>OW679195.1:188927773-189168520 GCA_940337035.1 Agriotes lineatus | reverse complement strand
GTTCCGTATTCACATACAGAGGCACGATAAGGTTTCTCTTCACTAGAAACAGTATTTATGTTACTTTTGTCAAATGTTTTGTCTTCGTAATTTTCATCCTTTAGTTGGATAACTTCTTGTTTAATAGATGGCTTATCAAAACTTTCATTGCTATTCATGTTCTGTGATTTGGATGGTGCAGTTCCTGCAAAACGACAAGACTTATTTTCCATAGTTTATTATTAGATAGTGACTATGTTGGTTTGAACGTTTCTTTTAATGATACACGATCCAAGGGAAGTTCCATATCTTCACTTCTACAACAAAAGTAGATTGTAATTATACAATAATAATAGCAATAATAGTAATATGCTCTTGAAATAGGGTAAAGTTCAGCTGCAGAATAAAAATTCTACAAGGTGTTCTATCACTTAACCTTCTATTTAACTTCTTAAATCCAGTATTAGATTGTGTTTCTTGTTCATACTCAAATTCAGTTAATAGCATTTAAATTTTGTGGTCGACGACAATTAGGCCGAAAGCTAATAAATTATCCGAGTCAGTTATATGTAACATCGGCTGTATGTTATAAACAGTTTTCGTAATATCTACTAAAAGTGGCCACTTTTAGGATATGTGATTTTAATATAAATAATAGTAGGCCTTGGCTGTTATGGGTGACATTTTGATCAAGCAGGCAGTACTGATATACAGTTATGTTCACATATCGAGAATTTCTAGCAACTAAATAGGAGAAATTGAGATCAGAGCTGGGCAAATTACTTTTAAAAAGTAATTAATTACTAATTACCAATTACCGCCCAATGCAGTAATTTAATTACCAGAGATTCAATTACTCACAGGAAATAGTAATTCAATTACCAATTACTTAGTAATTGTAACTGTACAACATCAATTACTTTTTCAATCACTATTATCATGTAGTTGTAATTAGTAGAACTTTCTTGCAAGTTGCAACGATCATTAGTGTCGTGTCGATTCGTAATCGTAATCTAAAAATGCTTAATTTTTTTGTTTTGTTAACTATAGTAACCTACATACTTGATCACTCTTGAAGGCTTTTTGATAATTAAATCTTGTAGCTACATGCACCGTTTACCAAAACCAAAAGTTTTTAGTTTGTTTTGATGTAAGATGCAAGTAAATAAATAAATTCAAAGATAACAATTATACAGGGTGTCCAAAAAAATGGGACACCGATTTGGCATAGATTCCTTAAGTTATAATAAACCGATTAAACCTAATATAACTTAGTACAAAGTCCCTTCAGTAAGAAGGTATAGGGACTTGGAAGTTCAAATTTATAATTTTTTTTATATTAGTTTCCATATACGTTATCACTGAAGTTGAGCTTTTTATCACGATTGTGGATTTAGTTCCCGAGGCCCGTAGGGCGAAATCAAATAAACCACCAGAGCGATAAAAAGGGACTTCCAGTGCAGAGGAGTACGTTGTCTTTCTAAATTGAGAAATCGCGAATTTTTAACCAAATTTAGTAGGTTATGTTGACGTCGGTTGACGTTTACCTATCGCTCAGCTGCCTACAAAATGTCGTAAATCAATGGATTACTTCACTGCCGATTTCTCGTATTTTAATGACGATTTCGACGTTCTTCACTGCCGATTTAAAAAAAAATATTTTTTTCGTATATGAAGAAATGTCGAATTTTATTTTGGATAGATTTCGTAATGGTATTAGAAAAAATAGCACGCTGCATATGTTATAAAAGTGATTTTTCCATGTTCGTGATAAATTAATCCACTCGCTTTGCATCGCTCGCTCGTAAATAAAACGTTGAAAAACTCTCACTTTTTTTAACTTGTAGAACAACCCACTATTACTGCCGTTGTCATTAGTGGCAGGAGGCAATGTGATTAATAATAAATCAACTAGCCTGCTGGTTTTCATATTTAAATATTTTTGAGTGCAACTGAATACAAGAGATAGTCTCATCATAAAATGTACAAGTGTTGTATGTATAACTCGGGACTAAAACGTCATTTCCTCTATTGCATGATTACAATTGATTAGGTACTAGGTACTGTTCTCGCTAACGCCGAAGAATTAAAACTGCATTCGCGGGAGGAAATGATACATTTTTCTCCCTAGTAATACAAATATGTAGCTATCAAAAATATATTAGCTAACTTTTGAAATTTTAAAACAAAATATCAATTTGATGTTGATCAGGAACTGTTGAAAGTTGACAACGGCTGATTGAAATAAGAATTTGTACACTTGCTTTCAAAACTTTCGCGTACACATTCAAAATCAAGTAACAACGATTTTGCAAATTTTTAGCTGTGTGGACGGGTAATTTTGAGATTAGGTTAAAGATGACATTGATGATGGAAAGTTGGTCTCAAAAACCGCTTTCTGGCCGTATTGAAATGGTTTTCCCTTAAATTATCCAAAAGGGCTCAGTTCTGCTCCACGTTTGAAATGTTAGGTCTTTCCGAACACGGCCTTCTAGTCACGGTCTCGTCTAGTTCCCACCTCTTCTTTACTCGTAGAACAGTGCTTTTATCTAGTCCATAGTGAGTAGCAACCCTTCTTATGGACCATCCCTCTTCTAATTTGGAAAGCATCAAAACGTTGTCTTGTTCTGTCAGTTGAGGCATTTTGAATTTTCAAAAGTTTAAATGTCAGAGTTGATTAATTACAACCCTGATTTAATACAGCGAAAAATAGGTGTACGCGAAAGTTTTGAAAGCAAGTGTACATCAGATACAAAAACAAAAAATATTTGCTCAAGCACGTAACAATGACGACATTTTTAAATTCAAGAGAACTTTATACCATGTGTTCAAAAAGAAATTACATAAGGGTTGGCCATGGTAAATAAAACTAATGTCGACAGGAAGTTTTAGAGACAGAAATTTTTAGAATTTTCACTCACGATATCAGCGTATAATATAAACTTATGACAGCAACAACAGTGATGACAGTTAATGAACTCTAAAGCTTGCTATTGACATTACTTTTATATTCAATGGCCAGCCCTTATGTAATTTGTTTTTGAACACACCGTATAAGAAACGGGTAAAAATACGTATATCATAAAATTACTGTCAACGCTCGACAATTAAATTGTTCAGGTGCTTTCACATTTTTTACTTCAAATTTCAAAATCTTATCAACAGCTTTAATAATACTTATTGGTACTGTTACACCTGCACGGCAGTGTAGCCCTATGCTAGTACATCGTTTAAAACAAGCAGATTGAAATGAAAAAATTATTATTATGAACCAATATCGTCTAATGAAGCTATTTTAAATTATATATTTACCGTAGGTATTGTAATCTGTAATGTAGGTACTTACTGCAGATATAGTTTTTTCGCATCTTGCACAATAAATATTAGTGTCACTGTTACAAGCTACAGATCACATTTACATACATGCACCAGAGCTTGTGCAAGCGTTGTACAAAATGCAAAAGTTGCTGTTATTCGACTCGTCAGAGGAAATAATAAATTAGGCTTATATTGTTGCGGGAAGACCCTATTGTGATTTGCTTAATATGTAACTTAATAAAACTTTATCTTATTTTTACGTTCTGTAGATTTGGTACCCTATTGAGATAAGTAATTCAGTAATAGAAATACAACAAAGTAATTCAATTACCTCGAGTAATTTTAATTACCACAGGTAATTCAAATACTTGTAAAGTAATTTAAATACACAAAAGTAATTGAGTAATTAGATGTAGTAATTAATTACTTTCAAAAAGTAATTTTCAAGTACTTTTTAACAAAAATGGCAATTCCCAATTACAATTACCGCATTTTGAAAAGTAATTCAATTCCAAGGCAAATAAACAAAAAGGAATTTAATTAGTAATTTAATTACAAAGTACTTAATTACTGCCCAGCTCTGATTGAGATACTTTATTAGTTATTACTATGACAACTCCAGTGGGGTAGGTACATCACAAAAATCTAAATGTGTCTTATTATCTGTCAAGCAAAAGATTAAGTGAGCAACTATAGTAATTATGTACAGGGTGAGTGAAACTTGATGTCTCAGCTCGAACAAGACATCATGGACGTATCCCATCTGCTCATGCGATTACTGAGCACAGGAAAATCCTTGTGAGATTCACGAGCATCCGTTACATAGCGCCAAGGTTACAGTATGGTGTGCTGTATCATGTCATTGTGTCATGAGGATGGCATTGAAACAACAGTAACATCTGCTCGTTATGTTGATATGCTTGAAACATTCTTTACACCGAGACTGCACAATCTTAATCTTAACATCGAAAACATGTGGTTTCAGCAGGACGGAGCCACTTCACATACTGCTAGACAATCGATGGAAGCCGTTGTAATGAAAACATAAATAGCATACTATATACAATACATGCACTTTCGTCAATAAAAGATGCTTTCCCTGCATTTATTCCTGAAAATTACGTTACTTCAAAATTTCCCGTTTCCCTGCGCCACCCTGTACTTTAGATGAAGGTAATTCAGTGAAACAGAAAAGTCAAAATTAATGATTTTAGAGCGTGAGAATGTTACTTCTTTTAAAGAGGCGACTTTTATTTCCTAAGAACTAAAAGTAATTTCCATTTGGTTGGCTGTGAATGTAGTTGCCATAATGATTTTTAAGTGAGAAACATCAAAAGTAATCAATCATCTCAAATTTTGAATATTTTGTACTTTTCTAGGTCGTGGAAAAAATAGTATGTATTATTCGGATTAAAAATTACTCTGTTTGAATTGCAATTTTTGCATTTACTTGGCTACGCTGCGCTTCGCCTTGCAAATGCAAACATAATTGCTGGTCAACCAAAGTGCCACTTTTAATCCTAATAAAACAATATACTATTCTCACATATTGCACATGCTATTTTTTCACATACTGTAGGGAAATGCCTCAAATTCAATCATGAGCTCTTCTTGCAGCTAGTCGAGTAGACCACGAATTTACTAGAAGTATGTTCGCTAGCATCATGCCGTGTTTAACTGTGGTCTACTGTAAGCAATGAAACGCAATAGATACACAGGCACTGTACGAGTGAAAAAAGAATGGAGTTCCAAGGGTCCACCCCTATTGCATACGTCTTATCTTTCTGAATAGTGAGTGGCAATTTTAGAATTTGTTTTCAAACAGCCTTAATGCACAAAACAAGAGAAACCTCACTGTAGTGGAGATGGACTACTTGAGAAGAACGAGAACATCTAGATTAGAAAATGTCCCTAATGAACAGATTAGAAGAGAATTGGATGCAGACGATACTATAATTGAAAGAATAGAACGGAAAGAACTCAAATGGTTTGGTTATCTAATATAAGCTTTCTAAACCATTATTTAGATTATTAAAAAACACTAGTAAGACAACACTTTCTACGCACCATGGGCCTAACTTGATGTTTATGCCTGCTTGAGGGCGACAAGATTGCAAGCCCCAGGGCTTCCTAGACAATTTTGTTATACATTAAGTTTGAATTTTGTTGACGTTTTTTATTTTGTGTAATCTTCTATTTATACTTACTTACTTAATCCATCCTCATCTACCTTACGGTGTAGAGGTATTGGAGTAGAAATTTCTCCATGCATTTCGATCTCGTGCCATATTTTCTGCTTGTCTCCAGTTTATCTTCCTCTTCTGTAGTACTTTTCCTACTGCATTGTTCCAGGTCCTACTCGGTCTTCCCCTTTTGCGTTTTTGATCCACAGCCGCTTTCCATATTTGCTTCACTATTCGTCGTTCATCCATTCGTTCTAAGTGGCCATACCACTCTAATTGTCTTCTTTCAATTTTGTTTATGACGGGTTCGACGTTGCACCACTCCCGCACAGTATTATTGTTAATTTTGTCCATTCTAGTTACTCCCGTTACCGCTCTGAGAAAACGCATTTCGCACGCTTGAATTTTGCTTATATTTTTATCACTTAGCGCCCAAGTTTCGCATCCATACGTTAACACGGGTAGATACACACTGTTAAACACTCTTATCTTTGTGTCCATGCTTACCTCCTTTTTCTTAATAAATGTTCTATTAAGAGCATAATAAACTTTTGTGGCATTCATTATTCTGCTGTTTATTTCCGGTTCTAGCTCACCCCGCGTGTTAAGAATAGATCCTAGATATTTAAAATTTTCCGCTTGCTTGATAATCTTGTTTTTTACTTGCACACTTACTTGTATTTCGTTCCTTGATATTACTAATACTTCGGTTTTTTCGACATTAATGTTCAAGTGATATTTACTAAAACCATTGTTCCACGTGTTAATGTTGTTCTGTAAATCCATTTCCGAATTCGCTACAATAACCAAGTCATCAGCATATAGTAGTTCTGACACCCGCACTTGTTGAAGAAATCTGACACCCACACGTACTTTTTTGCAGTGTTGACGACATTCTCTGGCTATTTCGTCCATCATAGTAATAAACAGGAGGGGGCTTAAAACTCCTCCTTGCCTCACACCCAATTTAGTGATGAACTCCTCTGACTGTAGATTATTTGTCTTAATAATATTCCTGGTGCAGCTGTATATACTCTTAATAGCGTTTAGTAACTTATTTTCCACTCCTCTTTGTTCTAGAATATTCCAGATTTGTTGCCTTGGTACAGTGTCAAAAGCTTTCTCTAAGTCCACAAAGCACATGTATAATTTGTTATTGTAATTAACTGCTTTCTCTATCAGCTGCCTCACGGAAAATATTAGATCTGTTGTACCTCGACCTGGTCTAAAACCGCATTGATTTTCATCTAAAGTTACTTCGAGTGCATTTCTTAATCTTGTTTTGAGTATTGTTTCATATATTTTACTAGCAACAGTTAGTATAGAAATCCCTCTGTAATTAGCACATTTGTTCGGATCGCCTTTCTTGAAGAGGGGCAGTATAGTTGCCAGAGACCAGTCCTTTGGGATACTACTTTCATTCCATGCTGTGTTAATTATTTTAAATAGTAGTTGTTTTGCTTCGCCGTTCATATATTTAATCAATTCAGCTTTGATGTTATCGTGCCCTGCTGCTTTGCCGTTTTTCAGTTTTCCGATTGCCTTTTCAAATTCCTGCTGTGTTAGCTCGTTATCCTTACTTATTTCGCCTACGTGTTCTTGTGTCCTGAACAATTATATCTTCATCAGCTTTCATAATGCCGGCAAAGTATTGCCTCCATCTCTCCATTATCTGTACATCCGCAACCAGCAACCCCCCATCGGCGCCTTCCACACACTTCACCATACCACTATTAGAGTTATTCTTCCTTAAGTTCTTCAATGTCCTGTACAATAGCTTAGCATTACCTCTACTGTCAGCTTCCATTTTGTGTCCGAAGTCCTCCCACTGTTTTGACTTTGCTTCCTTAACTTTTGCTTTCACTGTTATCCTCTGTTGTTTATATCTTTCATAATTACTAACTGTTTTATTACCTAAGTATGTCTTCCATAGTTTCTTCTTCCTCTGTACCTCTATTCTTATGTCATTATTCCACCATACCGTGCAATTTGCCCCTCTCCTTGTGGTCACACCACAGACTTCTTCTGCTACCCTGCATGTTGTATCTTTAAATATTTTCCACAATACTTCTAAGTTATTTTCATTTTTCCAGGTTGTGTACCCCACTTCTTCGTTTAATCTATTACCGTATTGCTCTCTTACTTCTTTTTGCTGTAGTTTATGTACCTTGATACTTGGTTGGATATAGTTTTCTTTCTTTTGCTCTTGGTTCGTTATTTCTTTCCAGCTTTTCATCTTAGCAACCACCAGATAGTGATCGGAGCCAATTTCAAATCCCCTTCTAACACGTACATCTTCTACCAGTTTGTGGAAATTATTTTGTGCTAAGATTAGGTCTATAACTGATTTTTCGTTTCTGCTGTCCATTACTCTTGTAAACTTATGTATGTTTTTGTGACTGAAGAAAGTATTACAGACACGCATATTATTTGTTATACAGAAGTCTATAATCCTGTGGCCGTTACTGTTTATAATTTCTTCCCCGTATTTGCCTACTGGATAATCAGTGGCTTCGCTGGACCCAACCCTTCCATTTAAGTCGCCCATAACGATTAAATTTTCTTGGACAGTGTCCATTTCATCCTGTAACTTATCCCAGAAGGCATCTTTCTTTTCTTTTACTTCATTTTCAGTGGGACCGTAACCAACGATCAGTGTAAATTTTTGGATATTCGTTTTCCCAAAGTCCACTCTCACCAATCTGTCTGAAATAAAATACCACTTGTTAATTTCTTGTATAAAATCTTTGTGGATTATGACCGCTACTCCTGCTTGGGCATGTTCTATTTGTTGCACCCCACTATATATCATACAGTGACCGTTATTCATTGTTATGCTCCCCTTTCCTTTTTTCTTAGTTTCTGTTAAACCTAGAATTTTTAGGTCAGCTTTTTCGAATTCTTCTATAATTTCTTGCTCCTTGCCTCTCAATCCTTTTACATTCCATTCCCCAATTTTCCACTTATAGTCTTTCTTCATAAAAGCACCGGTTTGACCTCCGCTCCTATCAATTCTGGTTTTTCTAGTTTCATATCTTTCTGTGTCTGCGATAAATCCTTTTTTATTTGCTTTCTCATTCCTAATCGTTGTCCCTGTTCGTTGCCTATTCGTCGTCTGAAATACATTTGCACTGTCTAAAGGTCTCCGTTTTTTGACATGGGGTCTTTATTGTCTTCTTGTTTCTGAAGTTCCCCGGCCTTCTCATTCCATAGCCACGTTTCACCATCCACTATTAGCTTTTTATATCCTGTTGTAGCTCTTTTCCCTTGTTGCCTTTCTATTTTGGCAATATCTCTTAGCTTTTTCTGAATTCTTCTTTCTTCTTCTGTAAGATCATTGTCTATATACAGTGCTTTTCCTGCTAGCTTCTTTTTGTTTTGCATCACCGTACGCTTGTCGTCCCATTTGTCAAACTTTACCACCGTCAACCATTTTCCTTCACCTTGTCTAATTTTATACGCTTCGTTAACCGGAACCGTTATCCCTATTTCTTTTTCCATAAATGTTTCTACTTCCTTTTTAATATTTTCACGTTTGAATGATGCGCCTGAAATTACTATATTATTTTTCTTTTCCGACTTTTCCAACTTATCAACCTTGCTTACTAATATGTCTACTTTCTTTCGTAATTCTCCATTTTGTTTCTTAAGTTCTTTTATTTCATCCCTATATTCCTGTTGTTCCTTTCTAATTTCTTTCACATCTTTCAGGAGTTCCATCATCATGCTTTTTAGTTCCATTATTCCTTCCCCATCCATTACACTATCTCTTTTCTTTGTTGGAGTCCTATACGATTTCTTACTTCTTCTAGCTGCCTCATCCTGTTCATTGTCTGCTTCATTTTCTCTCCTTCGTTTCCCCTCATCTGACGTCGACTCTCCGTATTCATACGCTGTTTTTCGGAACATTTTGCTTCTTAATCTTACTGTAGGGAAATGCCTCAAATTCAATCATGAGCTCTTCTTGCAGCTAGTCGAGTAGACCACGAATTTACTAGAAGTATGTTCGCTAGCATCATGCCGTGTTTAACTGTGGTCTACTGTAAGCAATGAAACGCAATAGATACACAGGCACTGTACGAGTGAAAAAAGAATGGAGTTCCAAGGGTCCACCCCTATTGCATACGTCTTATCTTTCTGAATAGTGAGTGGCAATTTTAGAATTTGTTTTCAAACAGCCTTAATGCACAAAACAAGAGAAACCTCACTGTAGTGGAGATGGACTACTTGAGAAGAACGAGAACATCTAGATTAGAAAATGTCCCTAATGAACAGATTAGAAGAGAATTGGATGCAGACGATACTATAATTGAAAGAATAGAACGGAAAGAACTCAAATGGTTTGGTTATCTAATATAAGCTTTCTAAACCATTATTTAGATTATTAAAAAACACTAGTAAGACAACACTTTCTACGCACCATGGGCCTAACTTGATGTTTATGCCTGCTTGAGGGCGACAAGATTGCAAGCCCCAGGGCTTCCTAGACAATTTTGTTATACATTAAGTTTGAATTTTGTTGACGTTTTTTATTTTGTGTAATCTTCTATTTATATTATCTATAAACTTTACCGGGTAATTATTTTTTAGTAACATTAATCTAATTTTTTCGAGATTTATTTTATGATTTTTTACTATAGTTTAATAGCTCTGTTAGTTAAATTATTAATTAGGCTTATTTATATTTTAAACTAGTTATAGATAAAAAATTTTAATATCTATCTGATTTTACATTTTTTTGGTACAGTTGCGGCCAAAAAAAAATGGGACAGTTACGTCTATTTTCGCGATTTTTCCACCTTTCGTCACTACATTTATAGCGGTTAAATTACTTTGTCGTATTATTTTTAATTTGGAATTGTTTGGCAGATGTCAGATATTCAATGTTGCAATATGACATATTAATAAAACCAATTCAAGCAGCTACAATTAGACAAAAATCTGTTATAAGAGTTGTCTCATTTTTTATTGGCCGCAACTGTACCAATTTGTTTTCTCCGAGAATGTAAATTACAAAATCTGACATTTTTACAAAAAAAATCTATAATAACCTTAAACTAAAAATCGGGAGTGTGCTCCCCTAGACTTTCTCGCAAATACCTTGAAGCAAACTGGTACTTTACTTGAATGGATACCGCTACCTGTTTAGGTAAAATGCCACTTCCGGTTAACCGATCATGCTGAAATGTAATATCTGGTAGTTTTTCTACATAAGAAATGTATGTACAAACTTTTGTTCAAATATCTCGAAGCAAACTGGTACTTTACTTGAATAGGTACCGCTACCTGTTTAGGTAAAGTGCCACTTCCGGTTAACCGATTTCGCTCAAAATTTGATAGGAATCTACAAATTTTGAATAATGACTATGTACATAATTTCAAGGGTCTAGCTTATTTCGTTTTTAAGTTATCGTGTTCACACACACACACACAGACATAATTCGAAAAATGGTTTTTTCGGACTCTAGTCTAAAACGTCAAGATTCGTCAAAATCTCGAAGTCGATTTTTTTGCCGATTACAATACTTTCTCTATACTACCGTATGCGAGAAAGTAAAAAAGGTTTAATTATACCAAAATTTAGCAATCTGTTTTATACATTAAACTACCAATTATAGATATTATATTATTAACTGATACAGTGAAATCTCCCATAAGCAGACACGCACTGTGCCAAAGTTTTTGTCCGGTTATTAGAGGCGTCCGCTTAAGGGAAAAATCCATTTTTATGTTTAAAAAAAATAGCTCTGTCAATTAAATTATTAATAAAGATTATTTATATTTTAAATTAGTAAGAAAGAAACCAACTGTTTTTGCCATATCATTACCCAATCAACGAGAAAACTCTAGAAAGAATAGATCATGTAACTGACCTGGGAATTCGATTTGATAAAAAGTTAAAGTTCACAATGATCTTATTTTAGAAATAGTTAAAAGATCCTATCGCTCTTTTGGGTTGATTATAAGATTTGGCGCCAAATTTAGACATAATTCAACATTAATTTTATTATATCAATCCATAGTGAGGTCCAAATTAGAGTACGAATCATTGATATGGAATCTATCACACAATTATCACAGTGTTCTAATAGAACCAATTCAGAAAAAAACTGTAAGGTATTTGTACTATAAAGAGCATAACATTTATCCCATTTTGCTATTGTATTTTGAATTGTTACCACTATATGAATTTAAATCTTTAAAAAACTGATGAGATTTCAATGGTCTAGTACAGGGCTGTCCAACTAGCGGCCCGCGGGCCGCATGTGGCCCGCATAATTGTACTCTGCGGCCCGCGAGGAATTTTAGAAAATCATATTTTGCGGTCCGCGATGCCTTTTTAATTGAGAATAATTCTGAAATCGTAATCAGTGGCCCGCTGATTGGCAACGAAAATGTTTAGGCCACTTTGTACTCAGTAATGCAAACACTAGAGTCACCATTGCCGCTTCAAATAACAACAGTGGGGATGCGAGTGCAGTTCGTGTCGTTAACTTTTTGTTGCGGTTACCGGAATAACTGTCTGATCTGTCGCCGGCGAGCCTGCGTTTCACAACAAATACAAGGACTGCATTCCGTAACATAAAGGCGCTAATGCCAAGACCGAAATCCAAGTTGCAAATTTCTTATAAATGTCAGATGCAGTGTGATGCAAAAGTTGACCAGTTATCGTAATCGTAATTAACATTAGAATTTATTTTGTGCATAATTCTTGGCCATGTAAAGGCTCATTGATTTGAACGCGGTCGCCGTGCGAATGCAGCTTTAGCAATTAGGTAGTAATCTGCTTTACCGGCAGACTTAGCAGCTGTTTGAGGGCGCTTGTTTTGTTTTCTCTTGCAAAAAGTGGCACCATGTTGGCAGAATTCCTGTGATTGCGCTCCAAGTTTTAGGTCTTAGCTTCAGCTATTTTGAAATATTATTTGTGGAAGCTTTGCTTTGATGCGGTTTATGGGCGTTGGGCACTTATGCAGGGCAAACGAGTCCGCATCCTTGAGACAGTTTATTTACGCAGAATTGCTAGCCGACCTAGCCAATTGCCTGTATTACAGGGTGAGTGAATTACTTCAATTTCAATTTTGGTGACGTAATACATATTAGCTGAACTTCGTCCGGCATTTTTAGAGTCACCCACAAGTTGCATAACATATAAGTGATTCCTTCAAATATTTTATTTTGCTGGGGTGCGGCCCGCCAATCATTTAGAAAATAACTTTGTGGCCCTCGCATTATCTGAAGTTGGACAGCCCTGGTCTAGTATACAGGATGATTTTGAAATACACGTGTATACTGAAATCTCATATCGATAATGAATAAACAAGTAGACCTGCAAAAATGTTTGTATAAAATATACTTGTTTCGAAAAAAGCTAGGGATGTCGGCGGGTACACGGGTCGACCCGGGTAATAGTCGACCCGAGTGTAGTTTCAGGACCCGGGTACCCGACTAGTAAATTATGTAATTTCCAAGAAATCAGCCTTTTTCAGAGAAGATGATAAAAATAATAGCAATAAGCACTAGAAAAACATAACCATGCAGTAATAACAAGAATGGGATGGGGTGATTACTAGGGCGCGGATTTTAGGCCCTTAAAAAAGTTAAAATAGGCTCCTTAGTCAGGCCACAAAAATGCCAGGTTTAGGCACTAAAAACCTAAAGTAAGCAATTTAGGCTGCATGGCCTAAATTAGGCAAAGAATACTGTTTTGATTTTTTGAACTAATAACGATTGGCTAAAAATGTTGTAGGTATTAATTTTTAATAATTGTAAAACTTAAACATTCCAATAAAAAATAATAGATGCTAAGGAATAAGCAAAAAGTAAATGGTGGAAAAATAATGTCGTACTTAGTCATGCTAACTAATAAAATAATGATAATTTGATAATATATAATATGTATATGGTAGTTGATGATAATATAAGTACAATATTAAAAATACCGAGCATTTGCCTGACACACTAAATATTGCTCCAAATTTTCTGATAAAAATCCACTTCGCTTCTCAGTAAACACATTTTGCAGCATCGAAAATGACGACACTACATCGCAAGATGTAATAGGTGCGTATTTGTATATGCTCCAGTTTATATCAACATTTTCTGTTTCTACTTCTTCGCTGCTCAATAATTTCTTAAATTGGTGTACAGTCTCATATCCAGGATTTTTAGAAAGTACATTCTTAAGTTGATTGCAAGCTGCACTGCTAATTAAATTATTAACATCTTCATTTTGCTGGCGAACAGTTTCACAGACAAGATGAATCGGGATTGTTGACAAATAACGGCATCGGCAGGGTGTGTTCAAAAACTTTGCTCGAGCTTTGTGGTCATGTAGAAACTCTTGTAGATTCACTCAAAACCATTCATAAACGCAATCCAACAAAAAAATACTTAAAAGCTCACGTTCATAGACTTTGTTTCCAAAATTCTTCATGCTTGGACAGAGCTTTGAGGTAAAAAGAAATCACATCGCTCAAACAAAAAGCACTTTCATGAAAGTGTATACGGTTTCTGAACCACTAAAATTCGAAAAACAACGAAAGCCTATTTTAGGCAGTATAAACAGTTGCTTAGGCGTTTATTTCACATTTTAGGCATTTAGGCTTTAATACATATGCATTAAAAAATTTGTTTTTGTATGAAACAAATTTCAGTCGTAGTCCCATACCTGTGCCTAACAAAATGGCAATTAGGCAATTGCCCTAGAATCCGCGCTCTAGTGATTACATACCACATAATGTTTTTTGTTTCATATAAGGAAGACTATAAATCCGCTTCACGGAAATATTCAACCCGTCAAGAGTACCATTAAATTGCGTCAGTATGGGATGAAGTAACATAAACATCCTGTGTGTGATGTTGATTGATGCTGCTACCAATTTCGGACAAAACACGTACTTGAATTTGATAACACTTGGAAGTGTGAAAATACTTACGAATAACAGACGACTTGCAGTTTGAATTGGCGAGTAGGTACTATTTCAATTTAGTTCAATTTAAAACTTGCGGCGTAAAAGAAAGCAATTTGTAGTTACTTCAGATGTTCAGATGTACACTAACATTTTTGTTATATATTTCGGGTACCCGGGGGTACCCGGGTAGTGCTTTCGGGTACCCGGGTTTGATTTTAGATCGGGTACGACATCCCTAAAAAACGCCGATTTGAAATTCAATGGACCTCAGTTTGGGAACCGCAGCCTGTTTCGAAAACGTTCAATATACAAACGTTAGGCTTCAGCCGCATTTCCTAAAGCTTGGCCGTACAACAGAACCATATCAACTAATTCATTATTAGAAAAATTTTACATAACTCGTAATTATTTTTAGATATAAACCGTTCAAATGACAATCAACAATTCAAATCTGACGTTTATGTTAACCTGCCTACGAAGATGCATGAAAACAAAATTAATTGTTTCTGAGCATTTTGATGCCCTACCTACTTAATATATTTTTTAAATTTTTATCGTAATTCTCAAACTGTGGGTATCTGAATTTTAAAGTTATTTTTTTCTATATTAAATCACATTTTATTTTACATTTTTTTGCAGAACTGTTTATGTATTTTCCACATGTGATATCAATATCCAGGGTGTTAATTAAGTACGTAGACAAACTTTAAGGGGCAATTCCTTGATCAATTCTAAGATAAAAAGTTTATACAAATATGGGACCGAAACGGCTTCGTTTGCAAGATACAAGGTGTTGAAGTTTAAACAAAAAATTCCTTTTTTTCAAAAATCTGGAAAACGCCTAGAGGTATTCTAATGAAACTTGGTGTATGATAGTATTTCATAAGGCGACATTGTTTGCTCAAAATAAATTTAATTTATTTTCACCAGTGGCGTGCATCGGGGCCACCTCAGTTATCTTATTTTAGAACAATCTGATACGCCACTGTTTTTTTAGTAAATTTTAAAAAGTTAATCATTTTTAACCCCCTTTATAATCACTACAAATTTTTTTCTGAATAGTTACTTTAATTTAGAAGCCATTTCCACTCTTAGAAAATTTTAATTGGGTGAACAATTTAGCCAAAAAAAATATTTTGTAAATCCCTACAAGCCTAGTTTTACGTTACAATTACTGATTTAGGCTTGTAGAAATTTAGAAAATATATTTTTGTGGCTAAACCGTTTACCCAACTAAAATTTTCTAAGAGACAAAATAGCTTCTAAATTAAAGTAACTATTCAGAAAAAAAAATTGGTAGTGATTATAAAGGGGGTTAGAAAAATATGGATGGATAATTTATTGTGACGAAGTTTTTAAACACCCTGTAATTTTCGAAATTAGGGTTTATTCTTCAAAAAGCTGTGGTTTACTGGTACAAACACATGGCCAAAAAATGAATAAAATCTATCAAAGATTTTTCGACTTCATTGAAAAAATTTTAAAAAGTTAATCGTTTTTAAAGCCCTCTAGCATCTAAACTACGCAACTTTGTATATAGGTAAGTTGAGTTAAATCGTCATATTTTTGCTCAAGGAATATGTGGTTTTAACGGATTGATCTCCTTTTCAGGGACACCCTGTATATAAATAAATGAGTGTAAGAGTTTGTTTAGCTTCGAACAAAACACATTTCCAAAACAGAAAAAATGTGTAGTATCGAATCAATAAGTAATCAAATTTACCAGTAATTAATCAAGAGAGAAAAAGGTAGATTAATTATCCAAGTTAAGTAATCAACCACTTATTTCAAGACTTACGATTAAGAGCTTTATATGTAACATTAGAAAAGACAGTATTAATTATGTAAAAGTTACAAGCATTTCTGATGTATTTTTAAGTGAGTGAAGTGTTTTAGACTGTTACCAATCGTTTCGTATATTCAAGTGACAATTGTTTAAATTTATACCTGAGGTCTGTGACGTAAATCTACAGAATCAGAAAAGATATCTTGTCGTTATTCCATCAGATGCCATGCTTGAAGTTTTGCCAAGATTCTGAAAAACAAAATTCATATCACGAATGCTTGTCGGTCATTTACTTACTGAAATATTATTACGACATTTACGAATATTGTACTGTTATACGGTGTCTCGCAGCATACGCAACATAAAGTTCGTTAAATTTGTTACAAATTAAAATTATACGAATTATATTTATAGTCAAAACTGTAGAATTTACGTCGATAAATAACTTGAGTAGAACGGTGTAAATTAATGCTTTTATGCGCACAGAGATACCAATCTGACAAAGCTTAGCTATACACAGAGCCTGTAAAGGCATCATTAATCCTTGTCAGAATTTATTACTGGCGTTTCCCTAGGTTGCATATGCCGGCAGCCACTCTACATTAATAAGAATTATGATACATACTAGACACACGGGCTACTTCTGAAACTCAATGTTTTCGGTATTTTAGGTTATATTACAGATATACTGCAAATACGGTTTGAAATTATTTAAACCAACTCCTGTAACGATAGATCATCTCATTAACGATAGGCAAATGGTAAATATATCACTGTTTAATTTTCGTAAATGCCTAATATCAACATATTAAAACAGAGATGACAAGTTTTGGTTTTGGCAATTGCGCATCAGTGTTGCCGGGTTGCCGCCCAGTTACAAATTATAAATTTTTTTTATAGGAGCAAGGTATTACACACTTAAAAATCTGGTGTGATACACCCACACAACTTCCTTTTACAGTGATCTTATAATTACCCAAAAATTTGATTTTTAATTTTTAAGCATTTGTCAAAAATTTTCAAAAATTACAAATTCTACAAAAACCGTACAAAATAGAGCGTTAGTTGAAGAGACAAATTTTTCTCTAAAATTTTAAGCTGAATTCAAAAATGTATTAATATACCGGGTGTTCTATTTAAAATAAGAGTTAATAAAAAAGCAAAAGACACCCATTTTAGAGGTATTCAACTGGAAAATCACCTATCTCATATCAATACATATTAAAAATGTAATAAAACTGTAAAGTTTGAAAAAATCATTAAAGCCGTTTTTGAAAAAAATCGGAAAAACTGAAAAATCACAAGAGTAAACACCATACTTCCGGTTATGCGATTTTCTTCTAAAGCTTGCTGTCGCATCTAGATAGTACACAAAACTTATATATGAAGTTTCAACGCCATGCCGCTTTTCGTTTTTGAGATATTCTGTTCACAGACAGACACACAGACACACAGCCAGACATACAGACAGAGCAATGACTAAAAACATGTTTTTTTGGTTTTCACGGGACTGTAAAACGTGAAGATCTGTTGAAAACTGAATTTTGAATTTTTCGGTGAATTCAATACTTCCTCTATTGTAAAAGGAAGTAAAAATAGCTGCAGAACTTTCTTTCCAATATTTTTGGAAATTTTTCAAGCACTTATGTTTCAACTGAAAATAAAATCATAATATATGTTATTCGAAGCAATACTGGCTCTATTATGTGCTACCTGCCTCTGCAAATAAAGCTTCATTTTTGCTCTTAATGACATAGTATGCAATTATTTACATATTCAATTAAATTTAACCTGGTTATATATGATTTTGATTAACAACCGACTTTTAAAAACTACCTGCAGAGTGCTGACAACCAAAATACATGCCTTAACTTTACTACCTCAGTGGCGGAGCTTTCCTTTTATTATTAATAGCTCTACGTAGAATTCGTCTGAACATCTGGCAACCATGTAGCATATTTGACGTCTCTTCAATCAGCGCAGCGCAGTCAAAGTGCGCACGGAAGGGACGGAAACCATATATTTATTACTTCAATATTGCTAGTAGGGTGTAGGAACGGGCGAAACCCTAACGGCGCTGACATGGTCTCACTCTGAACACTACGCATCCCGTGCACATGCCTGAGAATTCGATCTCCGCCTTTAGAAGCGAATTTTAAACTTGACCACTTCCTCACCACGCAGACAACGCTTGCGCACAGCTCACCACGTATGTAAAAGATTTGGTTGTCTGTCTCACAGGTAACTAGTGGCCTCCCCACTTACAGCCGCTAGCAATATAGTAGTATTAAATATATGATGGAAACTACAAGATTATCTAACCTATGATACAGAAAGCTTTGTGTTTGTAGAAGTAGCCGATTTGTCTGGAGGTATTGTTTTGTGTTGTCTGGTATGTATCTATATCATAATACGGTGTAACTCCCTGCATATGCAACCTAGGGAAACGCCAATGATAACTTCTGATAAAGATTAATGATGCCTTTACAATTATTCTTCTTAACATGGAATTTCGGCTTAGACCGCGTAGTATTTGTATATGAACACCCAGCATTTTCTGTCTTAATGTGCCTTGCACCTTGTGAATTCGAGCAAAAACCCGCGCGATGGTTATGTTCTTTGGTGGCTCGTGTTGTTCGAGTATCTTGAGAACGAGGATACCTAATACTTAGGCAGATTTGGCCGTTTTGCTGTTTGTGCATCCATATTCACTTTACACTGTATAAGGGTCCCGGGTGGTGTAGCTTCAACAAGCGTCCAAGTTCGATCAGTACAGTTAAGCAAGGCTCTTTCTGGTCAGAACTTGGATGGGAGTTCCATGGCCATGGCTGCTTCGCTCGGCGCCTCTTGGTACGGCTACCACGGAAATAGTTGGTCCCGGATGTCATCAGAGCCAGTATGTATAAGAAAGTACCGCCACGTCCGCCATGTTTATTCCTCTGACATATGCGCCACTTTGAGGTTTGTAACACAAATCCGTCAACCTGACATTTGTTGGAAATCCAAAATTTTATTTGAAATTGGCAAGACTGTAGGTCTATGTCAAATTCGAGGTTAGCAGGTTAGGTTTTGTTTGTTATTTGACACAGACTGACGCAAAACATAACCTGCTAACTTCGAATGTGACATAGACTTACAGTCTTGCCAATTTCAAGTAAAATTTTAGACATAACTCAATCAATTATTGCTGATGGGAATAAACATGACGGTGATGGCGGCATTTTCACGGATCAAAGAATGGCAGTACTCTCCTATATACTTACACTGGCTCTGGTCCCCATAAATGCGCAGCAACACCTATAATTAGCCTAACGGCTGTTGGCTGAGTGCGAAATCAATAAATAAATAAATAACAGTACACTATTCATATCTAGTAATATTTCAGTAAGTAAATGACTGGGAAACATTTGTAATATGAATTTCCTTTTTTCTCAGAACCCTGAAAAAATTTTAAGTACTTATAGCATCTGGTGGAATAATGACAATATATCTTTTCTGATTCTGTAGATTTACGTCACAGGCCTCAGGTATAAATTTAAACAATTGTCACTTGAACATTGGAAACGATTGTTAACAGTCATAAAACACTTCACTCACTCTAAAATATATTAGAAATTCTCATGCTTATATACTTGTTAATTGTAAGTCTTAAAATAATTGGTTGATTACTTAACTTAGATAATTAATCTACCTTTTTCTCTGTTGATAAATTACTGGTGAATTTGATTACTTATTATTTGATACTACACATTATTTTCTGTTTTGGAAATGTTTTTTCCTCTAAGATAAACAAAACTTACTCTCATGCTAATATACTTGTTTCATGTGTATAATAATTAAAGAATTATTTAAATAATATGTTGATCTTGCATTTTTATGAGTTAGTTTTCTATAAAATATATAAAGTATGATAAAAAATTATATCATATTGCATAATTATCAATTATCCTGAAGGTTAACCGATTCATGGCCAAGTACCAAAATAATTAAACTGTTGTTAAAAAAATTATATGTGTGTTTTATTTATGATAAAACTAAAAGAAAAATACAAAATAATAATAATAATAATAATAACAATATATAGAAGAAAAATAATGGTTTGTTAATGATACTTTGGCAGAATGTATGAACTAAAAGTAAAAATTAGGTGTAGAACTTGACCCCACAAAATTATTTAAAAATTCTGGTCTGATACACTCACACACCTTCCTTTTATTTCATTTTGGAACCATAATCTTCTTTATTGGCCCTCGATAGAGGATGTAAAATAGCTTTTTTCTTCAAACGGCAGTAAAATATGGCATTATACTGCTGGATTGATGATGCTAAACTGTCACTTTATTGCCAAGCGGCAGATAATATTATCTGCAGCTGACGACTTTATCTGCCGCTCGTCAGCGGCAGATAAAGTTATTATCTGCCGCTGACAACTTTATCTGCCGCTCGTCAGCGGCAGATAATATTATCTTCCGCTGACGAGATCAAGTAATTTTCTTCGAATTTTGTTCACTAAGTTGTAAATAATTTGTTATAAAAACGTTTGAAGAAAAAATACTATATGTTATTCGGAGCAAAAGTATCTTTATGTGGCTCGGCTGTACTTATCTGCCTCGCAAGCTCGGCAGATAACCCGTCCAGCCTCGCCACATAATATAACTTTTGCTCCTAATAACATAATATACTATTATAGCCCTAGGACCTATAAAAAGTTGTAAGCAGTATAACAAGCACAAACAATGTAGTATAGAAACACCAACAATCTGCATATAGCATACCAGAAATGCACAGCACCAGCACAACGACGACGCATTAGTCTGTAGCCACAATACTGAATCCTTGAATTTTGTCCATTTTGAGGAGTAAAATGAAATAAAACGTATGTACCACGTGCGACCACGTACCTAATCACGATTATTATAGCACTCGGGAAATTTAAACATTCCCTCGTGCTATAATCTATTGAATACGCCCTTAATACATAAATAACTATTATAGTGATCTTATAATTAGCTAAAAATTAGATTTTTAATTTTTAAGCATTTGTCAAAAATTTTTAAAAATTACATATTCTACAGAAACCGTCCAAAATAGAGTGTTAGTTCAAGAGACAATTTTTCTTAAAAATTCTAAGCTGAATTTACAAATGTTATAATATACCGGGTGTTCTATTTAAAATAGGAGTTAATAAAAAAAATAGAAAAAAACAAAAGAAACCCATTTTAGAGGTATTCAACTGGAAAATCACCTAGCTCACATCAATACACATTAAAAATGTAATAAAAATGTGAAGTTTAATAAAAATTGTTAGAGCTGTTTTTGAAAAAATTGGAAAAAACAGAAAAATCACAAGAGTAAATACCATACTTCCGGTTATGCGGTAATTTTTGGGGTGAATCCAATAGTTCCTTTATCGTAAAAGGAAGTAAAAAGTAGTATTATGCACTTTTGTTGTGAAATACACTAAAACAAGTAGGGTGTAAGTGAACTTTACATTTATCTTACAAATATAAAGTGTGCGTTTTGCAAACCCTGCAACGACGCCTTTTGCTCTTTTCCTCTAATTATAATATGACCAGCGTTATCAAATCTTAATACTGCCCCCACTTAGGTGGTTCTCGAATGATCGGGACGCTGACCCATTTGTCTGCAACGGCCCGGATCCAAGGTCGTTACAATATAATTAATTTGACGTTTCCAAATAAAAATACAGCAGAGGAAATTGATAGATTTGGCAGTATTGTGGTTTGACGGAATTTCCACTAGCCTATTTTTTAATTCCATTATGTTTCGAATAGGGCGACTTTGGAATCGTTTCTTTATATTGTTCTACAGTGTTTCCATCGGCAAAAAAACAGGATTACTAGCAGTCCAATCTAGCACTCTAGTATTATTTTTTTCTATCCAAAACCTCACCAGTTTAGCAGTTTGGCATGGAGCACCATCTTGTTGAAATACATATTCACCACCATTTGACTGTCGTTCAGCACTGGTAGGCAAAAGATGCTGGTTTAGAATATTTACATAATTTTTAGCATCGATCTTCTGCAAAGCAAAGCAGCCTGCCCCAGACATCCATCGCCACACCATTATGGAAGCAAGATGCTTCACTCTTCTTTCAGATAGTCTGTTTGATATGCTTCGGATTTTCTTCGGATTGTCCTACTTTGAGAATCTCTCACGCAAAGCTCAAATCTAGCTTCATCGCTCTAAATTACCGTGGCCCAATGCTCTTTCGTCCAGTTTTTGTGGCGTTTAGCCTAAACTAGACGATTTTTCTTTTGTTTTTTTGTTAGCAAAGGCTTTTCCTTTGCCTAAGAGTAAAAAATATTTTACAGCTGTAAACTTACATTAAAACAATATGTAATTTGTTACGGTTTTAATTCATCAGATCGACATTGATCATGAGCACTGTCGAAAATCGGGTACAAACTACAGGGTTCGCCGGCTTTCCCAGAAAACAGATCTAAATGTTTCGGGACAGGTGTTGTTGCCCCAGTTACGCGCACTTAGCTCAATCGGGATGGGGTAGTTCGAAGACTTAAATGAAAAACCGACGGGGTACTTACCCTAAAGCTTGCTTAACAGAAAAAGAAATGCCTGAGCGCCACTTGGTTCTGATTAGGGGTGGCTAACGTGTCTAGAACCAAGAACAATACACGTAGCCTATGGAGAAGTCCTCCAGGTACGTTGCTGAACACCTCAGCCTGTTGTTTACCAAGCCTCCTCCGAGTAGCCGGGTGACCTTGTCGTTAAATCACTTACCTTCAAGGCCACCGTCACTAGAGAATAACAAAAGAATACTGACTGGTCCAAATCTCGGGGCTCGCTTAATCAAAAGAGCATGCTTTAACTTCACAAAATTAATTATACTTGGCGTTTGCCAGGTTACACCGATATAAGACCCAGAGGGGGTTTCAAAATTCATAAAAAGAATGAACTGACTTTAACAAGTTTATTATTTAAAGAAACAAATGACAGTTTACACCAATCGGTACATTAATACAAACACCCGGAGGTGAGTTTGAATTTAGTAATAAGATATCCTACGTGAATATGAAAGGGGGGCCCACGAAAACCAAAATATATCTTAAGGGCTAGTTACAAAGACACAAAAAAACACAATATTATCCAAAACAAGTGACATAAAATGGACGCCAGGAGTAAAGTCCCTGGTAAACATTAACTGAGACAGATCATAAGTCCTAGCGGACGTACGCAACGTTTATAAGCACTGACGCAGAATAAAATATAAAATCGCACCTTAAGTTAGGCACCAGAGTTATTTAATTGGTACAATACAAGGCGCCTACCTGAGTTGAAGCATGCAGTGTTAGATGCAGATGTACTCGTCCTCGTGGAGGCCTGGCAAGTAGGGATGGTTGTCAATTCCCGGACCTACTCTTTTGAACCTAGTTCGTTTGTCGGAGTAGGTGCACCTGGTTCGGCGTTTCTTAAAGAGTAGGTCGCCTGATCCGGCGTTCCTTCAATGAATTAAACCTCTGTGCAACTAAGCCGAACCGCGCCAGCGCGTGGAGCGGCGGACCTGTAAACGGAATGCCGGACTCTCGCACCTAGGAGTGACCCGTCGTTCCGTCAAGGAATCGAACCGTTTTGCACCTAAGCCAAACCGCCCCAGCGCTGAGGAGCGCGGAGCGGCGGAACTGTGGAACGGAATGCCGGACTATTGCTCCTACGAAGCGGATCGGATCGCTCCTTTTTCTCGGACTGTAAAGACGTCGAATTTGAAATCGGAATGGAAATGGATTGACGCGGTTTGCGCTTCGCAATCGTTCGTAACTGACTAGGAACTGCATTATCTACGCAAGGAATTTCAGATTCGGATTCGGAATTGCGGGATCGTAATGGCAATGCCTCGTGTGTTGTGCCAAAATCATAGACCATGTAGGCTACTGTAAGGTATAAATAGAAAAAACGTAAAACATTTAATAATTTTAAATTGTAATAAACATATTTAATTGTAATAGTTTATTGATACCCTGCTAATGCAATCAAAGAAATCTTTTACAATTGAAATAGACGACCCAGCAAAAACTTCTGGCCGGAGCCGTCGGATTCAAATAAAAATCACGTCCCCTACATTAACATATGAGTCATAAGTAGAAAAGGGCGAGAAACCCCCTCCACTTTTTATTCGATTAAGCCACGCCCCCTTAATTCGCGGAATTATTCGCGGAATTTTCGCGGATTGACCCAATTAATTTCGCGGTTTGATCTAATTAATTTCGCGGTTTGATCTAATTAATCACATATGAAGTTTGATATGTAATTTACATATGTGCTACTGATTAAATTACGCGGCGGCCATTTTTAATTTGCTTCCGGAATTACGCGGTATGTGCTACTGATTAAATTACGCGGCGGCCATTTTTAATTTGCTTCCGGAATTACGCGGCGGCCAACTTGGTTTTCTGGCGCGAATATTTGAATTAAAATTTTTTTTTTCAGATTTTCAGTCCCAGTTTTTGAATTTAAACTTCGCGGTGTGTCGTCCATCTTTGTTTTCTGCGCGCGCACTTCTCACAGGTGTCGTTTTTAATTTTGAATTTTCGCGGAAATATTTGAATTTCAAACTGTTAAATCTTCCGTCTCCCTCATCGAAGCTACTCTCTCTCACGCACGGAGGCCATTTTAATTTCGCGCGAATATTTGAATTTTAAATTTTTTTTTCAGATTTTTCTAAGTCCCTGTTTTGAATTTAATTTCTCGGGTGTCGTCCATCTTGGTTTTCTCACATTTATTTTAATTTAAAAAAAGCTTCCTGCGATGTCCCATGGCTGGAGTCGAACCAGCGATCACAGCATTAGGAGTACGAAGCCTTAACCAACTGGGCTATCGAAGCGATCGAGGTTAAAGGAATTAAACATAGTCACTTACGTGTCACGAGCCCAGCTTTAAACAAACTATTTTTCAAAAAAGGTTATTTATGAAATTGGAAATGCATTACCTGTGTTGTTAAATGACTTGTAGTAATTTTAAAAAACTGATTTTACGGTTGGATGTGTCATAATTAATAATTTTATAATTTGTGCCTGCTATATGGCTGGATTAACGAGATCCTCATTGTCCCTACCTACTATTGGAAATTTCCGTCTAAGTTCCCTTTTTAAAACAGGTCGGTGCCTGTGATTTGTTTGGTTTTAAAGGTTTGAATATTGTACCACTTAGCTGTTCTGACATTACACTTCCATATTCATATTATAAATAAATTTTAAATGTTATTTTCGACTGAGTTTTAGCCGCTTATAAATTACAACAGCTAGTTTAAAATTAAATGGGCGATCGGTCACAATTATATATATCAGCAATAACATGAACAAGAAGATATACGTATTGCTTGAGTAAGAAAGAGATAAACATATAATCCGTTCACGACCTTTTTGGGACAGAGTTGGCTATTATTTTTTCTTTTCATGTTGGACTAACTGATTCGGTGATGTAGCGGATGCAACTTTTTTCTGTCAGTGTCTGTTCGACATTTTCTTGCCACCACATTGCCAAACTTATTATTTTAATATTCGTAAGAAAATAAATGCTTTATCAAGTGTGTAAAAGTAATTTTAATTTCCGTCAAAGGAAAAATCAAAATGCCCAATATAATTTTGTTACAACAAAAAATTTCCATTAAACGATGCTAGTTGCAGTTTAAAAAGGACAGACCAGATCTAAAAGAACACGAGTTGATGTCGAGACTAGAGAGAGATCAGGCAACAATGTACCTATTCAGAAAATATAACCTTAAACTGAAAACAACCTAACCTAACAGAAAAAGTGCCAGTTTGCATTAGGGAGTTTAGTTGCCGCAGAGGTACTCCCAACAAAATTACTAGATGGTCATAGCCTCACCTGACCCAAAAAGATCGTGAACGGCTTATATTAACAAGTATTGGAGAAGGCTTGACTAATTTTAATTATGACATTTGTCAACTAAACATAAAATAAATTTGAATAAAAGCACGCAAAATTACGAAAATACGTAGAAATTTATAAAAATCGGCATCTTGTCACATTAAATTCTGCAAAAACGACAAAAAACAATATTTTTTAGAACTTTTATTGAAAAAATAGTAAAATTTTACGAAAATACGTCTGTGTTGACGACCAATGAAAATAAATTTGAATAAAAATACGCAAAAATTACGAAAAGACGTATGTGTTGATCCCCAAAGTAACAAAAATTTGAATAAAAACGCACAATTTCGTTGAAAATCTTTACAAAGCGACTTTATAGTACCGAAAAAATGATGTAAAAAAGTTTTTAAGAGTTATTTCTAAGCATAATTTTGCAAACGTTTAACAAATAAACCGTAATTTTTTAAAGTGCATCACACAATTATGAAATCGTAGTTCAATTTATATGAATTTTCGATACTTTGTATGTGAAAAAATAGCTTCAATTACTAATATTTGAATAAAAACATGCAATTTCAAAGCATTTCGATCAAAATTTTAGAAAATCGACAGCATCTCTCATGAAAATTTATAAAAATCGGCATCTTGTCGCATTAAATTCTGTAAAAACGACAAAAAACAATATTTTTTTTACAACTTTCATTGAAAAAATAGTAAAATTTTACGACAATACGTCTGTGTTGACGACAAATGAAAATAAATTTGAATAGAAACACGCAAAAATTACGAAAAGACGTATGTGTTGACCCCCAAAGTAACAAAAATTTGAATAAAATCACGCAATCATACAGCATCTCACATAAATTTTCGCAAATATCGACATCATGTCACATAAATTATACAAAAACTGTCATCACGTCACTTGAAATTATACAAAATACGATATTTTTATTCAACACACGATGAAAATTGAACAAAAATCACGCAATCACACATCATATCACATAAATTTACACAAAAATCGACATCATGTCACATAAATTATACAAAAACTGACATCATATCACTTGAAATTATACAAAAAACGATATTTTATTCAACACACGATGAAAATTGAACAAAAATCACGCAATTACAAGCCATCCCACATAAATTTTCACAAAAATCGACATCATGTTACATAAACTATGCATAATTTTGCAAATGTTTTACACTTTTTATAAAATGCATCGCTCAAAATTAAAAGAAATAGCAATTTCGTTGAAAAATTTGCAAATGTTTTACACTTTTCTATAAAATGTATCGCCCAAAATTAAAAGAAATCACATTTTTTTAAATTATATCACGCCATTATGAAATCGTAGATTGATTTTCACAAAATTCGACATCATGTTACATAAACTATGCATAATTTTGCAAACGTTTTACACTTTTTATAAAATGCATCGCTCAAAATTAAAAGAAATAGCAATTTCGTTGAAAAATTTGCAAATGTTTTACACTTTTCTATAAAATGTATCGCCCAAAATTAAAAGATATCGCAATTTTTTAAATTATATCACGCCATTATGAAATCGTAGATTGATTTTCACAAAAATCGACATCATGTTACATAAACTATGCATAATTTTGCAAATGTTTTACACTTTTTATAAAATGCATCGCTCAAAATTAAAAGAAATAGCAATTTCGTTGAAAAATTTGCAAATGTTTTACACTTTTTTATAAAATGTATCGCACAAAATTAAAAGAAATCACAATTTTCTAAATTATATCACGCCATTATGAAATCGTAGATTGATTTTTTGAAATTTTACACTTTGTAGCGGTAAAATAACTTCAAATACTAATATTTTAGCTTTAGATTTTGTAATTATTTCAGATTCGTGAAAAACAAAAGCAGAGTAGAAATAAAGAAACACAAACACTTTGTAATAAACAAATATATTGTTCTTATTTCGTATAATACTTAATAATATAAATATAAATGTACAGCTGAATGGCTTATTTTCTAAAAATTCTCTAGCAATTTACAAAACTGTAGTTTGAGGTGCACAACATTTCAAATTAAAAAGGCTGCAAGTAATAAAATCAGAATTTCATTGTGTCATTTTAAAGTTTAAGATGCACCCAATCAACACCAAGCAGCAAAGTGTGGTTGAAACTATATTTTATGTATGTCTTTTTTTTTACTTTTTTCGACAGGCCTGAAGCATTGCATAAGGGATTGTCCTATCTACGGGATATATTGGCCCGCATCAACACCCCTACAATCTACGCGAGGAGAGATGACGGTGTCGTTTATGGTACCTATAGGTACAGCCCTTACAATATAGGGGCATTTATAGAAGCATATTTGAGGGAGTTCGATTGGGAGTTCACCCCGAGTGCGGAGGCATTAAATATAATACTGCAGGACTATCCACCTCAGCAGGACGTTACGCCGATTGTGGTTAATTTTCTCAAACGGCGTAACAACATTGACGGCTGTCCTCTACCTTATAAAATAAGATGTCTACATTAATAAAAGTTTTAAAAATTATTTTAAATAGTTTATTTTTATTAAAACATTGATAGACCTATTGTTTTAAAATAGCGTCGTTCAAATTTTAAAAACAGTAGGGTCATTTACAAGAAATAACCGTCAAACTGTTTTTTCGACCACCCCCACTATTGCAAAGGCTATTTTGCGTGGGGGTAGAAATCTTAACCAGAGTTATATATATATATATATATATATTTTAACTTGCTTGCAAAATGATTTACATTTGTTGCAAATATTGTGGTTCAGTAAGCATCAATACCCAGCTCTTTTTAAAACATGTATGTGTCAGACGTTCGATCTCAATATTGCGAGTTTAACGAAGCTAGTGACGCAATAATTGATCTCACCACGCCATCATCTACGGTTATGACAACACCGAATGCCCGAGGCCAGTGTTACGACGATGACGACACGTTGGATCTTAATCCACCCAGTGTATCAAACATCTGTAGTTTTTTAACAACGCCCCTCGAAGCAGATGATATGGGGAGTCATTCCAATGAGCTGCTATTACGACCGATTGATCTGACGGCTCCGACGTTATCTCAGGGATTGCATGGACCTTCCGATGATGATGCGTCCCATATTCCATCGTCAAATTCGCCCAACAGCACTACATCTCCACCGTGGTTTCAACCTGCTTTAAATTTCACTCATCGCTGTTTGCCCCACTTATTTAAATTGTAATATAAAACGCCTAAGCATAAATAGCCGAACGTTTGCGAGCTCGTAACTTGATTGCATTTTCCGCTTGAATAATTACGCTGTTACAAGATTTGTTCGCTTTGTCCGCAACTCAAACCAGTATCGAAATCACGCAAGTGTTGAACTTAAAAACTGCAAACCAAAAATTCGTCATGTTCTAGCATCTTATAAATTATTTATTTCTGTCTTTGAACATTTACTGTAATTTTTGACGTGAAATATCAGATCGAGGCCTTGTTTAGAAATTGTACGCATATTAAAAGCACACAAAAATCAAGCAACGAGAATATTTCAAATTATAAAATAATTATTTCTAGCAAAGTTGTTACAAATATAATTTTTTTAAAAATTGTATCTGCCTGTAAACACAATATGCTAAACATTCCCTATTCTCATAATATAAATTTTTAAAAAATAGTTTGTTTAAATTCGAACGGTGTGACGACAGAGCTGCGAAATGACGTCTTGTTCAAATCCTATATATCTATAGGTACATTGTTGCCTGATCTCTCTCTAGTCTCGACATCAACTCGTGTTCTTTTAGATCTGGTCTGTCCTTTTTAAACTGCAACTAGCATCGTTTAATGGAAATTTTTTGTTGTAACCAAATTATATTGGGCATTTTGATTTTTCCTTTGACGGAAATTAAAATTACTTTTACACACTTGATAAAGCATTTATTTTCTTACGAATATTAAAATAATAAGTTTGGCAATGTGGTGGCAAGAAAATGTCGAACAGACACTGACAGAATAAAAGTTGCATCCGCTACATCACCGAATCAGTTAGTCCAACATGAAAAGAAAAAATAATAGCCAACTCTGTCCCAAAAAGGTCGTGAACGGATTATATGTTTATCTCTTTCTTACTCAAGCAATACGTATATCTTCTTGTTCATGTTATTGCTGATATATATAATTGTGACCGATCGCCCATTTAATTTTAAACTAGCTGTTGTAATTTATAAGCGGCTAAAACTCAGTCGAAAATAACATTTAAAATTTATTTATAATATGAATATGAAAGTGTAATGTCAGAACAGCTAAGTGGTACATTATTTAAACCTTTAAAACCAAACAAATCACAGGCACCGACCTGTTTTAAAAAGGGAACTTAGACGGAAATTTCCAATAGTAGGTAGGGACAATGAGGATCTCGTTAATCCAGCCATATAGCAGGCACAAATTATAAAATTATTAATTATGACACATCCAACCGTAAAATCAGTTTTTTAAAATTACTACAAGTCATTTAACAACACAGGCAATGCATTTCCAATTTCATAAATAACCTTTTTTGAAAAATAGTTTGTTTAAAGCTGGGCTCGTGACAGGTAAGTGACTATGTTTAATTCCTTTAACCTCGATCGCTTCGATAGCCCAGTTGGTTAAGGCTTCGTACTCGTAATGCTGTGATCGCTGGTTCGACTCCAGCCATGGGACATCGCAGGAAGCTTTTTTTAAATTAAAATAAATGTGAGAAAACCAAGATGGACGACACCCGAGAAATTAAATTCAAAACAGGGACTTAGAAAAATCTGAAAAAAAATTTAAAATTCAAATATTCGCGCGAAATTAAAATGGCCTCCGTGCGTGAGAGAGAGTAGCTTCGATGAGGGAGACGGAAGATTTAACAGTTTGAAATTCAAATATTTCCGCGAAAATTCAAAATTAAAAACGACACCTGTGAGAAGTGCGCGCGCAGAAAACAAAGATGGACGACACACCGCGAAGTTTAAATTCAAAAACTGGGACTTAGAAAAAAAATCTGAAAAAAAATTAAATTCAAATATTCGCGCCAGAAAACCAAGTTGGCCGCCGCGTAATTCCGGAAGCAAATTAAAAATGGCCGCCGCGTAATTTAATCAGTAGCACATATGTAAATTACATATCAAACTTCATATGTGATTAATTAGATCAATCCGCGAAAATTAATTAGATCAAACCGCGAAATTAATTGGGTCAATCCGCGAAATCCGCGAATAAATCCGCGAATTAAGGGGGCGTGGCTTAATCGAATAAAAAGTGGAGGGGGTTTCTCGCCCTTTTCTACTGTCATAACATGCGACTGTAGGTGCAGGCCCATCAGAGATCCGACTCCGACCGCTCCAGCGTCTGGCGAGACCTGCTATATCCCGGTGACCACAAGCGGAACTGAACCTAGTTTCTTGTACCTAGTTCGGAGTCGGAGTCGGATCAGGTGCACTTGATCCTTTAGCGGAACAGGTTTTACCATCCCTACTGGCAAGACGTGCAAAAGGTGTAGCAAATTCTCCAGAAGAGGCAGTAGGACTCGAGGGAATTGAAGACAGTCGGCAGCAATCATCATTTAATGAAGTGACAGCAAACAATACGATGTCGCGCGGCGGCCCTTCCTTTAATTAAACTCGACGTTGACACAGATATGCATTACGCAATAGTTTTTTCCCGACTTAACAGGGAAAAAAGTTAGTTGAGGCTCTTCAGATATCGTTTCTAATCGAATCGGCAAAGAGTGCCAAAAGTCTCCCCGGAGACCAGCTGTATGAAACGAAAATCGGCCAATTTAACAACGTCGAGTTAAATACACTTCCACCGCCCACCGCGCACTTCCAAAGACACACAAGAATAAATGTTCGCTTTGAAGATTGGGGTTTAACTGCACTCGCCATTAACGTGCCCCAAGGCACTCAAAAATCGCACAAAAGTCAAAAAGCATTCACAACTTAATCATCACAAGTTAGCAAAAGCTCCCCCGATTCGCAGCGCAAGCTACGAACCGGGGTAGCGAAAATCACAAACGCCTAGTTCACTCAAGAGCTGGGTACAGATTGAAACTTAATTCGAATTCCGCGCGAAGAAGCACAACGGAAGAAAACTTCGAACTCCGAAACCACTAATTTTAAATGCATCATTCCCTAAGGAGTTATCAATTTTTATTTCCTTTACACAAAGCTTGGTTATCAAAGAAAGCAACTACACGCAGCATGAGGTCATAGCTGTATTAGCAAAATAAGCACAAAGTTTTCAGAAGCCCCGGGAAACGAAACACAAGATAAGAATTCCTGTGCACTCACTATGCCACGTATGGAAAGTTTTCGGCCTTAAGTATCAAATTACCAGCGCGGCTCTTAAAGAATACCAAGAAATATATTTAGGTTCTGAAATCGATGTTTAAATGTGTAACAAAGGATCCATTTGAGAGCTTAATTACATCAGGCAGAAAGCAAATCGCCGAAGCTGCAATACAAAACGGTCTTGACCATATAACAAAGAATAGCTTATCGCTGTAGTTCGGAGAAATATAAACGAGACGGAAATGCTTTTAATAAACTAACGCGGTTGCCAAAGACTGTTTACGGGGCAAATTCCTTTAGAAGCTGCAGACAAAAAGCATATGAATATACGTTCAACTAAATTTTACGCCAGGGTCGGTTAAGTAGGATTTGAAGTCGCACAATCTCACACTTGCTTTCTAATGACACTTATTATTGAATTAAACGCAAGAATGACTTAATGACGTCAAAACCACTTAACAAATTGAACTACCTTATAAAAATCCCAACCAATTGTTTTGAAGTCTTTTAAGCAAGTACTTTTAGAATAGTGTTTTCCTGTAGTTTCGTTCCACAGAAGAATCAAGCACTGTAGTTGTTACTGCGACTAGTTTTTGCTATACTACTCAAATTTCATAACTCAGCCGCAGTAATCGAAGAATTTCTTGGGCAATGCGGTTTTGGAGCAATAGATGCAATTGGTTTATATAATTTAAAAATATTTCTTACCATGTAATATCATATTCAAATGGTATTATTGCTAGTTTACTATTGAAAACTTCAAACAACTCATCTATTATAGGATTTTTTTCACACTGCGCTCTATGAATCAACTGAAGTTCTTGACACACTTCCAATCCCAGTATGGGTTGTATAAACTTAGCTGTTATGAAGAAATTGAAATTTTCTTTGTCCACTTCTGAAGTTTGACATGTCTATTTGCAAATACCTAAAATGACAATTTTATGCCCAATGTATGACGTAACTGTCTTATTTGTATTATTTATTTTCAGTTTTCAACTGAGGCTATAATATTTTGACTTTATGTTCGATTTCTGTTTCCTCTGCTTTACTGAATTATCTTGATCTAAAGTATTGATCCATTTTGCTTTGCATACTGTGCACCGAAATTATTACGACGTTTGCACTTTTTGCAGAATTGACCACATGCGGGGCAGTTTCTAGGAACGTGTTGATAACCACAATGCGGACATCATCTATTTTGCTTTGATAAATCAACGTTGCTATTAAATGTACTTGTTCTGCCTTGACCATATTCAGGTTTATATTTATTTTTCTTGCTTGTTCCCATTATTTCTCGACATTTCTGTTTGTTAAGTGCATTCACTGTTGTGTCTTTTTTCACAACTAATGTTTGTTTTTATTGACGTTAAAAATTTTTCATAACACCTACATGTTATTGTACTACAGTTGTTTTCACATACCAAGAATATGTAGGGCATGCAATTGAAAATTTCATCAATCTTATGATTGGTTATTAAGAAATATAAATTCAGTAGTGCAACAACCTATTTAAAACGTGAAGCGTTTTCTTTCGACACCTAGGTCGATTTCGATAATCCTTTTTTTAAATAAAAGTCCTAAATTGCAAATAAATGAATAATTGTTTGAGAAAAACCAACATATTTCAGCACTCAAGCAAAGCAGCGAGCAATGCTGTAGCGGTGGAACAAGCAAACTCTCGAAGTCAGTTTGCGGTGTTCTACTGATTTTTGACCACTGTACCTGAACTTTTAATTTGTTTGAAGACGAATTGATAAACATCCAACCAAATTGAGTATGGCAGGTAAAAGGTTAAGGTTCAAGGTAATTTCAGTTCCCCCAACTAGGGCCGAGCTGCAAAATGGCTGCTTTAGTAGTTATTACGAAAGCCGTTAAACAACATTCGGCCAATATTACATACAACTGACTGATAATTTATTAGCCTTGGCATAATCGGCCTCGGCCACCAATTTTATACATGTCTGTTATATGCTGAACATCGGCCTAGCACCATTAAATACTATTAACTGAATTTAAGTATGAATGAGAAACACAATGTAATACTGGGGATTTAAAAAGTTAAATAAGAGGGTTAAATGGTAAAGCATTTTGCAGAATTTTTATTCTGAATCTGAACTGTGTATAATTAATCTATTTTTGTTGTAGATATGAAGATGTGAAACTTCCCTTGGATCATCTATTATTAAAAGAAACGTTCAAACAAACATAATCACCATTAAATAAGAACCTATGGAAAATAAGTCTTGTAGTTCTGCTGGAACTGCACCATCCAAGTCGCAGAACATGAATAGCCATGAAAGTTTTGATAAGCCATCTATTAAGCAAGAAGTTATCGAATTAAAGGATGAAAATTATGAAAACCAAACATTTGACAAAATTAACATAAATACTGCTTCTAATGAAAAGAAACGTTATAATGGCTCTGTTTGTGAATACGGAACAGCACAGGAAAGTATGTTAGTTACACATATGGCAACTCATACAAGAAAAAAGTCGTACAGTTGCTTTGTTTGCCAATATAGAACAGTGCAGAAAAGTAATTTAGTTAAACATGTGAAGATTCCTGTAGGAGAGATGCCGTACAGTTGCTCTGTCTGTGACTACAGAATGGTACATAACCGTGCTTTAGTCAGACATATCAAAACTGATACAGGAGAAAAGCCGTATAGTTGCTGTGTTTGTGAATACAGAACAGCACATAAAAGTGCTTTAGTTAGACATATAAAAACTCATACAAGAGAAAAGCCTTTCAGCTGTACAGGAGAACAGCTGTACAGTTGCGGTGTGTGTGACTACGGTACAACACATAAAAGTGATTTAGTCAGACACGTGAAATCTCATGCAGGAGAAAAGCCTTACAGTTGCTCTGTTTGTGAATATAGAACAGCGCAGAAAAGTCATTTAGTTACACATGTGAAGACTCATACAGGAGAAAAGCCTTACAGTTGCTTTGTTTGTGAATACAGAACGGTACATAAAAGTGCGTTAGTCAGACATATGAGAACTCATACTGGAGAAAAGCCGTATAGTTGCTCTGTGTGTGAATACAAAACGGCACATAAAAATGATTTAGTTACACATATAACAACTCACTCAGGAGAAAAGCCGTACAGTTGCTCTGTTTGTGAATATAGAACAGTGCAGAAAAGTAATTTAATTAAACATATGAAGACTCATACAGGAGAAAAGCCTTACAGTTGCTCTCTTTGTACATACAGAACAGGATATAAATATCATTTAGCTACACATGTGAAGACTCATGCAAGAGAAATGCCGTACAATTGCTCTGTCTGTGAATACAGAACGGCACTTAAAAGTTATTTAGTCAGACATATGAAAAACCATACAGAAGAAAAGCCTTACAGTTGCAATGTTTGTGAATATAGAACGCCTCATAAAAGTAATTTTGTTAAACATATAAAAACTCATGCAGGAGAAAAGCCTTACAGTTGCAATGCTTGTGAATACAGAACAGCTCAGAAAAGTCATTTAGTTACACATGTGAAGACTCATACAGGAGAAATGCCATACAATTGCTCTGTCTGTGAATACAGAACAGCACATAAAAGTTATTTAGTTAGACATATGAAAACTCATACAGGAGAAAAGCCTTACAGTTGCTCTGTTTGCGAATATAAAACGGTACAGAAAAGTGATTTAGTTAAACACTTGAAGACTCATACAGGGGAAAAGCCTTACAGTTGCTCTGCATGTGAATATAGAACAGCACAGAAAAGTCATTTAGTTACACATGTGAAAACTCATACAAGAGTAATTCCATACAATTACTGTTTGTGAATACAGAACAACACATAAATGTCATTTAGTTAGACATTTGGAGACTCATACAGCAGAAAACGTGTACAGCTTGTGAATACAAAAAAGCAGTGAAAGATAGTTTAGTTATACATATGAAAACTAATACAGGAGAAAAGCCGTTGAGTTGCTGTGTTTTTGAATTCAGAACAGCAGAGAAAGTCAATTTATTTACACATGAAAACACAGTACATAAAAATAATTCATTGGCAGTTACACATGTGAGGACTCTTACAGGGGAAAAGTCGTATAAGTACACTGTAAATGTAAAGTAACACAAATATAATTTAATTACACATAACCACTGATACAGGAGAAGAACGTTATCGGTAAATTTTTTTACGTAGTGGATGCAGCAGTTTTTGCAGTTAATCATTCTTTTACACCGGCTGCGCAGTTGGCTACAATGCAGTTTGTTGTTCTTTTACTGTCACCTGTGCATTGACTGCGCAGCCGAACAAAATTGACTGCAGCAGAGCATTCACTGAACAGCTGTTGGTGCACGTGTGTGTTAACCTAACAAACTGTCTGTTAAAAGTGCAACACCACCATGTAGTTGAATTTATATAATCTGGTTACTAATACAACCTACGCGTGTTTGAAGCAGATGATGAAACGTGCCGACGAGTAATGAACGATTATGGTAAGTAATAATAGTTTCAATACATGTTGCTACCTACGTATCTCAGGGGTAAAGCTCGGATTTTAGACATTTGTAGCGTTGCATGGTTAATGTAGGCTCTTATTATATTTTAATTTTTTGTTTTGCAGATCAAGAATTAGCACAGCAGCTTTTACGACAGGCAGAAGGGAAGGAGAACTTCAAAAATGCATTGCAACTGGTACATATGGAATTCCAGTCCTCCTCTCCTGGCCCCAGTGAAGTTAATCAAGTGGTTACAACCACAAGCTGTGCTCCCCATGTTAGCGAAACCCTAAACTTCCGTGATTGTAAGTTTTTTTGGTATTTAGGAAATAGTGTATTTGACTGCCTTATTTTTTTTATAGCTGCTGCTGCTGATAAGGAAAACTGTGTGAACCCTTCGCCCTCAACACTAGGTAGTACTTTCAAGCTATTAAGTTCTGCACCTGGTCAAGCAGAGCCAATTGAAGAAATTGTAGCTACACCCTCCTGCTCAACTCATGCAGAAACGTCTCGTGTAGCTACTCTTCGGAATAACAAGACTGCACTTAAGGGAATCCCTCGTGCAGTGTCGCCTAGCAGAGAAGAGATCCCGGAGACTCCAAGGCAAGAAAGGAAAAGGAAATTCGATAGTCTATGGCAATATACAGAGCAAAGGAAGGCAGAAATGCTATTTAAAAAAAAGAGATTTGGGCTGAGAAAAAGAAAGTGGCAGAAGAAAGGACTGCGGCTATGAATAACCTTACAGAAGCATTGAGGACCTTTAGACAGGGTCAATAAAAGAAAATACATTGTATTATTTTATGATGTAGTTTATTTTAGAAAGTTTTTTAATTCCATAAGTTTTTAGGTTATATAATGTATAGTATGATCAAAAATTAATCTCATCTAGTATGGCTATGGAATTGTTCCTAATTTATGAATGCAACTAGAACTCAAAAATGAAATGTCAAGTTTGACATTTAAGTGTAAACAAAGTTGCATTCAAATTAGAAAAAAATTCCATAGCCATACCAGATGAGATTAATTTTTAATAATAATAATAATAATAATAATTATTCCATTATCTACATATGTACATATATTTACAATTTATAATATAATGGAATCTTAAGGTGAAGTTTAGTAGCCTGTTTTTCAACTCCACCTTAAATATGCTATAAACAAACTTAATAAAATTTCGTGCCTAAAATACCTTTTAAACTTATTTTAATTTTTTTTTGCTGTTGATGAGAAAGAGCAACTGAAATAATTGCAAACAAGCAGACAAGGACCACGTGAAGCACACTGATTAACAAAACATAATAATTACTGAATATGAAATAAGTATTTAAAAAGAGTCGGTTTAAATCTTCGCAAAGATAAATTTTTAAAGTGTTTGGGCAAGTTATTTATCGTTTTCGCGACAGTGTAAGAAAATGACCGTTGGAAAAGAGCCAACCTGTGTTAAGGAACTGTCAGAGTCCAATCATGCCTCAGATTTAAATTATGTACATCTGTTCTGTAGGTAATTTTATTGTAAAGGTAAGCTGGTTGCTTTTCTACAATAATTTTCATAAATAACGAAGAACTCTGAAGAAGTCTTTGGTTTTTCATGTTCAGCCACCCAGTGTCAGATAATTTATATGAGATGTGCTCGTATTTTCTGATCCCATGAACATATCTCAAGCAGGCATTTTGGACTCTCGGATTCGTTTACTTGAATCTAGATCCAAACAGGGATCATACACTTCAGAACAGAACGTGAAGTGTGATAAAACAAGAGTTTCACAAAGAATCGATTTTACTGCTTTATTGAGATATGATCTGTGAGGGTACAGCATTCTAAGATTACAGTATGCGTTTTGAATATATTTAGAAATTTGTTTTCTATACCTAAAGCTATTATCTAATATGAGACCTAGGTTTTTTGCTTCATCGACAACTGGTATAATTTTATTGTCAATGTGAATATTAAGTTAATTTTTCTTAACCTCGCATTCATGTTTATTTCCAAATATCAATACACAACATTTTTCAGGATTTAAAATTAAAGCATGTTTCCGGGTTGCGTCTGCGAGAGAATTCAGATCATTATTAATAATAGCAACTGCATCATTAAAATTGCCTGGTGGAAAGGAGTAGTAAACCTGTGTATCGTCTGCATACATATGAATGTTGCAGACTTTAACATAATCATGAAGCTTAATCGTATATATAGAGTACAACAATGGACCAAGAATTGATCCCTGTGGAACCCCTCTTTTGATAAATTTCAACTTAGATAAGCGTCCATCGACTTTAACTTGTTGGCCCCTGTTGGAGAGATAATTTCTCATTAATAGAAGAGCGTTAGGACTAAGACCAATGTAGTATAATACAGCTAATAGCAATTCATGATTTATGGTATCAAAAGCCTTACTAAAATTTAGAAGCGTCAATACTGTTAATTTTCCATCATTGGATGCAGTTAGAATATTGTCTGTTATATTCAAAAGAGCAGTAGCGCAACTATGAAATGGTTTTATCATACCTTGCAGGCCAAGCTCCTTCATGGCGTGTTAGTGCCTCACCATTATTATTATATTAAAATTACAGTTGTTATTTAAACGTACACATTTATTTCTAAAACCTAAGGTAGCGAAAAAAAGCAAAACTAGACAGTATTTAATGTATACAATAAATTAGCAATGCTATCATGTTTCCCCGCTGGATGAAGATTTTCTGGGTTCGCATTGTCGTCGTCATCAACCACAACGTAGTCATTATTTAGTATGCAAACATTGTGCAACACACAAGCAGCAATGACAACAAACTTCATTTCATTTGTGAGGAACATATTCAAAAATTTCAACCAACGAAATCGGAATTTCAATAAGCCAAAAGCTCGTTCAATTAATTTCACATTATAGCTTCGTTGTCTTCTTGATAAGTGCCCATTATCTCTATAGGGCACCATTAAACAGGAAAGAAGAGGATAGGAGGAATCTCCTAAAATGTGTGTTCCTTCGGGCAAAAGTAGATCTTGTGCTAAAACGCGACCTATGGGACTTTCGCACCACACTCTTCAATCATGTGTTATGCCTGGCCACCCATCAAACACATCTATAAATTTGCATCGGACATCACATATCCCCTGTAAAATAATTGAGTGGTATCCTTTCCTGTTGCAGTAGCTTGCTGCGTCTGTTGGAGCTGGAATAGGAATATGCATTTCATCGACTACTCCTACAACTCCTGGGAAACCATTTCGGCCACTTAGTTCCGTGAACTCGCGTCGTACTTACTGCACATTGTCGTCGTCTGGCCAATGCAGAAAGTTTCGCACAAGTACCTACAGATTCGTAAAAAATATTTATGGAGCTGGCTCTTAGTCATGTCGAATCTCTCACTAATAATAATGTAATAATCTTTATTTAGTTATAAGCTTTTTTAAGATTTACAGTTGTTTACATATTTACTTAACTAATAATTTTTCTTAACATAATCGCTTAGTTTTTTTTTAAAACTCATAGATATTTTTAGTTCCTTTAACTTCAGTTGGAAGGCTATTATAAATTTTGAAGCCTTTATAAAAGAAACAGCAGAGAAGAAGAGACGTAAAGCAAATATGTAGAAGGAAGAAAAGAGAATTCTTAGAACGAAAAATGGGAAAAATAGAATATAATTTTAGAAATAAGGATAGTCGGAATTTCTATCAGGAAGCGAAGAAACATAAAGACACTGGTAATACCAAGAAATTTTTTTGTAAAAGTAAGGAGGGAAGGTTACTAGGAGGTATCGCAGAGAAACTTAATAGGTGAAGGGAATATTTTGAAGAAGTTCTAACAGAGGAGGGAGATAAAGAATACTCGGGTGTAAACGCTGAGGATACAATTAATGATGACCAATCAAATGAAGAAACAGCACCCATTGAAGATGAGATAAATTTCATAATAGATAAGCTGAAAAATAATAAAAGTGCAGGACAGAACGGTATATCAGCTGAAATACTAAAATTAGGAGGTACTGCCTTACGAAAAACCTTAGGGCCGGTTGCAGAAAGCAATGTTAAGTCTGGTGTTAGCTAACGCGACGTCAAAGTGAACAAAAACGAATCAAATCTCAAATGCTTATGGTAACTAATACATTAGTAAATAAAATTTGATGCGATTTTGTTCACTTTGACGCGACGTTTAGCTAACACCAGACTTAACATTGCTTTCTGCAACCGGCCCATACAACAAATTTGGACTGGAGAAGTAATACCAACACAATGGGCTGAAGCTGTGATATGCCCAATACATAAAAAAGGAGATAGAGCTGAGTGTGAAAATTATCGGGGTATAGCGTTACAGGATGTGACTTATAAGGTGCTAGCTACGCTAATTAGGAACAAATTAGACGGGAAAGTAGATGAAACCCTAGGAGAATATCAAAGTGGTTTTAGAAGAAATAGATCTGTAATTGACCAGATTTTTACCATAAAGCAGATAATCAACAGCTCACACGAATACAACTTGCCCCTATGTTTACTCTTCATCGATTTTAAGCAAGCGTATGACAGAGTTAATCGAGACAAATTAATCGAAGTTCTAAAAAGTTTTGGATTGCCAAGGAAAATAGTAAACTTAATAAAGCTAACCTTAGAACAGACTAAGTGTAAGGTTCTGTTGGAAGGCAAAATGTCAGACAGTTTTGAGGTGAACCGAGGATTAAGGCAAGGAGATCCGCTCTCGACCATGTTGTTTAACCTTGTTTTGGAAAGAGTCCTGAGGGATAGCCAAATACGAACTAAAGGCTTAATATACCACCATAGGCATCAATGTATGGCATACGCTGATGATATTGTGCTAATTATGAGAACAAAAATGGAGTTAAGAGAGATTTTTATAAGGTTAGAAGAAACTGCAAGAAATTTTGGTCTGATAATCAATGAAAACAAAACAAAATACATGGAGACAAAGAATCAGAATAAAACAAACTTTAAAGTTGCAGGCGCACATGGCAAGGAGTATTCTTTTAAGCAGGTGGAATTATTCAACTACCTGGGAGTTATATTGACGGAATCTAGTGAGGAAAAAGAAGATGTACTAAACAGATTAGCAAAAGGAAGTAAAAGTGCAGGGGCTCTGGCAAGAATACTCAAGTCAAAGCAAATAACAAGGCAAGTTAAAATAAGACTTTATGAGAGCATTATACGTCCTACAGTAATATATGGATCCGAGACATGGGTTTTAACTAAAGACTTAGAAAACAAGCTTGAAGTCTGGGAACGCAGGATGTTAAGAAAAGTTTTTGGTGGTGTAAAAGAGGGAAACGCATGGAGAAGGAGAACTAATGAAGAGTTGAGACAGTTGTATAGAAAAGCAACAATCACTACTATAGTTAAGAAGCAACGACTGAGATGGTTGGGCCATGTATACCGAATGTCACTAGGAAGTACACCAAAAGCTGTTCTGGAAACAAAGGCAGGTTCCCGAAGAAAGAGAGGGAGACCCAGAAAAAGATGGATGGATGCGGTCAATGAGGATTTGCGACAGTTGGGTGAACAAAATTGGAAAGAAGCAGTAACCGACCGAAGGAAGTGGAAGCAACTTGTAGAAGCCTTGGGCCAGTAGGCCTGTTGCGCTGATATATATATATATATATAAAAGAAACAATTTTGGGAACTGTTTTTTGTAAGTTTGGGTACCGTAAAACGGGGTGGCTTTGCCCTTTAGGGTGACTTTGCCCATTTCTCAAATATTTTGTTAAAAATCAGAATATTTTTAAATCTGGCAACAATGGAGATTTCGTGCCCGCCGTAATTCAAGGTCCGCTTGTTTAGTATCGCTCTGGCAGTTGTTGAGTAAGCAGTAGCAAATGGATTCAGAGCACCGCCTACGTAAGTAACTATCCTTCATTCCATAGTTTTAAAAACGCCGAAATCTAAGGTTCATATAACATACTTAATGCATATTATCGCTTCTTGTAAATAAAGCTTAGCATTCTGTACACTTCAGTTGACACTCTGCCTGAAACAGATTTTAATATTACGCAATTATATCGCTTCTGGGAATTTCTTTATAAAAAGTAACACGGTTGTTGCTGCTCGTGGGGTGAGTTTGCCCAACGTGTTTCTAATTATTGGTTGTTTAATTTTGCTTGATAGGTACCTTCTACAATGCCGAGAAAGTACAGTAGGAAGCTGGGTTCGAGGAAGTACAAGGATTTTACTGAGGAGGCTCTGAACAAAGCACTAGATCTTGTTACATCTGGAGTGTCCTACCAGGAAGCCGCCGATAGGACAGGAGTCCCGAAGAAAACTATATGGAACAAAAAAAATAAAAAACATGTGTTGTCTCACGGAGGCCAGTGCCAGTTTACCGAGGTAGAAGAACGACATTTCGTCGACATAGTTATAGCTTCAGCTGAATTTGGTGCCCCCCTTACACGTTTTAACTTGCAGATGGTTGTGAAAAATTATCTAGAGAAAGACGGCCGCAAAATAAGAAGTTTCAAAAACGGAATCATCCCAGGAAAAGACTGGTGCTACAGTTTTTTAGATCTTCATTCCAACAGGCTTTCCGAAAGGATGTGCCAAAATATAAAGCATGTCAGAGCCGAAAAATGTGAAGACGAAATCAAATCTTATTTTGAAAATTTATCGAGAAGTTTAGATGGCGTACCCGCAGAAAACATCCTCAACTTCGATGAGACTAATCTGAGTGATGACCCCGGATCAAAGAAATGTATATTTAGGAGGGGAATGAAATATCCAGAACGGTTAATGAACTTTTCAAAGTCAGCCACCTCAATAATGATAGCAGCTACAGCTGGAGGAAAAATGTTAGCCCCATATGTAGTCTACAAGGCGGAACGTATGTACGACTTGTGGTGTGTTGGAGGACCAAAAAATACTTATTATAATAGAAGCAAGTCTGGCTGGTTTGACAGCCATTGTTTCCAGGACTGGTTTGAAAAGGTTGTTCTACCATGGTCTCGGGTAATGGATGGTCCCAAAGTTGTTATTGGCGATAATCTTTCATCGCATTTGAATATCGAAGTTCTCAGGTATTGTCAGCGTCACAATATCAGGCTAGTTTTCCTCCCCCCACACTCCACACATCTAACCCAACCCCTAGATGTGGGATTCTTCAGGGTCTTTAAATCGACATGGCGAGAAATCATTACGGAATACAAACAACATAACCCAAAGATAAACACTGTGAACAAACTAGTGTTCCCAGGGCTACTTAAATGCTTAATGGAGAAGATCTGTACCAAACAACAACAAATCATCAAAAATGCCTTTAAAGCCACAGGAATAGTTCCACTGGACAGCGATCAAGTGCTTAAAAGACTTCCCAAACAAAGAGCTGAAGAACAAGGTGTAACCGAAAAAATAGATGCGGCACTTTTAGATTATTTGAAAGACACGAGGAAACCTAAGAAACAAAATACACCAAATCGTAAAAAGATGCTCAAAGTTGCCGCAGGAAAGTCTGTATGTTATGAGGATGTCTTTGGTTCGGAGGAAGTTGCAGCCGACACATCGGAAATGGCAGATGATTCTCCAGATAGCGCGGAAGATCTTTCGGAAAAAGGTGAAACCGAATATATAGATGAAGGTGTTCTAGTTCAAGAAATGGAATTACAAGATGAAGAAGACATCAGGATACCAAACGAAGGAGATTTCATTATTGTAAGATTCGCGACGAAGAAAACCGTAAGACATTTTGTTGGACTAATTTTAAGAACAACTGAAGATGAAGTTTACACTAAATTTATGAGAAAATCGAAGACTGAAGACTCATTTGTGTTCCCGAACGTAGATGATATTTCGTTTATTGCTAAAGACGACATTGAAAAAATTCTCGAGATGCCAAATATTAGAAGAGGCATCCATATATTTAAAGATTGTGACTTTAGTGCCTATAAGCTATGAGATATGTATTATTGTTTATCGTTTTTGTCATTTATTGAAGTTCACATTTTTTGTTAATTTTTATGTTTTTCAGACAAAAAATATTATCTGCTTAAGTTTGAACTGCTTTCATATCAATAAAGCTTCGTAATGAATTGTTTGTTTCATTTTCTCATTTATTTTTCCTGTATTAAATTGCAAGACAATTTTAAACATACACTACGTGGGCAAAGCCACCCTTATGGGAGTGTGAGTTTGAATTATAACGTAATTTAAAGGATTCTGAAGGTAAAAATGAGCAGTGGGCAAAGTAACACTCTTGGCGGGTGACTTTGCCCGCGGTTAAAAAAAAATATATAATAAAAACTAACATTCTAAGGCGAAAAACTGATGAATAAACTTCTGTGTCTGATCATCTTGTATAATATAATTCGTAACCATGCATGTAGCTGAAGATGTTCTTAAATTATTGGGATAAAAGTGCAAAAATCGTGGCAAAGTCACCCCGTTTTACGGTAATCAATAACATTCTGCTTATTTCTAGTACTATAATTATGAATATCACAACCATAAACTAAGTGTTGGGTCATATATGCAGGTAACAGGTCATTGACTGCTTTAAAAACTAACAACAAAGAATTGAAATAAATACGTTGCTTCATACTTAACCATTGCGAACAAAATAGCATCGCAGAAATTCTTCTATATTTCGAACAGCGTAATATAATACGCATTACTCTATTCTGCTGTTTTTGCATTCTAGCCAATTCTTGTTCATGGCATAAAAATAATATACTAGAGCAGTAATCGACATGCGATGCGATGATTGTTTTGTAAATCATAATTTTAGACTGTTTTTTAAGCTTATTAGAAATTCTACGGAATAAGCCTATTTTTTTTAACTGCCTTTTTAATTACATAATCTACGTGTGCTTTGAAGTGTACTTTATCATCTATAATTACTCCTAGATATTTAACTTGAGATACCTTTTCTATTTCTAAGTTTTCAATTTTAATTTGATTAACCGATTTTGCATTAGGTACCTGATAAAATTATTGCTTTCGTTTTTGTGATATTCAGTTTCAGTTTATTACATTTTAACCACTAGAAATAATTTCTAAATCTATATTCATTTTATTAATAGCATTTCTATCATCTTTGTCAGTAACTGTCACTAATGTATCATCTGCAAACAGATTTATGGTGCAATGTTTTAGATTCAATTCCAAATTGTTTATATCAAAATAAACAATAATGGACCCAAAACAGGGCCTTGGGGTACACCCAAGTTGTTTTCCATGTAGCTTGACTGGCACTGATTGAAGTGTGTAGGATGTAGTCGATGAGTGAGATAACTTTGAAACCACATATTTTCGTTACCACGTATTCCACATTTATGTAGTTTATTCACTAACCACTGCCTGTCGATAGTCTCAAATGCACGTTTATAATCTAGAAAAACAATAACTACACTTTTATTTAATTCTAAGTCACTTTTCCAATTCATGAGAACCAAGTTTAACACCGTTTTACACGAATGTTTAGTTCTAAATCCTGATTAGTTTTTACTTATAATGTCATTTTCATCAGAGCTAAACCATGGGGTGTCAGTTTTAAGTGTAATTGTTTTGTTGTCAATGAGGTCATTTACGGAATTATGTATTCTGCTGACCATGTGTGTGGCAAGATTGTTTACATCTTTACTATCTAATAATGTGACCCAGCTATATTTATTTAGTTTATCAAGCAGTTTTTGCGAGGAATAATTAGCGAACGTTGTGATATTAACTCTTTAAAAATTGCTGTTATACCTCGCAACTTTTCGTAAGGTGATATCGATTACATTATGTTCAGAAATTTGTGGAATCTGCACATTAACAATTAAATCGTCTCGATTTGTTAAAACGAGGTCAATGATTGTATTGGAATTTTTTGTTGAGCGCGTAAATTCGGTTACGAGTTGATTTAAACCCAACGTATTTATTAATTGTAGGAGCTTGCTTGTGTAGAATGAATCTTTAGAGATATCCCAGTTGAAATCGCCTAGAATTAAATGCTTGGTGTCGTCTGGGATTGTGTCGTCGGACCATTTTTCAAACTGCTCTAAGAATCTTGCAATACTGGCACTTGGAGAACGATAAACAACAGTGTACAATCCGTTGTGAAATCCTTGCGTTATGTAAATGAATAACAGCCAGAATTCATTGTTAAATGAAAAGTTTGACACTATTTTGAACTTAATATTATTACGCACAACGATTGCCACTCCGCCCGTATGGCGATTTACGGAATTATAACGAATGGTGACATAACCCCGAACACTTATTTCACAGTCTTCAATATTCTCTGTGAACCTTCTTTCACTTAAAGACACGATAGCTGGACGTCTGTCTTCAATTAAAACTTCAATTTCCTCCATAAGTTTTAGCATACTTTGTGCATTTGAATAAATAGTTTCAGTATCTCGTTCTGCTATTCTAAAAAATCGATCTTCCTTCTTTCTTGTTCTAGTTTACGTTTGTAAACTGGACAATCAAAGCTCCATGCAAAATGATCTACATCTAAATTAATTTTTAGTTTTTCTTTAGCATTACAGCAGTTCACACATTTCTTTTCTTGGTCGTGAGGCTTACATTCTTTCAAGAGATGAGAACCGGCACATTTTGGGCATGTTATCTTCGATTTACATTGACTCGCTTTATGATTGAATCCATTACATGAAAAGCACCTGGTTACTTCAACTGCATCATAAACTCTACACCTATCCCAGCCGATATTATTTTTTTCTTCTTTCATAATTACACGATAGGCACATGCATTTACTTCCGCAATTACTGTATAATTTTTCCTGTTGTTTTTGGTTGTGGTTTCCATTATATGTACAACTTTTATGGATGGTTCCTGTGATTCCAAAAAACTATTTTGGGATATTATTTTCTCTTCGATTGTTTCCATTGCCAATTTTTCGCTTAGTCCAACAATTTTTACTCTTGGTAATTTCTTCTTTGGGATTGTAACTTCATAGTTTTCTCCAAGATTATTTTGGGGATTTTGCTTTAATTCTGCTTACATCATCCTTGTTTTTGCATCCAATAACAACACCGCCCTTGCTAACAGTCCGTAGAAAAGATATATTTAACTCGGTAGGATCGATGGCATTTTTTATGTCTTTTTTAGTGTCAATACTTTTTTTGGTCCTGATGTTTGGGTTTTATTACTACGACCGGTTCGTGTTTGTTTAACTTTATATCATATCTTTTTGTTGCACCATGATGTTTTTGACCATAGTTTTTACGTTTCCATCAAAAGATTCAATGCGATTCTGTAATTCCTCTAGTTTGTCAGAATGCCTTTTCAATCTAGTATTGATGCCACCCAAGACTGACGTCATGTTTTCCAACACCAAATTCTTCGAAAGGATTCCTGATTAGCAAGAATCCATATTGACGCATGTAAAGCTATATCTAAAGATATAAAGGGTGTTTTTTAGAGGCGGAGAACTTTAAATTGAAATAAAACACAGAAAAATGTTTTTAATATCCATGAAATTGGCTTTATTTGAAAGATAATTTTATGACATTTATGTTTGAATATGATTTCGGGCATGTGACCGCCGCTGCTGCCGTGTACATGACGTAATCTGGAGGTCCAATTTTCACACACTCTTCGCAGTAAATCGCAATAACGCGTCGAATGTTGGCTTCCAAGTGCTCAATTGTTTCCGGTTTATCGACGTAGACATGCGACTTTACATATCGTCAAAGAAAATAATCTAATGGCGTCAAATCGCACGAAAGAGGTGGCCAGTTAACAGATCCATTTCGTGAATCCATTTCGTGGATCTGTTAACTGGCCACCCCTTTCGTGCGATTTGACGCCGTTAGATTATTTTCTTTGAGGATATGTAAAGTCGCATGTCTACGTCGATAAACCGGAAACAATTGAGCACTTGGAAGCCAACATTCGACGCGGTATTGCCGAAATACAGCCTGATTTACTGCGAAGAGTGTGTGAAAATTGGACCACCAGATTACGTCATGTATACGCCAGCCGCGACTGTCACATGCCCGAAGTCATATTCAACTATAAATGCCATAAAATTCAAATAAAGCCAATTTCATGGATATTAAAAACATTTTTCTGTGTTTTATTTCAATTTAAAGTTCTCCGCCTCTAAAAAAAACACCCTTTATTTGGATGTCCTCCATGCGTATTATTGCTAACAAACTTAAGATAAATTGCATAAAGAATCATCTACAATCAAAGAAAACATTGTCTCCACCCCAGTTGTCTTATCAATTTATACCTCATATGATCCTCGGGTAAGCCACAAATGGAATTTGTAAGTATCTGGGTCCATTCTCATTACTGTAACCATGTAATTATCAGTTTTTTAAATTTTCTTTCACCCCTGTAAACAGTCAAATGTACAAACTGTTTATTGGCTCTTTCATAGAGCATCTTTTTAATTTTAGTACACAACTTGATACTTGTTCAAACCTTTCAAGTACAAACTAAGAATAACATGCATTACAACTTCTAGAATATTCGTGGCAACTTGGTTTTTCATCTCGATTTTTTGAGGTTATGCGCGCGACAGTTGGCTGCAAATGCAACAAGTCACCACCAGGGGCAGCACCATTGAGCAGCACGCGGCGCAGTTAATCGTTCTCTCACAATACCTCTGCGCTCCGCGCAGGTGACAGTGATAGCGGTTGCAGCAGTAAGCTAGTGATGGGCATAACCGGACAATTTTCATAACCGAATTATTTCCATTCGAATGATATTAATAACCAAATGATTATTTGAATAATCATTCGAATACATTTTGGCTCTCGTATCGTTTCGATTTTGCCGGTTACGCGGTTCAGCGTCATCTGCATCGGCATCATAACTTGCAGATAGCAGAGGAACTCAGTTAATCGTTAATTATAATAATTGTATAAAAATGATTTTTATTAAGGAGTTTGTGCAATAAGTTCGTTCATTCATAATCTATAGCCTCTTTTACCTTTCGGTGTAGAGGACAATTGTGGATATGAATGAAATATATCTGGATACACCTTTATTGTTTTCGATTGCTGGCGATTTATAATAATATAATAATAATTCATAATATATCGTTGTATTTGTATGAGTTTTACGACTCCCTATTCTGCATTAGCTCGATTACTCCTACATTCTTCCGATCTATAACCAAAACATAATATGTACATTATGCGTTATGTATTGGAAATTAAGAGGTATTTATTAAGAAGTGTAGAAAGAAAGAAATATGCGAGACTGCTTGCTAATCGCAATAAAAAACAGTGGTAAAACGCTTATGTTTATCGATCGGCCGGGCTAAAGGCGGCAAAAAATTTATTTATGTTCATATCATATGACGACGGATCGACCGCGAGCCTCAGCCGGCAAGGAAGCAAGGGAGAAAACTGTAGAGCGAGAGGCCTAAATGGTGTTTTCAGTGCAATCTGCCTTGCTTATGGTTATGAATTATAAATGACGTATTATTTACAGAATTTCAATCACTCGCAGGTCGCTGAGAGACGGCACGTAGTACGTATCAGGGTGAGGTTATTACTTCGACACGAAGTGTACGAAGTATTGAAATTCCCTCATATCGAAAACCACTCTGAGTCAAATATCTCTAAAATTTGAGCCAACCGACTAATGAACCCACTATATCAAATCTCCGTCTCGGCGGTGCGGATCTTTTGGTGAAGATCCCAGCCCTCTAGATCAATCCCCCGTATTGGGGGGTGCCTAAACGTGCTGTGCGGGGGATGTATGTTCGTATGTGTACACGATTGCGGTCGCCAGGAACCTTCTTGAAGTCTTGGATCGTTTTCATACGATAGGTCCTCCGAAAATGAAGGCAACATCAACTTTTGAGCTATGGTCATCGGCAAAAAAATTTTTTGTTTTTTTTTATAAATAACTGGTTCATAGCATTTCATTGTATTAGCGAAACGGAGTGATGCTGAGTATCGAAGTATTCTTGGAAAGCACGGAAGGGCGCTTTTCTTGGGTGGGGGGTACCGTATATTTTTTCATTCAAATACTTGGAGCGAAAACGGAGTCATACAGGTTATTTCAATAACCGGATAACCGGTTATTTTTCATTCGAATAAGCCCATCACTAGCAGTAACTGCGTAAAGGAACGTACCCAATAGTTGCTCTGTCTATGAATACAGAAGAGTACAAAAGAGTAGTTTAGTTACACATGGGAGTTCTAAGTCTGTACTGTTACACATAAGATATCGCTTAGGAAATAATGTTATTTGTGAATGCAGTCTAGTATGCGTGTTTACCGATGCTAACCCTGTGCAGCCGATCATTAGATTACACAAACCCTAAACTAATACAACGCATTTCGCTGTATGGGATGATGGTTGGTAATATATCGTTCGAAATAAAAATAAATTCATGGAATTTGATTTAAGGTAATCTTCAAAATTCAAATTTGAAACTATTTATTAAAATTCCATATAAACTCCTGGACAAAATTAATGCACCCCTACTATACAGGGTGTCCCTAAAATAATGGGACACCGATTAGCCATACATTCTTACGTCATAATAAATCCATTAAACCTAATATACCTTAGTACAAAGTCCCTCAAGTAAGAAGTTATAGGGCCTTGATTTTAACTCTAACTTCGTTATCTGTAACATTTTTTCAAATTTTAGGTGATTATGTGAAAGAGAACTAAAAAACACAAAAATAATGTACCCTTAGTTCATAAGCGTAAGGGCAACCATTTGTCTTAAAATGCCTATAAAATGTTTTTGATTGTCATTAAAACGTGCAATTATCAAGTAGCCATGATCACAAAAACAATGGTCATCTAGTAAAAAACAATGATAAATCAATTAATGACATTAGTGACATAAGAATTTGTTCTTTTATGTTTAAGAAAATGCCGCGACATAACGAATTCTCCAATGCTGAAAGGTTCGTTATGTCGCACCATTTTCGTAAGCACAAAAGACAAAAAACTGATGTCACCAACGTCATTAATTGATTTCTTGTTGTTTACTTGATTACAATCATTACCCATTGTTTTTGTGATCATGGCTACTTGATAATTGCACGTCTTAATGACAACCAAAAACTTTTGATGGTCATTTTAAGGTAAACGGTTGCTCTTATATTTAAGAACTAAGAGTATATTATTTTTGTGCATTTTAATACTCTTTCAGACAATAACCTAAAATTTTAGAAAATGTTACAGATAACGAAGTTAGAGCTAAAACAAGTTTTGAAAGATAGGTAAAGTACCCCTTACATTCAAGTCTAGTTTATGAATTTTTTTCTATTAGTGTACTATAAAATAGTAAGCATGTACCAAAATTCAAATCGATATCTCTACATTTGTGGAAATTAACAAAAACACTTCTTACTGAAGGGACTTTGCACTAAGGTATATTACATTTAATCGATTTATTATGACGTAAGGAATCTATGACTAGTCGGTGTCCTATTATTTTAGGGTCACCCTGTATTTGTTTTTACTCCGATATATTGATAACTTAGTTTTCTGTCTTGTAAGTAGCCTTTGGACCTCCTCTCATGTTTCAAACAAATGCTGTCAAGAAATGTTTTGTTTTAAGATTACAATTGTTAATTAAAGTCACTTACCTTTGATTTAAATTTTGTTTGGAAACTGCTTATTAAGAGAAGTTATCTTCAAGTTTTTTTTGTTATCGATTGTATTAGTTACGAGTGTTTTAAACTTGAAAAATGAATCTCCCAAGAAATTTATCCTTGGAGGAGGCAGTGAGGTCATCAACTTTGCTGAATGAGGGATACTCAACGCGTTTTGTTGCAAATTTGATAGAAAGAAATCATTTCATCATAAGTCGCATGGTTACACGATTTAACGAGACAGGATCTCACTTTCAAATGCCAGGGCAAGGGCGAAAACAACGAACGAAATATATATTGTGATGCATCAATATTTACGCATGAAGGAATAACATTGTTATTTGGTTTTAGATAAGACTTTACATTGTTTAAATAATAATTCATTAATAATTAAAAACAAACTGCAAAGGAGTGTGTGCAAAACTTAGAGATAAGAGCTAATATAATATCTTAAAAATCCATCATGGAAAATGTCATATAAGATATAAAATGTAACTTAATTTTAAAATCTAGGAAGTAAGAAATTACATTAAAAAATATAGAATGTAACCATAGAGATAAGGTATAAGAATAACAACAAATAAAATTGAGAAATTAAAGGGATATACAATTTAGCAATTGCGTAAATTTATCTAGGTATATAAAGATGAATGTTTCTTTGTTTGTCCCGTATGTGTTTCTATACCATTCATCCGATTGTGATGAAACTTTGGTGAGTTGTGCGCACTCCCTCGAAGTTTTCTGAATTAGTACAACCATTTTACAATAGGTGGCGCGCGAATCGTTTCAATAAATGAGTGAATTTCATATAGTTTAGCTGCAGTGCGAGTGTTTTCAGTTTTCAGACTAAATTTGGAAAATCTATGCTTCTCACATGGGCAGCTGTATGTGGCCTGCTCACGCGTCGGAAAACCTTCTGATTTAGTCGTGTTCGCACCAGACGGAACCACAAAAAATATTGTGTATCCAATAGCACTTCAATAAACATAATTAAAACACAAACACTTTATTTCTTTGAGTGGCATTGCAACGCATGCCGGGTACTGGTACTAAATATACCGGGAGATATAAAATTATTGACTTGGCCGCTCTCATAAAATATGCCTTTAGTAAAAATGTGCCGCCTTGCACCGATTGGGACTGAACTATAGTAGCTAACTGCAAGTCAAATAACACTACTTATTTAAATTGATTTATTCATTTATAATAAACAACTAGCATTAAATATATCACAGATGATGCTTGAAATGTGCACCACCATTGGCTATACACGAATCTACTCTTCTTTTCTGAATTTCAAGTACTCCATACAGCTGTTCTTCGGTTGTCTTTGCACAACACCTTCTATCGCTTCTTTTAATTCGTCCAATGTGTGGAATCGATGCTGGTAAATTATATTTGTTAAATGACAGGATACAAAGTAATCCAGAGGAGTAAGATCTGGCGACCTTGTCGGAAACTTTGCTCGGGCAGTACGTGTAGTGGCATTGTCAAGCTGAAAATAACCTTCCTGGAGCTCATCATCACCAGGTACCTTCCCTCTAACAACGCTTCCTGTATTTTGAAAGCGATCAACAACTCTGTGGATGTGACGGCATAAAATTCGTGATTCACTTCTGCTTCGGGAAATCATTCCCAGTAATTGTCAACACACCGCATTATTGGGTGAACCCATCTCCCATTTTCATCTCTATTTCCATTTCGGATATACGATTGTAAAAGGAATTTGTCCTCAAGCGAAAATGGCATGATTACAACCAACAGTTCTAACCTAAAATACAAACATTCGGTAAAACCTTTCAATAAATTAATAAAAAGGAAGAATTGACTTACTTTTGTCACAAACGTGAATACTAATGTTAGTTTTGAAAGGGTGGTATTTAACAGTCTACCAAATTTACCCAATCTTTTCGTACAAAAAAATACTTTTCTTTCCCAAAAATACTAAATGCTCACCAAAATTAATAAAATGCATAATCTTAGAGCGACAACCAAATATTGACATCATGCTAGTCTCTTATATTATTTGTTCCTAAAAATAACTTTCGTTGGCTAAAAATGCTAAATGTTCACCAAATTTTATGCCGCATTTAATTCTAACATGATACCCAGATATTTAATTTTCGTCAGTGTCTTATATTATTTAGCAGTTAAAAAAACTATTTGTTTAGCAGAAATACACAATGTTTACTATATTTTATAACACATTCAATTTCAAAAGTATACCCAGATTTATAATTCTTGCCTAAGCCTAAATATCACTTATAAGAAAAATGTATCATGTTTTATTAGGTCTTGTTTATAAATGGCGACATAGAAATAAGTCTGCAGAATTCTTATTCTAATTCCAAGTAAATTATTCAACAACAATGAAAAAACTTTATGTGTTTGCTATAGCCACACTTTAGAAAAACGAAAACAGTTAAAGTAATGTTTAAAACTCAGCTATTATTCGAAAAATGACGAAATAAATGAACAGTATTTTTCAAGTTTGCGTTTTAATATCTTTCTAACGCATAGGAATTTTTGCATGAAAATTTGGCCACAAGGGTTTTCAAAGGCGCGGATTAAGATTATGTTAAAAAATTTGGCCGAAAAAAATCGCTAATATTACTTTGTGAAAAAATAACCCCTTTTTTTCGTCCTAAGACGGACGCTTATGGACCCATTCTTATGTGTCCTTGTGTCCTGGGTGGCACTAAGGGTATATACATTCCTTGCAAATTTGAACAAAATTGGTTGGGTACTTTGTGTGATACATGATCGTCCCCATGAAAAGTGAAACACACTGTATATAAAAATCTAACACAAAATTCACAAAACAAAAATGAAAATGAAACTTAAGTCTTTTCGTACGGCAATACACTGGTTACACTCGCTGTAAAAGCTACCAAGCACAGTGTGCGGCTGGAAGCTGAGGCCTTCAAGAAGTTTGTCTGGAAGCGACAAGGAGAGATGCGCGAGCTTATTTCATTTTTGGAGTAACAGAATAATTATTTGACGCACAAGTAGTTTTTCGAGAAAGACTAAATATAAATGGATAACGCGAATATTTATTATGTACAGCAAGGGTGCGTAACTTGAGCGTTCTAAATTTGGTGAACATTTAGTAAAATCGGTAGACATATAGAATTTAAAATGTAAGCAATAGTAAAACAGCACGCCACATAGCTATTTTAGTGGTGCTGTTCTCATTTTCTGAAGTATAATCATTTGGGTTGCATTAAGATTTTTTGATGTTCATTAAATTTTTTGGTGGACAGCACTAGGGATGTATGGTTTAATTTGGTGTACATTATATTTGATCCCGTTTTGAAAAAACTGTTGTTAAAAATAGCGAAAAATATTGAAATGAACGGAAAATTGAAATTTACAAAATACAAACACGCTGAAACTGACAGCTGATAAACAGCTAACTTTACTGCAGAAATTTGACATAGATATTGATAAGCTCTGCGCGGAAGAAAGTTTTTTTTCGGTCAGTCTTTCTTGATCTCCAAGTATTATCGCATTAAATTGAAGACCACGCGAACGAAGTTGCGGGCAACAGCTAGTCCTTAATAAAACCCATTATAATACTGAAGGGTTTTAATAAAACGTAAAGGGGTATGTCAATTACGCATTACAAATAATAGTCACAAGTTGTTAGGTAAGACCTCGATTATAATTTTTGTGTAGCAACAGTGCTTACTTGTAATTTCTTCTTTCATAGGTATTTGAAAATGAATTGAATAAATTCGAAACGTCAGGCCATTATATATAAATGGTTTTATTTTAATCTAACCATTAAAGCTCAGTAATTTTGCGAAGTACTAACATCGGAGTTCTTCTAACCCCTTTCCCAGTCAAGAAATTTATCCTGTGTATGTAACCACACGAGCTGTGAAAATGACTTGTGCCCTCCTGTATATGTGTAAAGATTTATATGGAATATTAAAACGTCTTGTATGTACCACGTCGCAAAATTAGTTTTTTCCATACATGTTCGTTTCAGGTTCAATGCGGGAAACATGAGGATTTTTCAACTTTTAACATATATAGCTACATTGTGACATGCCATTCATTTAAATGGCTAAAAGTGGTCATTAGTAATATATGCATTTTAAAAATTAGGAAAACTATTTTTATTTATTATAAACAATAATCGTATACTTTCCTTCTGGAGTGCAAAAGTTTATTGGAAGTTACGAAAATGCAACGTTAAATACATTTCGGAATCTGATGCCAAACTTATTTGGTCAAATTTCAATGCAAAGCCAATCAAATCTGAATTAATATATTGTTACCTGAAATATTCTTGCATTTTCGGAGGGCAACAATTTAGACCAAAGGGTAAAAATATAGGAGATACATGAACACTAAAAAAATAAGATTTGCATCCAGTGTTTCTTTCATTTTGTTCAGAACAGACAACGGGTAAAATGATCACTTTTGAAGATTTATAAAATTTTCGGAACTTTAGTTGTTTTAGCTGTTAAAGACTGGAATTCCTTTTTTATAATTTTTTAATAATGGTACCTACCAGGGCGAAATTAGAGCTTGCTTGTGAATAAAGTTAAAGATAGTTTTGAATGGTTTTTGGAACTTTTAAATAAAAAGAAATGTAATTGGACAGATACAAAGTTTATTATGAGCTATCAAGACCTACTCGAACGGGATGTAATCAAGAACTCATTTCCCGTGCTAATGCGATCATTTAAATTTTCCATGTCATGAAAATAATTTCCTGTAAACTGACCTGTGAGAAATTCAATCTTACTCCGATAAAATGAAAACATTTCTAGAATTGTTTCAAAAGCTCCAGGTAGTGACAGGTTTTGGAGATATTTCTGTATAGCTTGGTTCCTGAGGTTCTTTGGTATTATTCATTCGCGTTCTTCCAAGCTTTATTTTTTCAGACATCACGCTTTTAAAAGTGAAGGAGCAACGTCGATGTTGAGTTATTACTTGAGATACCTTCAGTGTTTGATTTCAAGCAGCAGTTTTCGATAACTCTTCTTCGCCGTTTCAGTGATAGTCAGTTTTCTTTCAGTTAAATCTCGAAACCTTATCTAGTCTGTCCTCTCGTTTGTAAGGAACGCTGGTTTCTACTGCCTTATCATTCCAGAACTTAAAGTCATTATGATCGCAGAATGGTCTAAGTTTTGATTAGCTGCTATGTTTTGTATTGGTATACTCTTCATCACGTAGAAGTGAATCACATCAGAAATTTTATTGATATTCGAGGACCAGTACGTCTACTTTCTAGTTGAAAGATGCTTATATAATTCGTTTTATCTCTCCCCTTACCTGTTTTCGACCATTTGGTGTTGCCGGTCTCTCGTTGATGTTTGGTATTGTAGTTACCTCGTACTAGAATTTTTTTCAAGAGCAGCGAAGAACTGTGAATGTTCTGCTTTTCTTGTGTAGGAAGATTTACAGTAAAACACTGAGAAGTGATGTTTTCTATCCAATATTCGATAATTACATTTGTAGCGTGATGTGTTTAATACTTGTCACCAACGCCAACGTGGGGTTTGATTGAATTCCTGATAACTACCAAAGTATCGCCACAATGTTTGTTATTGTATACACTATACAGTATAGTTACGTATCTCAAGATAACTTCTGCCATTGAAGTGGGTCTCAGAGATGAATGCTACATCGAGATCATGCGATTTGGGAAAATGTATCAGCTCTAGACTGTGTTTACCAAACCATTAGCGTTTCCAATACCAATCTTAAAGGTGTGCTCTATTACACTTGTTGTTCTAACTCTTTCATTATGAGCTACCTCATATCTAGCCTTTCTTCATAAAGATCAATAAAAATATTTTCCATTATTGTTTTTGTGGTTGCTATCCAGGATGAGTGGTATTGTTTGGCGGTTTGGGAAAGTTCTTCTTTGATATTATTAGTTACTGGTATTATTTGTTTTTTAACATAGAAACTTTTTCTTTGCAGTCTTTGTATTTTGTAGGGTATTGTTCCCCCTCTAAAGTACATTTTGGGTTTACATATGCTTTTGGCATTTCTTTATTTGTATATTCTGTTTGGTTACAGATCATACACATTGAGGGAAGATTTTTGCGTATGCCCACATCTCGTGTATCGAGCGCACTGAGGAATATATTTGGTTGCACGTGGTGTAGAAGATTTTTTATATTGTAAAATATATCTTTCACGTTTGGTGTATTTTCCAACCTACAAATTACGGGAGTGTATATGGTAGAAACTTGAAATCTATTATCTTCGATGCTAGCTTTCAGCTCACTTTTACCTACATTGCAATGTACATTCCAGAGGTTCTTGTTCCATTCTTTACAACTGTTGGGATAGGCTCACAGTCCAAGTTAGCCTAATATTGTCGACGATTTGTAGTTATGAGTCGGATTAGAAAAATGGTTCTTAGAGATACTGAATAAAAAACTGGCGCCAGTTGCCGTCTTGGGGCAAAGCTAATTTTATTTTAGCCAGCAGTCCAAACAAACTTCACTTACCGCTGGGTGCTTTTCTCTCTTACGCAATCCGAATCTTTAAAAATCGGGTGTGATACACTCACACAACTTCTTTTTACAGTGATCTTATAATTAGCCAAAAATTTGATTTTTAATTTTTAAGCATTTGTAAAAATTTTCAAAAATTACAAATTCTACAATAACGGTACAAAATAGAGCGTCAGTTGAAGAGACAGATTTTCTCTGAAATTTTAAACTGAATTTAAAAATGTAATAATATACCGGGTGTTCTATTTAAAATAGGAATTAATAAAAAAATGAAAAAAAAAAACAAAAGAAACACATTTTAGAAGTATTCAACTGGAAAATCGCCTACCTCACTTCAATACACATTAAAAATGTAATCAAAATGTAAAGTTTGAAAAAAATCGTTAAAGCCGTTTTTGAAAAAATCGAAAAAAATTGAAAAATTACAAGACTAAACACGTACTTCCGGTTATGTATTTTCTTCAAAAGCTTGCTGTCGCATCTACATACCTAGTACAAAAAACTTATATGTGAAGTTTCACCGTCATACCTCTTTTCGTTTTTGAGATATTCTGTTCACAGGCACACAGACAGACAGACATACACACACAGACACACACACATAGACAGACCAATGAACAAAAACATGTTTTTGGGTTCAGGGGTCGCAAACGTGAAAATCTGTTGAAAACTCAATTTCGAATTTTTGGGGTGAATCCAATACTTCCTTTATCGTAAAAGGAAGTAAAAAACGAGAAGATCGAAAAAGACAAAATGCCAGAAGTAGAATTCAAGTACCAAGGTTTTAACAAACCTAACCATTAAATAAGAATTAGTGAAGGCATTGTTACAAAACTGAGATGTCAATGGTTAAACACAGAGTCCAGCAATTACATGCGATTACAGCTTAAAAGATAACATCAAAATGTACATTACACAAATAGCACCAAGTTCGAAGTCGTCCAGCAGTTAAGTTACTAATATATAGAAACTAAACGGACTTCGGTATATTCAAAATGAACTCAGAATTTATATTACTAAAATATAAAAATTACAAACCGGTTTTTATATTTAAAGTGAACATGGGATTGAAATTACTAATATACACGTATAAAGCACCAGCCTCTACACTGCAAGGTAAATGAGGTTACAGATTATACATACACATACATACAAAAGTTACACGGGGTTCGTTATCATTCTGAAATTATTATAAAAAATATCAAATAAATAGTATCTGAGAATTAGTAAAAAATCAAGGAATTGACTAAAGATGAACTGAAACCGAACAGTGCAATTAACCCTGACTGTGTTGCAGCGACATTAGACACTTAAAGTAATTCCTAAGGTAAATCATGTAAGGCAACGCTTATTGCAGAGGCCTCTTAAGTACGAAGGGCATTTATAAAGAAATAACCTTATCGCTCCATAAGAACAAGTTTTTCTGTGCGCCATGATACGCTATTATAGCAATCAAATCATCTACTATTTTGGCAATTTAAAACAGTGCTATATAAATTCCAAAATACGCAAAATAAGTTTTAAATCTACCAAAAATGTCAATTTGCAAAGGCCTTTAGAAATGTATTGGAATACGGGACAAGCCATTTTAGATCATTACACTCTATTACGGTTAGAGGCTATTAGTAAAAGACTTCACTTAATGCAAATGAACGAAAATATGAGGTGCATATAAGTAGAAGACATTGAACCAGATTATAACGGGTGTTCATAAACAGTCGTCATCCCAGTAGGTTTTGACTTCAGAAACGTATGTCTATTAAAATTGAGAAAAGATGCGCTATGACAGTACTCAATGACGTTTCATTGTGTTGCACGAATTAATCAAAGACATAACATTTTGTTTTTCAAAGCAACTGGGATGACGACTGTTTATGAACACCCGTTATAAAAGAAGAAATACCAGAACTACGATGAATTCAATGACCAAATGTACCGCCCTTTAACAAAAGGCAATCATAACCCGGACTAGCTCAATCTCTCGGCGATTTGTTATCATGGGTAAAAATCAGGTAATACTTCTTAAGGTTATTAAATAAATAGAAAGTGAAGCAAACTACAAAAGGGCGTCAGTCGTTAACCACGACAACAACAAAATCAGTCTAACTCACAGTCTAAATAAAACTCACTTACCGTGTACGGCCTCTAGCTTACACTAGCCTATACTAAAGAAAAAACGAGCAGGCATCGGTAAAGTCAAATAAAACATAGTATACCAGTAGTAGGATATAATAACAAAGCCTTAGTATCCCAACTATGTAAATACAGATGCATAAAACACAATATGAATGTAAATAGCACTCTGGACGCATAGTCTAAGTATTACACAAGGCTTGTCAATTCCAAATCGTACAATTAACTGAAAGTGGGCATATACTGTTAAACTGGGTCGTTAAATGCAATACGACCCAGAAGTTTGCATGCTAAAAGTTATGCAAGCGCTACGTTATGCCAAGGAAAAATAAAGTGAACAAAATTAAACAGTGAAAAAGAGCTATCGAAATTTTTTGCTCAAAATGAGTTGCGTGTTTAATAGTATCAAGGTTCATATTAGAGCTGCGCAGATATCAATCAGCGAAAAACTCATCCTATCTCACTAGAACGTAAGTTTGTCGATAGGCCTTCGAAAAATGTATAAGTATAAAATACAGTATGTGTTACCAAAATAAGATTTAACTACATGGGCTGCTTTAGTCCGTAACAACAACTTCCTTTGGTTTTACCCGTAAAGCAGCCATCACCAACTGGTTTTTCAGGGGTAGCTACACCGGGATGCATAGTAAGGAAGAAAATCAAAAAGGCGCACAAGAACTCTGGTGGCAGGATCCGCTCAAAAGCAAGAAAGTCTTTGGCAACCTGCAAGGCAGTTTTCACCTATGATGAATGGGAGTGACCTACGTGAAAAATAAAATGTTTTCGACGCCAAATTTAGCATGCCGGCGACAACAAATGTACCGAAGAGGGCTTATTGGTTCTTAACAGGTCTAAACGTAAATCGCATAATTGGCACCACTAACCCAAATGGAAAACGCCTATTTTAAGGTTGATGACAGCCCATGATCACGTGCAGTTAAAAATTAAATTTGCACGGTCCGCATTTTTGTTGAAATTACCACGACTTCAACTTGAGAAAATCTTGGAAAACTTTCTAGCACCTGATGACTTCGGAATAATATACGAGGATAATATCCTAACAAAACGGCCCCCACAGCTAACTCTCGAACGGCTTAACTTGCTGACACGTCGAGAGGAAGTGTGCGCGGATTCAAAATTTCGCCGGGTTGCTTTTCGAAAACTACCGAATTAAGTTAGATTCACTTTAAAAATCCAAAAAATAAAAGGCAGCAGACATGAATTCAATAGGTTTAAAACCGCAAGCAGCTAAATCAAGATGGTCCGCTACACAAATATTGACATTAAGATAAAAGAAGTTATAAAATAAGGAAATGGCAAGAATGTAGAATTACCAGGAAAAACAAAAGATGAAGAGAATTGATCTCAATCAAAGGAAACCGTGCAAGGCAACAGGTTATCAGCTCCGAAAAGGCCCTTTTGTCCCGTTGGAAAATATTTTGCAAGTTAGAAATAGTATATTATGTTACCTCGAGGGCGAAGCCCGAGGGCAACAACCACTCAAGGGATTTAGGCACTTTAGTCCCGAGGTATATACGCTATTTGTGCACTTTTTGGAACATTATCATCAAACATTTCCAAAATTTGGAATCTGTCAATTTGGAAACTGACAATTACAATTTTTTAGAAACTGAATTGCAGCAGGCCCTGGGTAGCCTGAATCAGTTGGCAGTACTGAAATGTATTGTCAGTATATGTCAAATTCGAGATATGCAGGTTAAGTTTTGCGTCAGTGCGTGTTAAATGACAAACAAAATCTAACCTACTAACCTCGTGTGTACACAAATTTACCATAGTTACGGTATCATTTTTAGTTTAGTGCCTAGGGATTAAATGAGTATCAACTTTAGTCCCGGAAGTGCAAAAACTTCTTTGTAACTTGTGGCAGGATTCATTAGGTAAAATTTAAATTTTTAAGTTTTTGAAACTACTCAAACGTGATATTTCTACATATACTTGACCATGGCTAAATACTTGTTGTGGCAAATACGATATATTCCCACTTTACCCCTAGTTTGTTCTTGTGATTTGTTAATTGTTATTGCAAATGATAGGCGCACAGGACAATTTCTTTTCCGAAGGCAAAAAGGTAGTGCGAAATTAAAATGTGTTGATCTATAGAAAGTAATAATACTCTTCTGTCTAGCTTGTGGCTTGTTCGTTTAATACAAAATCTAAGCACATAAATAAATTGCGTACCATTAATCTCATCTCATCTATTAAACCAGTAGATACATTTAAATTTTTCAAAGGAATATCTATTGAATCTATTTTTAGTGTTAAGCAATGTGTATATGTTCCACTGAAATTTAACGAATCTATTAATTCCATAGAAAATTATAAAATGTCATTATGTGATACAATTATATTTACACTCAAATATTGCTTTTCATATTCAAGCAAGAGAGATATAATTTTGTTGCGCTTCACGCGAGAGCGGCCAAAACTCCAAATTAACTCGCCCCAAGAATATGGGCCATGTGTACGATTTTTTTTTCGGAAGCTTGTTTGCAACTAAGTCCGCCAATCGGCCCGGACTTAAATGTCCAAATATTCGCTTGTAAACCAAAACTCCGCCAAACGGCATGGGGCACACAAAGAATAAAAAGCAGACGAACTCCCCATCGGATTATAGAATGCGAAAAACCGTACAAGCTGCTAGCTTCGCTGTAAAAATGAGACAAAGGCCGAAGTGCCGTGAGTTTGCAAAATCCGAGCACCACAAAAAAAATAATCGCCAACCTAACAAATTTCGATGGGCGCAAACTGAATATCGGCACTAAAGGTTTGTTCACACAGTATCAACCGCTAAGAGATCATTTACACCGTAGCACTCTTTGGGGGTGAATTCCAAAAATCCCTGGAAATTATTTGGTATATTTGTAAGACGATATAATATGCAAAATTTCAACTTCCTATCTGTAGTAGTTCGCTCGTTAAGGTAATCTTTAGAAAACAGATCTATCTCATTTAACTCTTTTGGGGAGATGCATTCTGCAAAACCATGAAAATGGTTTGACATGATTTGTAAAACGAACTAATATGCGGAGTTTCGACTTCCTACCTGTGTCTATCTCGTGGCGATCTTTAGAAAAACACATCTACCCCATTTAATCCCTTTGAGAGGATACATTTCAAAAAAACCCTTAAAATGGCTTGACTAGATGTGTAAAACGAACTGGCTTGACTCGACGTGTAAAACGAACTACTGTGCCGAATCAACTTTCTACTTGCAGCAGTTACCGTATTATGACGATCTTTAGAAAAACACATCTACCCCATTTAATTATTTCTGGAGTTAATTTCGAAAAACCTGAAATTGATTTGACCTAATTTGTAAAACGATTTAATATGCCGAATTTTAATTTCTTGCTTGTAATAATTATTTTGTGGCTATTTTTAGAAGAACACTTCTGGTCTATTTAACCAGTTTGAGGGGATGTATTTTGAAAAACTCTAAAAATTATTTCCGATTAGTAAAACGATTTAAAATGCCGAATTTCAACTTACTGCCTGTAGTAGTTTACCCGTGGCGATATTTCGACAAAGAGATTTGTTTCATTTAACCCCTCTCGGGGATGAATTCTCCAAAACCCTAAAACTGATTTGATCTGATTTGAAAAATGTTCTAATATGCTCAATTTTAACATCCTATACTTGTAATAGTTTTCTTGGAGCGATATTTAGAAAAACATATTTGTCCCATTTAACCCCTTTCGGGGATGAATTCTGGAAAACCTTGACATTTACTTGATCTGATTTATAAAACGAACTAATATGTCGAATTTCAGCATCCCACCTGTAGTAGTTTCCTCACTGCAGATCTTTACAAAAACAGGTCTACCGCATTTAGCTCCCTTGGAGGAACGAATTTCGAAAAGCCCTGAAAATGGTTTGCCCCTACTTGTAAAAAGAACTAATATGACGAATTACAACTTCTTACCTTACCTTTCGACTCCATATAGCGTCCCCTAGCATCTCCTGAAGTGACACAGTTGACTTTCCTGACACCCTGTATAAAGATCTGTGAAGTAGAAGTCAATTCCGTCGAATAGAGGGTGAAAGCACTTCATTGTAGACGATATTGGATTTTTTTCCCTTCTGGTTTGAGCACCACTAAGTTGTTTGGAGAACTGATCCCTAAACAGTCTAGATAAAGTTGATCGAGAAAAAAAAACAGTCTTCTCTCAGGTCGACCCCAGCCTGATTCAGCGACTGTCCCTGCAGCTTATTGATCGTCATAGCAAAGGAGGTTTTGATGGGAAAATTGCAGTCTCTTAAATTCAAAAGGATAGTCTGAACGAAATAAGGGTTATTCGAGGAATGAAGAGTATCTCCCCTTCTCCAAAACCTATGAAAATTTTGTCCTCAGTGACGTTACGATGCGGAGCTTTCACCTGCAGTCGAATTTGGGAGTCTTCACGTTTCTCAGTAGTATAAGTGCTCTAACTTTCAAAGGTAGGCGATTTGAAAGAAGTCCGGGAGGGTAGAGAGTGTGGAGAAACTCAACGTAGTAGTGCACTGTATCATCTGCCTCCACCACAGTGTTAATCGATCGATAGATATTTTTTTCCGAATGAAAGGCTCCGAGGTGTGTATTGTTGATTTTTAGTGCATTATTTTTCTTCAGAGTGATACTCGCCCTTCTACGAAGCCAGGACACAGGTTTTGCTGTTATGTTCTTGATGTCGGAATATATTATGTTAGTGCGGCTGGCGATATCTGTCACGGCTTCACATAGGTTTTCGTTGCCGAGTTTCAAGTTAAGTTTGGAAAACTATTCGGCCTTGGAATATCCTCTCAGGTAAACCCTTATGTAAATTCAAGACAATATGTCTTTATTGTACTGATACTGCATTTTTAAAAATCACTATTATAACACGTATTTGTCTTGAGAGCAACTGCCATTTAGATATCATCGTCGAGAACCACAGTAAATAAAACACAACTAATGGGACCCGTTGAAAAATATTTTGCAATTTACAAAACTTCTTTGTAGACAATGTTTAACGTATGGCACTATCCATCCGGTAAAATTTGAATTTTTAAGTTTTCAAAACTACTTGCAAGTGACATTGCTACATACACTTGACCATAGCTAAATACTGGTTGTGACGAATATGAGGTATATATTGCTACTTTATTCAGAGTTTGTTTTTGTGATTTATTAATTGTCATCGCACATGCTAGGGGCACAGAGAAAATGGGAAGGGTGCCAGAAAGAAGAGCTAGGAGAAGGCCGAGTAGAATTTTGAAATAATAGATTACAAACGCGATGACTGAATGGAACTTACACGAAAGAAACTGTGGGGATAGAAGAGTATGAAAAACAGGTGTCGGACAACGTCGAAAGACGTTTTAACAATATACGTATGCTTGTACCAACAGGAAAAGCAATGAACCAGTGTGTAAATAAGCACATCCACATAATTATAATAAGCAGAAAAAACACCTTACAGCAATACTGATTTCCTTTAACTGTAATTTTACATGTATTTTGACGTTTGTTTCACGAATCAGCAGACCGTTGTTTTCAAATAAACATTTAGTAGTGACAGTAGTGCAATAATTGGCAGAACGCCGCAGGCTGACTGTGAAAATATACACCTGGTTTACTGCTACTCCATGGCCGGCTGCAACTGCTTGAGAGCTACAATATGATGGATTTTCTTTAAAAATTATCAATTTACTTTCAATTTAGGACTTTTGTGCACATCTACACGATAACGGCTTTCATTTAAAAAAAAATTATCGAAATCGGTTCGGTGGAAGTCTCAAAATAGATGTCGAAAGAAAACGCTTCACGTTTTAAATATATGTATAGATACATAAACAATGATTTGTAAACATATTTAACTGTAAAGTGGGAAACATTGTAGTGTAGATGTACGCTGGGTTTAGGTTCACAATATAGCAGAATTTGAACCCATAATTTAAAAGAGCAGGGATCAAACACATTTGTAAAGAACCACATTTTTTTATTTTAATTTTCGAGCACAACTAGCACTAGGTACCTACACCATAAAAATACTTCCTTAAATAAATGCATTTTATAATACAATTCTTACAGTCAGTTGAGATTGGACCTATTATTTTCGCAAGGAGGCCACGTCCCATTTCTAGATCACACAAGATAAGCTATATACAAGGTGTCAGTGGTGTCCTAAATGGATCTGAAGGGGAGATGCGCTCAGCTCAAGAAGCGTCTCTGTGCCCTATAAGTGGGACGTGGCGTTAAGAACTACAAGTTTTCCGTGGTCGTGTGCCGGTTGTAGTCGTCGTAGTTGTCACAGTTGTTCATCTGCTTCAAACCAAGCTCACCGGAGTTGTTGTACGCGTCTAGCCCTTGCCGCGACCTAGAACTGTACCTCGAGCTAGTCCTTGCCATGGGCACGTCCACGGATACAAAGGTCGTGAGCACTGAATGCCGGTTGCTGTTGTTCGTACTGTTGCACTTGACGATACCGTCTCCGCTGGGCCTCTTGTACTGGGGTCCCGACCCGTAGGGTAAGGGCTTGCCCCCGATGGCCCCCTTGTGGCGCTCGGCCCTGTCCTTGCACAAACCATAGCGCCCCATCAAGATGAAGAAGTCTCTGCGATACTGCTGAGTCAGCAACGCGTACAGACACGGGTTAGCGCAAGAGTTCAAGGGGTAGAAGAACACCAGCAGGATCTTGGTTTGGGTCACTGTTATCAGCGGGTGTCCAAGAAGGGCGGTGAGTCCGAAGAAGGCAATGGGGGCCCAGCAGGCGAAGTCTGTGAAGACCAACAGAGCCATACGCTTGGCGACGGTGAGGTCTGATCTGACGGAGGTCGTGGAGCATCGGTTGCCCCCTTTTATGATTGACTTGTACATGCTCCCGTAGCACACGCAGATGAGGGCGAATGCGAAGGCGTTGAAGGCTAGCAGAGTGGACAGGTATATGGCGTCCGCCTTTCCATTATTCTCCAGGGGTAGGCAGATGCTGGTCTTGGAGTAACTGCTGACACCGAAGAGGGGCAAGGTCGCCATGAAAACTGCGCATATCCAGCCTCCGACCATCACGCGGACTGCTGTTCGCAGCTTTAGGCGCCGGTTTAGGTGGATGGCCCATGTGATGGTGTACCAGCGTTCGGTGGTTATCACTGTTAGGGTGTATACTGATAGGATGTTTCCGAAGATTGTCAAGAAGCCCGCAACTTTGCAACCGTCTCCTGAAATTTGAAGAAGAGAGTTATAAGGTTGCACGAAAATGGCAATGCGGATGTTTTTCACGCTATAGCTAAAGCAATATGGTACAGAAGGTTGGTCTAACTTAGTCTGTTCTGAAAGAGTAAGAGGTTTTATTTGTTAAATTGTTCCATGGGTGGTTCTAATACTTAAAACATTTATTGTTATCAATTATTAATATCATCAGTAATATGTCTTTACAAAATACAGCTCTATTAACCAACAAATAATATATAAGCGCTTGACTCAGATCATGTTCGAAAGTTTCTACAATTTTGTAAAAATTTCACTTAAATTTAGATCATAACGTATTCAAAATTTTTGTTATTGGGAAAACCAGCAACATGATTAAAATGAAACTATTTTTTACTCTTCCAGAGCACAGAAAGCAGATCAACTTCTTGGTTTGACGAAACATCTACATAAAATTATCAAATTATAGGAAATTTAAAAATAGTCCCTATTCAGTACTTTTGATTCAATGATTGGTTTGAAACTTTCATGAGAGGTTTAACTTCTAAAAATACTTCTTAACCGCATTTTTAATAATTAATATATTAGTAGCTGGCTGAGGTTAATGTTAAAACATGTTAAGGGATTAGCAGCTATTTACAGTTGAAACGCCTTCCTGAGGTGAAAGAACTGGTCAAAATTGTGAGGTAGAAATATATTTTAGCACTTAGTGCCTTCTTCAGTCGACATATATAAACAGGTTCTTCCATGTCGCTCCACGAAAATTTGTATTGCAAGACGTGCTAACAAAAACTTTTGCTTTTAATTACTATGCTTCTGAATTAAATTCCCCATAAATTAAAGCTACATTTAGTTAATTTTTGCCTGTTTTACGAAAACCAAAATGGAGACACACGGTTTTACAACGTTCGATAACGAATTTTTAAAATTATTTTACTAAATAATTTCGTCAACATGGTGCCTGATAAATGGTCCTCATTCTTAAACTCTTGGAATCTTCCTTTTAACCTTTAATTATAACACCAGATAATCATCCCCTTTTTAGCAGTAACCTCTTTGTTTTTTCTTAATCAACGATTTTAATAAATAAGTAAGGAGGAAAATGATATTTTCAACGTAAAAACCGTCTTTTTATAAATATGCAAGATTTTAACGTGTTGTTTTCTTTTTTCAACCTGTTTATATATGTAGACTGAAGAAGGCACTAAGTGCTAAAATATATTTCTACCTCACAATTTTGACCAGTTCTTTCACCTCAGGAAGGCGTTTCAACTGTAAATAGCTGCTAATTCCTCAACGCATTTTTAATGATTTATGTAATGTGATTCTGATATTTATATTCTTCAGAGAAAAGCTCTTCATTCGTATATTTTTTACATCTTTAGCAATATCGTGGAAGAGCACAACAACGGCAAACATTTGCAAGTTTTATTTATTTTTCTTCGAGTAATTATTTGAATGCAAGAGATGCCACTTTTATTAACCAAATACACAATATTATATTTAAAAAAACGTTAATGGTTCTATACCAATTTTAAGGTCGATCACACGACTTTGACTACTATTATCATACTATTAAATGTTTTTTAAAAAGATTTGTCGTATATTCATAATATATTGCAATGATATTCTATGTTGGTACATGAAATACATTTTTAAAAGCTTCAAAATTATTACCTACATAAGCTTTACTTCTTCAAATATCACATTGACTTAACCGAAGATACTTATGGTTATCTACTTCTTCATATTAATACATTTACCCAATACACCAATTGTGTTCTGTTAAATACGTGTCAATACTAGCTCATTTAATCATTTTCAAAGCGTGAAACTTTTTACGCAAGTTGGGTCATGCATTTATAATTGTTCTGGATTTAAATATTTTTTTCGCTCAAACTCTATATAGTTTATGTAGATTTCCTTAATATAAAGTGTTCGTTGACAGTTGACTCAACCTTTCAACTCAACAGCTATGTGAATATTTCTTCTCAGTTTACTTCAGGTACGATTTAATTAGGCATAACATAGTTTAATTTATTTATCGTAAATCTTTTCTTTCAGAAGCATTTTTCACCAGTCTTCTATATACAACACCGGTATAAAATTTTTTTAACGCTTTCTCATACCAGCTTCCAGCAACTGCTACAGCCAATTGATAAACCCCAACCAGTTCAAATTTGTTTTCTTCATATGCTTCTTATTATATGATGCTGATACTCCATTAATTGGTGTATGTCAATTAACAACACATCTTGTTATTTTAGATAACACTTTAATTGGAAAATTATTCAGTCTTATTCGAGTGAATACTATCTAATTTATTTTTACATTTTAAGTGGTGGTTGGTCATACCTCTGAACATAGGCAATTTACATGGCTTATCACGGTTATTCATATTCCTGCTCACCATTTTTATGGAAAAATATGGTAGAGGTACTAAATTAAAGATAATATTTTTCCGCGTCATTTAGTATTAAAAACTTATTGGATAATGTTAATTGTGCATAAAAATATTAATTTTAAAATTTAGATATTCGCAAATATGGGCGGCCGCGCTTCCCAAATATGCGTGGCCGCGCTTGTTAAAAAACAAAAGCTGTCTGTTGACAACTCAAATAATTGTGTCGTTTAAAATGGATGCAACTGACTTTAACGAGAAAATGATGTTCATTATTAAAACTTTTGATTTTAAATTTTTAAGCATTTTTCAAAAATTACAAATTCTACAAAAACGGTACAAAATAGAGCGTTAGTTGAAGAGACACATTTTCTCTAAAATTTTAAGCTGAATTCAAAAATGTAATAATATACCGGGTGTTCTATTTAAAATAGGAGTTAATAAAAAAATAGAAAAAACCAAAAAAAACATTTTAGAAGTATTCAAGGGTAATACCACAAGTAGTGGATATATTTTTGACAAATGTTTTACCGTTTCCATGTAAATTATTGCGCTTAAATTTTACGATACAAAATCACATTAAAAAATGTCACGAGCCCAAGGCGAGTGACATTTAAATGTGATTTTGTTGAGTGAAATTTGCAATAATTTCTATGGAAATGGCAAAATATTAAAAAAAAATCTATTTAACAATATTAGTACATAACGATTTACTTTAGTGAAAAATTATCTAACAATTAATATAATTATTGTTCATTCTCAATTAAATTAAACGGAACATAACATTTTAAAATTTTTAACGCAAGCCAAACTTTGTTTACACAGTTTGTTGGTGTTTAGTTTTACGTAACCTAGCGATATCACTAAGCATAGAACATCGTTGCTATGCGATATTTTGCAACAAGACTACTTAGTTTTTGAGTAGGTCCTTTTTTTGTGAATATTTTGCATGGTGCCCAATATTCAGTGATATACTGTTCCTATTGGTTGAAAGAAGCAAATCTTTGCAATATGATTGGCTTCTATATTATAGCGTTGAATAGTCAACTGTATCTCACATCAATACATATGAAAAATGTAATAAAAACGTAAAGTTTGAAAAAAATTGTTAGAGTCGTTTTTGAAAAAATCGAAAACAACTGAAAAATCACAAGAGTAAACACCTACTTCCGGTTATACAATTTTCTTCAAAAGCTTGCTGTCGCATCTACATACCGTATGATCGAAAACTCTAGAGGGCTGTGGATTTCTTAAAAATTTAATTTATGTTGGCGGTGATGAGTAAAGCTACTTAATAATCTAACCTATACAATTTTGACAGATAAACTTAACTTTTATAGGATGTTTAATGCCGAGCATTAGGTGATGCTGTGTATGGAAGATGCAGCAAATCATTTTGAATAAGTAGCTATAGTTGTTTTTGTTGCTAACATTTTTATGTATTCAACCAGAATGTATTTGTTGAAATGACAATCCTGACATAACCTTAAATTGACAGATATAAAATGCCAATGTGACTTTTACCGCCACGACTTATTACTTATGGATTTTACGATTTGAACGTTATACAATATCAATAATATAAGCAATTTATATAGAAAAGGAAAATAACTTTACATATCATTAGAAATAAGAGAAAAAAAAACACGTAAAATATCTAATAAAATTGAAATTGAATGATAAGTAGAGTAGAAAAAAAAATCAGCAATCCAAATAATATAGAAAACGTTTATGGGCGATTATATAAAACATGTAGTGGTAGAAAGAATATTTCCGAAAATAAAACAGCTTGAGAACGAATACAGGAACAACTAATGAGAAGATAAAAAAGGAAATAATATCGTTATCAACACGTAAAGAACTTAAAGTTATATCTAAGAGTTATAAAAGGAAAAGGCTGCAGGAAATGACGAAATTTGTTGTGAAGTAATAAGAAATTCTGGCGTAAAATAACGTATAAGAATTTTTAAACTAATGGAAGACACTTTGAAAATCAAATAACTATCTTAGATTGAAGGAATAAAATAATAAACAAAATATTAAAAAAGAAAGAAAGTTGTATATAGAATCCAAACCATACTAATTTAAACATTAGAAAAATAAAATAAAACTACTTGTTTCAGTCTGAATTCAAATAAAGGAAACAGCTGGCAACATATACGTTGCTATGATTGGAAATCGGTCGTGATTTATTTTACGCAGCCCCGTTAATTTTTCCTATCGCGGTCGAGGGATCTTCGTTCATTCCGCATACCCAATACGGCTTTATTAAGCAAACGCCGAATTTTTAACAAAACGCTATTATTTGTGATCAGAGCTAGTGTTGGAACTTTCGCTGGTTATCGTTTATTGGGCATCGCGGGCAAACGTGTTTCGCCAGAGGCAGATATGTTCAACAAAAACAAACGTTTTAGTGTCTCTCTCCGAGGTTGACAGAATAACCGGAGTAGCCCGTTATATACAAGTAATATCTAGTTTTAAAATTAGAAGCAAATTGACAATTAGACCGTCTTCGAACTGAGTTGAACAGTTTTTGGAAATTCGTTTTGTATTGGCTAACGCGCACTTTCTTTCATTTAAATCTTTTTATCTTCCCTTTTTATCTGGAGCAGGTTTCTTTGCTTGGATCATTCTCATTTTTCTTCGGTGTACGTTGATCCTTGCCCATCTGAGTGCACCCGGTTCTACATTTTACTGTTGCTGATAAATTAGTTGTGCGCTGGCGCTTCTTGCATACTGGTGCAATCCTTTGATTACCCCACTGACGTGTGGTACTAGATATCCTCCATGGCGCAAAATTTACGGATCGAGATGTGTTAGGATATTTTTAGATTGTAAGAACGTACGGTTAAGTAGCGTTATTCCCTAAATTACGACCGTGTATATGGGTTTTATGCAGGCATTTAGTGGCGTCTAGCGCACACAGCTGTGTTGTTCGCTTTCAGCTAATGGTTCCGAAGGTACTCATTCTGTGTATCTCTGTTTCAATCTGTTGACGCGCTATGTACCGCCGATTCGATTCGTTACGATTTGGACTCCCGTGGCTTCAAAGCAGTTTTGTGTCCCCCCTTGTCTTTGAACTTATTGTACCGCACGTAGTGTACGCCTTTTGAGTTTTTGTTTACCGTGGGGGCGGCACCCCGCCCCCTATATTACACCATCTGGACGGATTTCTTTGTGAGAACTCATTAGCATTGTCATGTGTTCGCGTAGCCATCGCTTGTCGTTCTGCCATTCCGTGCAAACTTCGCATTTCGCTTGTATGAGAGGATTAGCCCCCTGGTTCCGCCGCATCTTTACTTGGAGTTGGTACAGTCATCCCCCTATTTGTTGTCTTCTGCAGTATCTGGGAACAGCCGCTAATTGCAGTAGCATGGGACATCAATTTACCGCACAGTCAAGCTCTTGAAAGGTATCGTACGTTGTATTATATTTTAGAATGCGAATTTAACGGATACAGTGTGTTTTGCCGAAGCATCGGACAATTGACGTAACGTCGCGGTTGTTTAATTTTTATTGTGTGCCTGTTTGCATTTGTAGTTGCTTACCTGTCATTACAATTCATTTAATGTCAGTTTATATGGTTGTTGTTTAGCTTTAAGAAGTAGCCCTGCCATTTGTCACAACCGTTACTTAATATAGTTTATTATCGCCTTTTATTACCGCTATTTGATTATAGTTTGATGTTCATATCGTTTTTCAGTAATTGCAATAGTTGATGTCACGTTTACCGAATAATTTCAACAGATTAAAACGTTGCACAATTTACCTAACTGCGTGTACTAAACCATTTCATCTTTTTATGTGCATTTTTATATATATTCAAATATTTTGTCAATACCTTTCATGTTAATTTAAGTGTGGTTTTCTTTGTCATTGTGCATGCGTTGTGCGTATTGTATTTTACAGTTGTAAGAGGAGTTTGGTCAGCTGATCAAGTGGATTTTCGAAAGGTAGGTTTGATGGTACTGAACCGGCTCGCTGACTAGAATACTGCCAAGCTTAAAGTTGAAAAGTGAAATAGTTATGCTTCCACGTTTTTTCAGAGGCTTTACCTTTTTCTAGTGTAGAAAATGTGGTGGCGCCTTATCATTTTAGATCTGTTCACCTTTTATTAGGCCGTTGCCCTGTGTAATCTCGTATCGGACCACCCCTCGCTCCACTAAAGTTTAGCAGGCAACGCTTTTGTAATGGGCCTGGGCAGCGGTCCTATGAGTTACATTTCCGATTTTGTGAGTTATTGTACGCGATAGTCTCTAGATTTATTTTGGCTTTTCGCAAATACCGTGTCGTACCGTTACAAACTGGCGCGTTATTGTAATTGTCGATTTAGCCCGTTATATGTGACTGTAGAAAATACACAAACAGATAAGGTAGGCTGTGTTTTTGTCATTTAGCGATCACACCTAGCGTACTGTGGGAAAAAGTATCAGCCTGTTTGTCTGCGTAGAAGACCAAATGATCTAGCTGCCGATCCCTTAATTCGACAGGCGCGTTCATGAAATGCTTGTGTAATTTTGTGTGTTTGTATAGGTACTATAACGGCAGCAAGCGATTCGACTTGGCGACGACGAGGTGTTTTACTTTTTTATTTTTAATATGTTGTTTGCTAGTGAAGACTGTAACGGTGATTTACCCAATAATTAAACAACATTTATGCATGATAATTATGGCCTTTTCAACGGTATTTAATGCGCAGTGCAAACAAACTCGTAATATAAGTAATACATTGCTGGCATATGTCCTTCTTAGGGATTAATCACTTTCGCTAGTTTTGTCCGCCTAGATAGTCCAAGCCTTTTGAATTCCATGCCCGGGAAGATTTTCTGTGCTGTTCACATACAGTGCTTTTATAGATTTTTAAAGTTACAGTAGGATAACAAATTTCGAAGTTAACACAGAATAAGGCAAGGGGATTTTTACGCCTCTGTTAATTTTGAAATTTTTTGTTGTTTTCATTGTGATGTTGATAGTAGCATTAGAAAATATTAAGCAATAACAATAAACAAAGAAGGTCAAATATTTAAAAAGAAGCTAAATTGCTAGTAGAACCGTATGCCAAGTGAGAGGAAGACTCTTGATTAAGATCTATTGTAACGGGTGTTTTTTTTAGAGGAGGAAAACTTTAAATTGAAATAAAACAGAAAAATGTTTTGAATATCCATGAAATTGGCGTTATTTGAAAGATAATTTTATGGCATTTATGTTTAAGTATGATTTCGGGCATGTGACCGCCGTGGCTGACGTGTACATGACGTAATCTGGAGGTCCAATTTTCACACACTCTTTGCAGTAAATCAGGCTGTATTTCGGCAATAACGCGTCGAAAGTTGGCTTCCAAGTGCTCAATTGTTTCCGGTTTATCAACGTAGACATGCGACTTTACATATCCTCAAAGAAAATAATCTAACGGCGTCAAATCGCACGAAAGAGGTGGCCAGTTAACAGATCCACAAAATGGATCCACGAAATGGATCTGTTAACTGGCCACCTCTTTCGTGCGATTTGACGCCGTTAGATTATTTTCTTTGAGGATATGTAAAGTCGCATGTCTACATCGATAAACCGGAAACAATTGAGCACTTGGAAGCCAACATTCGACGCGTTATAGCGATTTACTGATTTACTGCGAAGAGTGTGTGAAAATTGGACCTCCAGATTACGTCATGTACACGCCAGCCGCGGCGGTCACATGCCCGAAATCATATTTAAACATAAATGCCATAAAATTATCTTTCAAATAAAGCCCATATCATGGATATTAAAAACATTTGTCTGTGTTTTATTTCAATTTAAAGTTTTTCTCCTCTAAAAAAAAACACCCTTTAGTATTGCAAGCTTGTAATTTTGAAAACAAAAAAGTTAAAATTTATGAATGATACTAAAATTATTTACTTAAACAGACATACTCCAAGCCAGCATTGCTTTTCTTGATCATCATTACTTTCCTGCAGGAAAAAAATACCTTTTATCAGAACATAAATATCTTACAGGTAGCCTACCGTTTGGAGCTATAGGAAAAAATATTCAACTCATTTTTCAAGATTGAAGCTAAATTATAAGCTGTATCTAAGCCATTTGATAGTTTCAACATTTTTTAAAATGAAGATCAGCAGAAGCTATCACGATGTATTTGTTATTTAATCTAAATAGACAGATCTATCAATTACCTTTTTCACATACAAAACATAATGCATTCTAAACAGCACGTACCCCCTTGCCAGTCAATGGCATAGTTGAAGTAAACCCCAATAGAACAAGCATCCACAATTGCAATAAGGAACAGATGCAGCCCAATACAAAGATCAGCCACGGCCAGATTGCACATCAGGAACTTGGAGACGGTGAGCCGAAAGTGCGAGGTGGATATCACTATCACCACGAACAGGTTCCCCACGACCGCAGACAGGGAAATGAACCAGACGGGAACGCGTAATCCCCAGTTCCCCATGAGGTCCTCGCAGGGGTTGAACGCGTCGGGAGACGGGTGGCATTTAACCTGCGGACACAAGGGCTGATTGAGCTAATCCAATAGACTTCTCTATTACCTCGTGGTAGTTGGTGTAGATCTCTCCGCAAACGGCAGTGGTCACCTTCGTGTTGATTGGAAGGGTGCTGTTGTGGAATATCTCTTCGTCTTCGTTCCAGGCGCTCTCCTCCACGATGCTTGGAGATAAGCTGTGGTCGGAGGGAGGCCACTGGAAGAGGGCAGGGTTGGTGTTCCCCAGCATGACGTAGTTCATGGTCGTGTTTTTAACGGAGCACGCTTCTTGGAGCTGTTTGCGGAAGGTCCGGTGGCGCTCAAACTCCCAAGGGTTGTGCGTGTGAGGGAACTTGAAGGCGCAGCAGTGATAAGGGTAGGTTAGCCAGGCTTCTTTGATGAGCTGAAAAGTAAAAATTATTTGGAAAAATTAAATATTGGTATGAGTAGAGCGTTAATACTAGGTGAACTTTTTAAAGTGTTACAAGGCGATATCTCGAAAGTGGTATAAAATATTTTGATGAAATTTTGGTGAGGTAATAGGGGGATAGGGGAACATATTTAAACATATATAGACATTTATCTCATCTCTCGATTTTGAGGGGAAAAGGGTAACTTTGTAATTTTAAATAGGATGACGTACTTTTGTTTATAAAATTAAAATCTACGTAAAAAGCTACATACGCGTACAACGCATTTTTTTATTTGCTTTTTCGGTCACGGAATTATGATTTACTGGTGAATCAATCACCCGAGCTACGCTTCGGTAGGAAAGGGTGCTACATGTCAGAATCAAACACACATACAACCTTATCAATTATACATACAAAAATGTTGATAGATGTACATTGAAATTACACGATTTAATTGTTCTTTTAAATTTGACGTCGAAATCGGCGCTGAAGAATTCATTGTGAGCGTACCACATCAGCTGTTTCAACCGATCGTAATTTAATTTTACTTTCCTTTTTCGTACTTTTTTTGAAAATGAAAACCGGTTTACGATCTAAATCTAAAAATTAGCAAAATGTTAAGCTATCATACAATTTAATCGGTCCAGTATCTTCGGAGGAGATAGCGAACAAACATACAAAGAAAGAGACCACCGATTTTATGGTATAGATTAGGTCAAAATTCTCAACTGGCTTATGTAAAAGTAACTCACATCCATGGAAACGAATAACAATTCTGAAATAAGTGAACTTGATTTATTCGTAATATTTATTTTTGAAATTTAATTAAAAATAGTTAAGCATAATTCCGTAACCGAAACAGCAAATCCAAAAACGTTTTGTACACATACGTACTTTTTTTCGTAAATTCGAATTTTATACACAAAAGTACATCATCCTATTTAAAATTGCAAAGCTAACCCCTACCCTTCAAAATAGAGAAGGGGAGTAATTATAAAACATACGTTTAAATATGCCTCCCACATCTCCCTATTATATTATGTCACCAAAATTTAATGAAAATATTTGAAACCATTTTCGAGATATTGCCTTGTAAAATTTTAAAAAACTCACCTAGTGTAACAACTAAATAGTTGACTTTTTGGAAGTAGTAGCAGCTAGTTCTTCACCTACACTCTGAATTCTAAAACTAAGTCTAAACTTCAGCAATGGTTTGGACGTTTATTTATAGCTTTTGTTGTAGAAGTAATTTGATTAAGCAAGTCAATTTTGATTTTCATGAATATGCACGTGCCGAAGGGTGGGCACTCGATATTCATTAACAGCATGCAGAGCAGAGTTTGATGGGCAAGTTCGACTTACATGGAAGTTGAACACTGAAGGAAAAACTTTCAGAGTTTCGGTGTCTTGGACTTTAAGAACATCGATCTCTCGAAGTCCCTCAGTCGGAAGCAGCGTAATTGCTGTGCTGGACAAGTCTCTGGAAAATAATGTTTATTAACTTGGTTATATTTAAACTTTTATTGTTATTGAAAGCACAGTAGAGTATAAGACGCTTTTCAGTATGCAAGTTGTTAGAAAACTACGCAAGCAAGGTATTTAAGTTTTATAAAAAGTTCTTGAGTTCAGAAGCTTTAACTTTTCACGTAAATTTTTAAATAATGTCTCAATTGTTACAAGAACTAGATTCGGAGGATACACTTGAGTACGGTTAAGAGTTAAGATAAGAACAATATTTATTTTGGGTTTTTTCGATATTTCTAAAGAAAAATATGAGAGATTTCTTTGAGCTTTTGTTGGTGTGCTTCAATACACTTGTATTTTTGTGACCTTTATCTGACAAGATGAATGTAAAAGACATTGTCCAGAAATATACGTTAAACGTGTAAGATAGAAAGATTTGAATCAAGAATATTATTTCCTCTCGTCTGACGTAGTTACTGAAGAAATAGTTCTCATTTCGCTAAAAGTGTCGTCTTGACTGACAAGCTTCAGGTTTTCACACAACAGCTGTAAAATATGTTTTTTTAATTTTCAGGGGTTTCTTACAGACAAATCTAAATTATAAAAGAGGTATTAGACCATATGTGAGGGTGCTAACTAGGAAACGTCGAATTTGTAAGCCCTTGAATTCGTTATGTTCTGATTGAATGCAGTTGTAATTATTTCTACGCAATTACCGTGACGAGGTAAATGAAAAATGATATTTAAAAAGAAATTAAGGTAAGCTTGTACCAGAAATAAATTTCAAACGAGAATTTTATTCTCTCTTCTCTCTCCCAGTTTCTAAAGAAATCATTCTCACCTCACTAAAAAGTGCTATCTAAGAAACGTTGAAATGAAAGCTTTTGAATCTGTGTTACTCTGCTTGAATGCAGTTGTATTTCAAGTGATGCGTGAAAAGAAACGATAGAAAGATTAAGATTAAGTGTATACAATAAGAAATTTTAAAACGAGAATTTTACTTGCTCTCGACTCTCCTAGTTATTAACAAAATTCTTCTCATTTTCATAGTATGAGAAAACGATACACAGATTTTAAATGCAGTTTTTTCGACTTTCACTCAACAACAATACAAAATGTTCATTTTAGGTTTCTCAGAGATCTATCGTAAAAAACATCTACATTAGAAAATCGTCATTAAAGGGTGTCAATTTCAAACATTTTGAGCTGTAATACAGTTGTCTTTTCTTGTAGTATTTCTCTTAGTAGGTGTGAATGGAAATAAAATTACATAAACCATAATGTAAAGAGAAGAACATTAGAAACAGGAATTTTAACCTTTATGGTTCCCACAATTATTAAAGTGATTATTCTCATCTCTTTTAAACGTGAGAGATTGTCGTCTTGACGGCGAGATGTAACTTTCATTCAACAATTTGAGCACAGATGTTGCGTGTGGTGTGCTGCTTGCTCCGTGCATATCGCCGTTTGGAGAAGCCTTGCAGTGCCAATTTTAAACAAATTACGACAATTGTCGCATATATTTAGCTCCTTAAAACGTATATAGCCTACGTATTTAAATGCCCAGTCCCGTTTCGTTTTGAATTTCGGGGAGTTTTATATAGATTGTCGGTCAGATACGTTCACCCTGTATCGTCCTTTTACGCCTTGTATAGCAGACGTGCCATCAATGCCCTGCACATCATTCTATTGTTTCGTAACACTCCTGCACTCTGACGAAACTTTGGGGAGCTGTACATTTTGTTTCCGTTTTCGAGCCACGAGCTCCGTTTGCGAGCCCGCTTTTATTACTCAACTTTGGCGGCCAGCGATCCAGTAGGCCCGACGAAGATTTTGAAAAAGGTTCGGGATATGTTACTTTACCTGATTTTCACATTTTGCCATCGATTGAATTGCATTTTAGCTAAGTTAAATTTCTGTTTATTATCTATATTGCATGTGAAATTTACCGCTAATTTAAAATTTACGAAAATAAAATATTGTATGTGTAAATTAGCGCCAATTTTGTATGTGTTTTAGTAAGTAAGTTGCATGTGGTAAAATAAGTTTTGAGGCATACATCCGTTAACAGTGCAGTAATGTCTTGAGTGCTTTGACTCAGTTTATTCTTCTATTGTAGACAAACATATTCTAGTTTTGCTGTTCATTAGTAGGTAGAAATTCCTTAGGCGATGTTTTTCCCCTCTATCATAGGTACAAGGTTGACCAGCTTAAATGTAATGTTATGAATGTTGGCTTCATGGATTTTTAAAATTTGTTTTATGATTTATTTTGTAGAGTGCAGTGCACTTTCGTGTTTTTTGAAGTGAAATAGGCTTTTAGAGGTCCCGCAAAGGAAGTCATAACTAACGCTTGAGCACGGCCCACATTCATATCGCCGAGGAGGTTTTCCATGGTGCAACCTCCCAAGTCCATTAATGTTATCCAAAATTTCATAGTGGCGTCGTAAAATAACACGAATTTATTCCCCTGTCTTCCTAGATGCAATTATTATGACTATTGCGAGCACCTCTTTATTTCAATTTACAAAGCCTTTTCACATTGTACAGACCAAGCGGACTCCTTCTAAGCTTACTACATATCGTACACGGGGATTCCCTTGCAAGAAACTTTTATTAAAAATAATAAATAGGCAGTCTACGACGGTGCTATATAAGACACTTTAACTTTATAAGTCCTCAAGCTTGTGCCACTATGGAATTGATGCAGTTTTTCTCTTATAAAGGGAACGGAACAGAAATTATGTTAGAAATTTGTAGAACAGCCGATGAGAACTTATTCTTGTATGGCCAGTTGAGGTAAAGTTGACTGCTATCCACGCTGTCTTACTTGAGTGGGGACGATGCGACTGCAGTTTAGAGGTGCTAAGCTCTCGAATTCAATTTAGTCAACTTTTGCGCTGTAACGTTAGATTTTAGCTAAATTAAGGAACCCACTTCGGGGTACTCGCTTGTTAAATAATTCAAACGGCACTTGCCCATGGACAAGCATATTGAATCTGAACTGTATATACAGGTACTCACTTTTTCGCACTTATGACAACATTTTGCACATTTAATAATTTTCAGGAACCTGCAAGAAGCCTAACATGTATCCTAGAGAACGAAAACTTTAAAAGTGAGGAGCTGTCTGTGGAAAGTCGCTAAGCACACCGCCTAAATAAGCTGAATAGACCTTGTTATGTGAATTTATTGCACTAACGCAATTAAGCGTAGATACGGATCGTAGCAGGAAGAAATGCAGTAAAGACGGTCCTGGGCCTTCCATGAGACGCAATTTCGTCAATATAAAGTTTTCATTGTGTTGCAATAGTAAATCGACGTCGACTGTCTTGATTTGACAAGCACATACAAGTTATAGTAGGGGAAGTTAGTCATCGCAGGTGTGCCCATAAAAAATTGATAGAGCAATTCCTTTGTTATTGCAAGTTTCGGCGCCGCTGCGATGAGTAAAAAACTATTTCGAGGAACGTTAAATATAAATCTTGATAAGGGGCGACCGGCGTACACGTATGTTTTTCGACAAAACGTTGGGCTGGTTTCGAGGTTTGGGATCGGCATTGACGAGTTTTGCTAATTGTGCTAGAATCCGTGCGGGGTTAAACAAATCCTAGGTTGTAAGAGACAAGCTATAAAAAAGCACCATGGCGATTCAATCAGCTATCTTTTCTTTCCAATTCGAGATCGCATGGAGCGGCAGTTTTCAAAGTTAGTAACTAGAGCATCTTAAGCAAATCAAATGGTGTTCGAGGGTCTGCGGCCCTGAACGCGAGATTGTCCGCGTTCAGGGCAGCATGCGCAGCATTTATGTTTATGCTGTTCGTTTCGGCTTTTAGGAATGCATATTGTTAAAGGCAGTTACTAGAAATATTTTGGGGCAAAAATAAGTAATTGTTGATCAAGTTAATTGACGGGTTAATTTCCGTGTCGGGGTGATACCTATGCTAAGGGTCAGCGTTGCTTATTAAGTGGCTGCGAGTTTCTATATCGGAAGACAGTGTCTTCAAGTCCCTTTAAGCGAAATAAATTTGAAATTCCATTGTGCCCGAAGTTTATTAAGGGAAGAGCGTTTGTTGAAACTCCCGTTATATATCGCACGTATTCCTGTTCTTTTCTGGAAAATTTAACATTAATGGTCTGGTTAGAAGTCATTGCGCTGCAATCGATTTCTCCGAGTTGCTCTGCAAGTTACCAGAGTTTCTCCGGAGGTTAGCGAAAGTGCGACAAAGTTTAAGGTACCCTGGGATTCTAGAAAGTTACTGTGTGTAAAAATTAATTGCTAATCCCGAGACTTTAGTTAAAGTGTTGCGATCAGTCAAGTAAAGAGTGGCGTTCTTCAAAAAACCATGAATTACACCGTGAAGTATTCATAAACTTTTAGCATTTCAAGTAGTTATAATACCGATCTGTAAATTTTTTGACAAGAGTTTAATTTGGTAGTATGTGAACACCCTATAACGTCATATAGGATGATGGACAACATTTTATAACTTATACTATGTTGTTTTGCATATTTAAAGTCAATAAATACAGTTTACAGTAACTTCTTCCTTTTATTGTGACTTCATGCGACGTTCCGGTGTATTTTTGTTTTTGCGAAGGGTTCTAGTCATCTGAAAGAGGTCAACAGATAGGTAGGTTTCGTGGAGGCACTAGTGCGGACGTCGCACATGGCTTTCAATAAGCGGAAAAATTGTTCCCCATTTGAGACTTCAAAGGAACAGTTTCTAAAGAAATTTTTAAAGTTTGTGGCGCCCTGTTCTTTTGAAAATTATTACCTAATTCTCAGGATATTGCCCTAACATCTATCGAGCCAAACCACTCCCTTCTGGACTGGCAGATGGTAAAACTGTTGTAACAGGTACATTTGTAACGTGATTAGAGCATTTATTTTATGTTTGTATTACTGAATTGTGTGACCAAAAGTTGTCAGCAATCCCGCTTGTGTTGTAATTACCGTTTTACCTTCAACAACCTCGTTTCGTAGCGTAGGGTTTCATGGATGATTTAAATGCAATATTTCGTAGCGCCTAGGACATCCATTGTAAACTATCATACATCCATAAATTTATTGTTGAAACCATCCTTCGCAATTGTAGTAAGCCGGAGTCAAAATTATTGCAAGGTAAATTAGATTTCGTGGGCGTTCGAATTGTATAAATATTGCCATCATCTTATAAGAATCTGCTTTGGAACGCGGAGCAGTTGTCAGTTTTGTAGAAACATTGTTTCTTTAACCCTGTAACAATTACAAACTAACATAAAATGAGCACGTAAAATGATGAATACAATAATTTTTATCCTCTCGCCTAATTCTTGGAGGAACAGTTCTTATCTTGTCTAAAAGTATAATACAGGCAATATGCTACTGTCTGTTTACTCAACAGGAATACAAAAGGCATTTTAGGTTTTCTGAAAACCCGACCTTTGGAAATCATCATTACGCAATTTATGAAGGTACCGTCTAAGAAGAGTTGATTGTAGCAGCCCCTTAGACTTTGACACTTTAGGCGAATGCTTGGTTTGTTTTCTCGTCTCGCTTAATGCATGGTGGAATAATTCTCAAGTCGTCTAAAAGTGAGATATTATGGTCTTGACTAACGAAATAACAAGTGTTATTTAATAACAATACAAAATATTTAATTTAGGTTCTTCAGTAGTTTATCATATGGAAACCTACATTTAGAAAGTGATTAGGCAGTGATCTACAAGAACACCTTTCCTGATTTGCTGGCATACAGTTGCTCATCTATAAAATTTGCTTCATGAAGTAGTAGAAAAGAAGATAGCAAGAAACATAAGATGAACGTGTAAGGTAAAAATGTATCCTTCTCTTTAGCGCTGTGAGATCTTTTTTTAATGAGAGAAATACCGACTTCTACTTGGAAATAATATAAAATAGTAATTTGGCGTCTTTAAAACCTATCCAGAGAAAATTAGACATCTTTCGAGTATGTACCGCTCTGTATTTCTGGTTTTTCTTTTCCGAGGTGGATAAAAAACGAATTACCAAATAAATTAAGATATGAGATAAATTAAATAATTTAAAAAACGTACTTTTTAAACGTAGTTTAATACTTACAAGATAAAATTCTTATTTCATTTATTCTTGTCTTGAGAAAGTGTTATGTTATTTTGAGTTTATAACGCCACTTGTCTTGGCCCATTTATTTTTCGGCCGTTTTGACGAAGTCGACCCTTATCGTCCGTTTTTGTGGAATAAGGCGCGTGATGCCAACTTGTGCCAGGGTATTGTTTGTTTAGGCCGCTAACGTGAGCACATTTCTTGGGGATTAATCTTTGCTTTTACCCTCAGCGCGAGAAGGGAATAACGAAGGCGGAAAGCTGCAAATTTATATTACTCGATTCTCGGTCAGGGTTTAACCATCAGTCCAGCTTGTGGCTCCCGATTCCCGAGCAGCCGTGTAGGCGGCTGAGCCATTCACAATTCAACGAGGATTCTTGTACAATTGAATTAAGAAAGTTAATTTTACTTTGGCTAAGCTCGGATCTACGCGAGAGGTTTCCCTAATAAATTACGATTTTACGGAATGTATTTGGCAGTGTTGCTTTCTTCGTAACATACGTCCGTCTCACGTATATATTGTTTTTTGGTCATCTTACCCGGTTGTTTCATCGTAACAGCTTTTGAGTTAAACCCGAGGGGCAGTTTCATTTTTTAAAGGCTGTGCGATGACGCTCCTCGACGGCGAACGATCTGCCAACTGTCCAAGGTAACTGTTAAATTGTGTATTGTATGCCGTACTGTGTGTTTAAGAAAGTGCTTCGTTTTTTCAAGTTGAAGTGGCGGGTCGTACACTAAGCGATAATTAAATAATCAGCCCCACCAGGGATTTTGTGTCGAATTACCCGGGGCATTGGCTGGTTGATATAAATTAGAACTTTAGCTTGTATTTGCGGTGGCTCCTTTGAGGTTTTAAATAATTAGTCAATGTATCTATGTTTGTCAAATTCGTGATTGATTTTATTAGTGTTCTGTTCTTTTGTACAGCAGTTAGCAGACAAATACCATCAAAGTCCTATTGGCGAGCGCTGTCTGCCCAAAGAAACGGCTTTTTCCTGTCTTCGATTCTAGGGTGAAAGAAATCGTGAATTCAAGTAAAGAATCCGCGGTGCCAAGGCAATTATCTTTTAAACTTCATCTACTCCCAATTTTTCGGTAAATAATCACGATCCTATGTCTCGATTGACCCACTAGCCGGGCTCAACTTGACGCAGGACTAAATATCAACGGGTTGGGGCAATGCAACTATTAAAAAGTAATCGTACATCAGATTTGACACCTCCTTGGGGGGTTTACTATTCAAATAAACTGAAGTAACGACCTGTTGTTTTGTGTTTTAAGTACAGCTTTGTCCTGCAACATACTGACGTCCACGCGTGGTGTTTTGGTTTTGTGTTTTTTGTTTGTTTTAGTAACGTTTTGTTCTTCAAGAAGCGACAATACCGACTTTCACTTGACAATTTCAAGTATCACCAAAGACTACTTTTTCATATTTAATATACCTAGATTGTGCATATGATGTTGGGTATTTTCTTTCTAATTCGAATGTGTAATCACAAATAGTTGGATTTGCTGGTGCTGATTTCTTGAGAATTATTAAGGTTTTCGATTGAGTAATTTTATAAAAAATTTGGATTTTGAAATATGTAGATCAAGACTTTTACATTACTGTTTGCATTTCTTTTATAAAAATTAAGTTTAGCACAGTTGATACCTAATGCATCCTGAATTCGATAGAGATTTAGTTCAATGTCTACCAAGATGCTCCTTCATCAGTAAAGCTTTCAGCAGGGTTTGCAATGTTACAAAGAAATTGTCAGTTCTACTCGCAGACAGCAAATTGCAATCTACTATTGCTTATTTGCTAACGTTTTTTGTCGACTGCAACTGCGAGTAGTGGAAAATTGAACGCTTTGACAACAAAGGCGTGGAATACATCAAATATCAATTGCCGACTTTGTTATGAGTTGGTGAGCTGTAAGGCTACATGGAATAAAAATACACTCTGAGATGTATATTTATCTGAAGTTCTCAAGTTTAACCGTGAGGGTAATTTTGTAGCTAAATTCTAACTAATTTTAGTTCTAATCCGAGTAGTTCTTCTCTCCGCTGAAGCACGTCTGCACCGTGGAAAGCTCGATTGCTCCTTGAATATTTTATGAGAATTGAGGAGGTTGGATTTAAGCAAATAAAACATTTTAGAACCTCGTAACTACGTGTTCACCTCGAGTGAAATCCGTAGTCCTTTACGACGGGGTAAGTTGTTAAAACTGATTTCGATAATGTGACGTGTCTCCCGCTTTATGTCGGGGAAAATGGCACAGCAATTACTAAAATCTCCATTTATAGTTTTAACAATGCTGACAATGGCAATAGTTATCGTTGCGCCATTATCGAAATTAACCAGTTTTGGTTTTTGTTTTACTTTAGTCCCGATTTTCTTAATTTCTTTACATTTGTACTATTTTATTTCGTTATCTAATTTAACTGTCAACATTGATAAAGAACAATTAAAATAAATTTGAAGGTTATGCAGGTTATTATTTGTAGCTTTTGCATTTAAATGCTCGGAGTGGCTTTAAATTGCAACACCGAAGATTGCCGCTCAGATTAGGTATTGAATTAATTGCTAATATTAGCTTTTCCTGGTCGCAATGCTAATGTTGGGCAAATATTTATTATAGCCTCGGGAATTATTTACAGCGGCAGCGGGAAGAGGAAGACAGGCATCGCGTTCAACGGGGTAGCTTTAAACACTTTTCATATTTTGTTTAATTTACATTATTTTACCCATTCATCTTCAAATTAATTGACTTGATCTAGGAAAGGAATTGTCACTACTAAATATTTATATTCTTGTCTTGTTGAGAAGAAGGATATCCCAAATCTTTATTTCTGCAGATCTTTCAACATGATCTGGTAAATATCAACCAAATCGAAAGATAAATACTAGCTAATATGAAAAAAATAAATCCTTTATTATTTTACTGTACATCGCAGATTTACAGGATGAGACATAGAAAACCAGTAGAACCATTCTGAGCAAATCTATATTACTATTGCTATACAACTTCAAAGAGTTGACATCTTGTTAGTATGGAAACTGGAAATCTTGGGGTATTTTAGATGGGTCCACACCTAGTTTTCTTATCTTTCGTCTCTCCTTCCTGGTCATGTATTTAAGACATCCTAAGACTTCCAGTCGGTTACGATCCGAAAAGCTTAGTTGAATTTCCGCTCGCTGTTGTTGTAGATGCAGCAACTTCGTATGCCCTCGTGCGTTTCAGGTCGCCTAAATAATTTTTAGTGACCACCCGTAGGGTGGTATATATTTTCGGTCTCCATTTCATTTTCGAAAAAGTTGAGGAATTTTGATTTTACTTTATCTCACACTTCCCGGTACGAGAAAATGCATGGTTTCCTGAATCGTGCCCATCATGGAAATTACCCATCGCTACAACAGCTATTTACCTATTCAACAATATTGTAACTTTACTGCCGGTAAACAACAACCCTTTACTTACCGAATTCTATTCATTTCGTATGTTGTTTGTTTTTATAGTGTAGCTTTCATTCGTAAGCTACACTATAAAAACAAACAACATACGAAATGAATAGAATTCGGTAAGTAAATGGGTAAATACGGTTACACATAAATTTGCGCGCTACTTGGTGATTAGGTGAAGGATTTATATTAAATGCGATAAATAGTACTGTTATTTCTAAATGCGTTATGTTCTGTGACCTCGTCAACAATTGCACAGGCGAATCACTTTAATCGATGGTTTTTAGAGTGGTAAATGATGCTTCTTCAATTATGAAATCTTTTACTACTTCGCTCAATGGATTCCGTGTGCACTTCCAATCAGTCTTTTTTCTTGCACGATTCGCGTTTACTATACGTTCAGTGAATCTGTTGTTAGCGATTTATATGTTAACAATTTGAATTCTGGGTTCATTCTGCAGTCATGAATTGGGTATTATTAATGTGACAGTTGACTCGAACCTCAATTCTTTTTTGATCTTTATGTCAGGTCCCTTAAAATTGTAAATTTTAATTAAGGTGTCATGAGAAAGAGCAAACTGAATTTGAGTAGTATTCCTATCGGATTATTAAGGTTATTTTGTTAGTTTCCTTACTTCTCGGTTCGGTATTAATCTGGACCCTTTTAAGGGGTCCGTCCGGTATGCTTTATATATATTGAGACTGTAATTTTAAAAATATGTATTGTTTATGTTAGATGCTAGCCGTTTTTGTTTTTGTGAGGTGTTTACTGTCTCTTTGTAACTTGTCTTACGCCGCAGCTCAACTACTCCATATAGTTCAGCGGAGCGTGCTACCCAAACTGGACATAATTTGATCCGTTTTCTTCGTAGGTACCCGATAACTATTTCGAATTTCTTCAACAGGTATTGTTTTGGTCACATCAATAACAATATTTGTTTTAAGTCTTTCCAAATTTAGGTCTGGACTTCGTGGTGGGTACGGTTGTTGTCCAAAATATCAATCCATTTCTCGCACAATTTGTTATTCCAATAATTTGTAATTAATAGAGTCCAGTGTGGACCACAACAGTATTAGTGAAAATCAATTTTTCGTCTTTCTGCCAAACCTATTTCATCAACGTAATTTTGTAAATTATTTTGCACTGTCTCGAAATGCAAATATTAAAGGAAATTTCCATCCAGAAAACAAGTTTGAGCGACTCTATTACATATAATCGGATATAATATCAAACATTAACTTTTTTGAATATTGTTTTCTGCAATTTATTCTAAAGGAAGGATTTGCGTCTGAGAAGTAATGACAATTTTGCGAAGTAACTACTCCATTGATCGTATATTTTGCTTGGGCCGAAAATATAATGTGGCTAATAAAATCCCTTTTTGAGCAAACAATTTTCTCCAACCCACATACAAATGTCCAGTCGCTTTTCCTCTTTATTTGGTTTCAAAGTGTAAATAAAGTTTTATTTATGAGGAATAATTTTATTCGCTTTAAAAATGCTTTGGAAATACGATTTACTTACGCCGAGTTGCACTGCTCTGCGTTGTAATGAAAGTTTTTCATTTTCTGTTATGTCAACCAAACCCAAAACTGTTGAATCATCTTTTCCATCAAATAATATTTTGGTTTGTTTTCAACGCTCCTAGAAGGCATTGCGTATTTAGTCTGCTTACTTTGAGCATTTTAAAGGATTCTGGTCAGATTCCAAGTCATCGAATCGGTTAAGCATCCTTTACGACAGATATTCCGACGTTTGTTCATATGCAGTTCACGAAGTGTCGGAATTGAGAATTCCACTTGTAAATAGTTGTATTCACGTACTCTGTATATAAATATACCACTGTTATAAATACTGATGAGTGGTGGATAATGTGAACATAGGCAGTCCAATACAGTTTATGAGCTTTGCATTCGTTAGACAGAAATAGGCATATGTGACTTAAAATCTAATATATTCAGAATTTTCTAAAAACAAAACACCTTGATTATGCGAATACTAGATGTTAATCGCATATAAGTAGAGTCCGTCAAATGCCATTTTGCCATGTTTCTTACTGTAGGTTCCTTTAGGGCCAGATTTCGTATTTAGGCGTTTCACGTAGTAAGGGGTGGATTGAACCACATTTGTTGGTGCCATAAATGCTATAAAATGCTCTTTTTCGTGATAAATGCTATATTTTGAATGAATGCCATATTTTAATGCTATATTTTAATCAAAATCAATATTATGTGGCTAATTCACAACAAAAGGGCTTACAAATGTCAAAATAGACATGCAGAAGTGTTGGTAAGTGCCAGGTACTAAGGTCAATGACCCAGGGCCGGGGTGACCGCTCGTCGCGCGCCTCAACACTCAGGTAAGTATCCCGTTACGTCCACTCGTCAACAACTACTCCGCGCTCTCCCCCTTCCCTTTAATGCACCTCGGATACCTACGTTCCACTTATTTACCTTGTGCCCGTCGTTTTTATCAGATTGCTTTGTCTTTTGTATTTGTGTTGTGGGATTTTTAATATTACTGGTGAAATTTTTTCTAAAATTTCAACTTTTTGAAATAAATACTTACCATTTTTATGCTTTATTTTGAAATTAGTGCTATTTTATATGCTATATTTTAAAAAAATACGGGAATAATTTGACGGACTCTACATATAAGTCTATTTTTGTTTAAGGCATACAAAGTCCATAAACTGTATTCTAGCTTATTTGATTGCATACGTTCATATTATCCACCACCAATCTGTATGTATATTCGTGTATGTGTGTTTTTAAATAAAAATAGGTGTTGATGTTGTACTCGTAACCCTCGTAGGCTACCCTTTACTTAATCCACGACTAATTCTTCACCGGCAGCAACATAACGCTAAAACATCATTAACTACTTATCGCTTACTTAAACTCTTGGAAACCTTACTTGAAAATGTCTAGCCAACCCCTTGTACCAAGCAAGTCTAGACTTCAAACTATGTGGATCATACTAAAACATTTTTGGTTCATTATACCTATAGTGAAGTTAATGCAGGAACATATTATATATAATCAAGAGGCATTCTGATTGTCTTTATGAACATCGTGACGGTGAGGAGAAACTCTGGCGTGGTTTACACGTTGAGTTACCGTGCTCTTCTATTCCTTCTCTTGCAAAAAGAGTTTCGGCTCTGGTGCGGTTTACACGTTGAGTTACCGTGCTCTTTTGCTTTTTCTCCCAATGAAGCCCCTTACGAAAGTTGGCGAAACGTTGAGTTCTTCGACCTCAATAATGACACAGTCCAATCCCGGAAGTTGTTTGTTATTTAATGACAATGGCCGTGAAAGCCCCCGAAATTATCTCCGTTAGAATTATAATAATGCCTTAAACGATTTGTGCTAGTTTTCAACCAGAGTATCAATATTACTTCCCCATGTGGAATTGTATTCCACGCGAACACATATTAAGGTTTCATTGTAGCGAGACGTAACGGCACGTGCAGGTAGAATTCTTAAGAATTGTTTGGTGAGATAAGCTTTCCAGCGGAAACATTTTCTTGATGTAATTTCGCCAGTACAACACCGGCAGACAGACAGACATTCACAAAAATTACACGATTTTTCCGTGTTTTTGTAGGTACAATTGTTTTGACAGTAGCAGGAAAGTACCTACTTTGTTAGCCTATGACCCATACGTTCCTGCCGAGCTATTTCGAGCAACGTTTATGCATGTTATCAGTCGTAAACGGGGGTTTCCCTGTTATAATTCGTATGTAAAAGGATTAGAAGCATGTATGAAAAATGTAGCAAACGTAGTGGTAGGCTGTTGTAAATTAATTACGGAGGTATGTGAAACAGATAGGATAACAAATCAAGAAGTTTTAAGAAGAGCTGGGAAACAAAGAAAAATATGAAAATATGAAATCATGCATTAAGACAAGACTGCAATTACAATATGTTAAGTAAATAAGGGCATGAAGAAATAGATAGAGAAGTCCAATATTATACACTATAAGAGAAAGTCGCATACAAGAAATAAATAGACTGATAGCGTAAGAGAGTTACGTGAAGTTTAAACGTAGTCTTATATTATTTAGCTTTACATTCCTTATTGTATGTGGTTTTGTAAAACTTCAGCAATTCAAAATCAATAAAAGAAATAAATAAATTTCAAGAATAAATACTTCAGAGTTATCAACTTAGAGGCAAAATTATAGCTATGAACACTGGGGAAAAGCGGCGATAATGAGTTTAAATTATATATTGGTGAAAAGCTGTGTTAATAAAGAAAACACGGAGAACATACAAAGATATAGACATTAGACATAGTCTTCACACATCAAATCACTTACAGTAGCTATCTTACGGAGTTAATTATATGTAGATGAATTGGAACATCACAAAAACGCGTTTTCTAAAGTGCTAACAGCCAGTCTATAACTTAGGTAAATGTTAAGACCTTTTCATTTAAAATAAATGAGATAACTTGATGTATAACCTATGGACTGTCTGTCAAATTTAGATTATTTCATAGAAGGCGACAAAGTGACTTATAAAGGCAACTGTGAAATTTTCCTGTGAATACTTTGTCAAAGTAAGTCAAAGGTATCCAAGAGATAATGACACTCCAATTACAATGCACCAAAACTGATTTAACAAGAAACTTAAAAGACAATAAAGACAGCGAGTAAATAACATTACTTCTCTTTTAATTCGTCTGACAACCTGATACACGGTTTGTGTAACATCGAACGTTCTCCCTCTCATACTAATATTAGCAGGAATAACAGATTTCTACCTAAAACAAATGTAGTTTTTATTTTTGGCAGAATTGTTCCTTAGTACTCTAGAAGCGACCCTTTAAAAGTTCCTGCCTCTGGGGTGCCGGTGTCGTATTAAGGAGGCATTGACGGTACTGAAAAAATAATTTTGTTCAGGCAAAGTGCATTTTCTGTATGAAAATACGCCCTTAACTTTTGTCGCTATATGTTGAACTTACATACGTAGGTACATACATAGACAAAAATTTATTTTTACCCAGTTGTTTCGAAAGTCCTCGCTTCGCTCGCTCAATTAGGTACTTTGCAATCAACAATTCCGAGATGCAAACAGTTCCGAAGGTCTTCGACTTTGTACCCTCACGAAGCCGGCGCTCTAGTTTAGTGTGTAGGTCCGAGTTCTGTATTTTCATGCAACTCGTATTGAAACACTAAGGCGTTGCAAAAGACCGTTTCCCGTAATAGTTCCGGTCTGTGTCCTCGCTGCTAGATTGGTGCTGAGGTTCAGGTTCTATGTGCTCACGCAACTGACCGTACTAAACCATAAGGCATTTTCCAGATAACGCGGTGTTATGGGTAAAATACGCTTCGCTTCGGTGGCCCATTAAGTTTACCGTCATTTTCGTGCTATCCTAGCCAGCATTTTCCTAACGCCTAGACGCTTTGCGTATTTAGGGCATACCTGCTGCGATGTGATTTGTTTAGCGGCCCCTTTGACCGGCGTCTTTTGGCGTGATCGCACGCATTTAGTTCTATGGAAAACCCTTTGCGCTAGTTTGGGCTTTTCTTATAGCGACTTAGAAGTGTAAGAATAGTGTCCTAGTTCACTCACACTAACGTCAATTTGTATGGTTGACCTAACGAAAACATCTGAGTCTTACCCATCGCATTTAATTGTGGATACAGGTATGTGTGCGTTCATACATTTGCTGGTTCTTTGTTGTAATTAGGCATTAGCCTTGTTGAGATTTCAGAGTCGACCTTAAAGTCGTTAAAGTGTGAGCATATAGCAGCAAAGTTTTTGGAACCATTGCGTAATTTACGTTGTTAGTTGAAAGCTCCGCAAATTTGCAACTGTTTGTCGAGGCCCTTCCTGAGATCTTCCTGCTGGCTGATTGTTGTTGTTTGCTGTCCGGTACCGTTTTGCATCATTGCGGGAAATATGAAAATACGATCTTGCGTTGTGCAAGATAAAAACAAATCTGTACATTTAGGGTACCGTAGGTCTGGATTCACTGGCTAGTGTGCATTACTTTCGAGTTTAATCAGTTATTACCTGCGCATTTTAGAAAGACTTTAACTTTCTACGTACGTGGTCGCATACTACATTGTGCTCGCATGCCATATCACCGTACATTTGCAATTGGCAGTTAACTAATGTAACATTTTGTATCATATTTGTTGTCGTTATTAATAGAAACCTATTCATATTGACTGTGGTTTTACGTATGGCTAATGCAAGTAATTTATGTGTTAAACCTTCTTGAAGTTTGTTTCAAGTCGAAGCAAATTTAGCTGCCCATAGTACCTTAGTGACTTTAAGAGTTTTTGTAAGCTAATGGATTTATTGATTGTGAAAGACTATTTGGCGCTCCTTTCTAAATTGAATACCCTGAACCTTTGTTTGGTACGATTTGAAGCTGGTTGGAATAATTGGGTCTGTTTAGTCTGGGGGTTAAGCCTAAAATTTGTTTTTCGTAGTTGGTGAAATAATTATACCCGAGGTTAGAAACGGCGGTTGTTGGGCCAAGTCTTGTGCGCTCACGAGGCTTGGTCTGCAACATCACTAATTACTGTTTAGGTCCGGAACTTGTGCCTTCACAAGAGTTGAACTTTGGTTGTAGTACTTTTCTGTGACTTCTCCGACCGAATCGTACCGTCAACTGATTATCATCATTGTGATAGAATTGTACCTATCATCCGACGCGCGTGTTTGCTTTATTTATACGTACCGCATTTTACATATCTTGTAGTTGTTTGACACTTAACTATTTCTGTATATCACATTTGTATATGCATGTAAAATCGCGTCTATTAATAAATATTGCGCGGTGGTTTAACATTATTTTAATTAAATAGTTTAAATAAAGCTGGATTGGATTGTTATTGTATTCTCGCCTGGCATAATCCTGCTTTGTTTAATATTTTGTACTTTTAATAATATACATCCACGACTTAAATTCACTATTGAAAATGAAAATACAAAACATTCCATACACTTCTTAGATCTAACATTATACAGACAACCCAACGGAAAAATACTTACGAACTGGTATAGAAAAAATATAAAATCAAACAGATATTTAAATTTCAATTCTATAACTAATTTAAAATACAAGAAACCTAAAATTTTACATAAAGAGGCTAACACTCGTAAAAGAAAGTGCTTAGAAATGATCGAAATTAAAAAAAGCCCAAATGCTATCAATTATAAAACAGGAATTGAAAATCTAAGCACTATTTACCATAATTTATTTAAATAACTCCCTTATTACTATTTAACATATTTTTTAATTGAGTAAAACTGTTCGAATTTTTCTCTCCAATTTGTAGTTTCCCCTAAATTTATTTGAATTTTAATTATTTCGTCTCATCAAAAATTTTCCGAAATACGGACCTGACCACAAGTTAAATATGCGTACGCATACATTTGACAGCTGCACTTTTCCTTATTCTGGCAGCTTGTTTCATCAAAGCAAGATGCCTTTCAATTGTTTCCTTATAAAAGTTTAATTACTCAATTAAATTGACTATATTTAGTTAATGTTTAACCTCAATCACTAATTATTGTTTAAATTTCATCAATTTTTATCTACATTGACGCCGTATACTCTGCAATGTGGCTTTATTAAGTCATTTGCAAACTTTGTTAATAATTATTATAAACATTTTTGGAAGCCATCTTGGTAAGCCTTGACAAATTTTTGTGTTTCACTTAATCTAATTTTTAACCCTTGTATTTTAGTAATAACGCATCTCATTCATTTCTGAAGAAGCCATCTAAAGTGGCGAAACGTAAAATAATTTATCAATTTTTATATGTGTGACTTTTGGACCTTAAAAAACAACAACATATTTTGCATTTCAATAAACTTTTTGGCTAACTATCTTCTACATTATTATGGAACGTATTAGCACTGAGTGTAGCATTCAACCTTAGTCGAGGTTCCTGGAATTACCTACAATACCTACTTGGTGCCTAGCTACCAAAGTAATTATTGCATTTTCTATTTCGGTTACTCTTATAGCAAATAGTATTTGAACCTTTTCTAACTCATGGAATTGCCAAGTTCCGTACAATGTTAGGCAACATTGAGTCATACAGAACTCGTGTTATATCAGTTTGAAATACGGATGCCACCGTCATTGTTTCTTGTCAATGGAGAGGGTATCTGGTACTAAAGTTACTTGCGTCGAATAAGGGTATAGTTTACGGTTTTTTATTTTAGCACCACTTTACAACCCTAGTGACCACCTACTACTTCTCGCCGAATATACACAATAAGGTCTTAGGTAAGATATTACTTAAAGTTTTGTTCACGTCTGGTTGGTATATCGTAGATCTTTAATTTCGATTTCGTATCAGATTTCACAAGTACTCTACTAAATTACGTTGACAAGACCCTATTTCGACCCCATTCTTGTATTGGCGCCGTCTTATAATCGATCTCCACCAACCAAATCTTGACTCCACTGATTCAGGTTTCATTAACCCGAAATTTACCATCGAGACTGGGGTCCAGCCGATGTGAATCATATGTATCTTGTTGCGTTCAATATAGCCTGACTAGATTTCATCATGTATAGTTTCTTGTGTAGCAACATGCAATACGCTTTTTCAGGAAAGTGAGAAGCTCTTTTTCAGAAAAGACTCCAGGACTCCGCACATCACGCTCCGCCGCCGTGAGCAAGGGTTTCCTTGTTGAAACCTTTGTATTACATTACCGGCCAATTATCACTATAGTGGCGCCATCAGCATTTTTTCCACCTACTGATTTGATTGTCGCAAGCGAGCGCCTGCTTTTTCAGTCTAAGACCAAGTCCACCAAGTTACCTAATCGAGCAACCCTTTAAACTTGTTGCAGGTTGTAGCGCAGAAGAATACTGCAACAATTATTTATATTGGTCAAATATATGGAAGATTATAATGAAATTTGGAGTTAATGAGTTATGAGATGTGTGTTATTGTTATAGCGATAATAACAATCAAAACTTAAATTGCGATAGCATTTCAAGAGAACATATTTATTAAAATTAGTAGAAGATGTTAAAGCATGCTTTCGTGAAAATAAAATTGCAGGAAGCAGTTAAAAGTTGAGATAAACAATGTTTAAGTGGTGTAATTAATTCTAAATCAAACAATGGCTGTGGTGAACTGCAAATGCGTTAGGTAATCGATAATACTAAAATCATAAAAGACGTATTGACTTGATTAAGTTCAGTTTGTTTGCTTCTGAGAATGATGAGAACGTTTTTCTGTAAAGATTTAATAGACTTTTTAATCATCCTCCTGGCTTAACCATTTATCTTAAACAAACTTAAACAAGCATGGATGTATTTCTCGTAGCGCAGCGGCGACAGCGCCCTCCAGACTGATCTGGGCCAGGATCATCAATTCCTTTCATAACCTGTTTGTTATTCTGGGCAATTTTTCACGACACTAAAGACCTCCGAGGGAACAAAATCAAGTTTGTCGGCTTGAATGCGCTCTAATGTAGACACAATTTCGCTCACCTCAATTTTCCACAAAATGCAGGACTAATTCTGTTTATGGAACCTGTTTTCCCCTTTCGCGCCGTGATACGCTCCCGTTTGTTCGCGTTTCTCGGCGGGATTTGAATGGCTAACAAGAACGGAATCGGGACAATTCCAAGTGCAGATTAGCTCGTTTAGAACGCTACTTATTTTAAATCAATAGTTTAAAAATTAAATAAGCTGTAACGGTGATCTAATGGTCAACCCATACAAGAAGTATAATTAAGAATGGAGTACGGTGGAACATCACGTTCATTAGTAAAATATGCGTTCTTAATGAGATGTAAGATGCTTAATGTGTAAAATTATTTTTTAATTGCCCTGAATACAAAACTTGTGCTGGACCTACTTAAAATTGAAAGGCTCATTTTTAAAGGCCAACTCTTTCGGATAGGTCAAAGTTTAGCAACACGACTCTTAACAAAAATATTGTGCACGACCTAAGTTAATGCATGATAATTGCCTTCAGCATTACTGTCAGCTGAAGGGCTGTGAAGACCATTCAAAATTGCAAAGTGTAGATTGCTTCATTGACCGCCAGGGTGACTTCGCCAGCTAGGTTAGATTGTAGGGCGCAGAAGTGCACCTGCACTGTATTTGCTCTTATAACTTAACTCACGTCTAACGCGGCGCAGTTAAAATTGCCGGGGCTTTTTTAGGGCAAGGCATTTTTAGGAATTACGGTCAGTTCCGATTTAGCCAGACCAATTTTTCCTAAAGCAGGTAAAGTTCTCACCCTGTTGAAACGCTTTCCACTCTCTTGCTTCAAGCTGTATATCAGCAGGTAGCGCTCAAAAATGTTCGGGAGTCTCCTGTACTCTTCTGGTATAACTTTATTCTGACGTTCGGCTCCTCCACTGAGCTATCGGACACTTTTTAGTTTGTTGCGGTTTCTTAAATGGGTTTTATACCGTAACAAAATGATTTACCAGCAAAAATTAAATGGCGCTGTAGTGTTGATGGCTGAATAAGTTATGCCAGTGTAGAAGAAATTAAAATACTGCTTGTCTTGCACATTCTGTTCCGATGCCTAAACAAATTTCTACGAGTTAGATTTTACGGTGAAAGTTGTCTAGGAATAAATTTATTTGTGACTAGCGATAGATTTGTTTGGCTGCTTGTAAAATGTAAAAAATTTATAGCGGTCATCAGACTGCAGTAATGAGATCAGCCAGGTTTTTGTAACTAGATATAAAGAGATATATGTACATTGACGAGCAGACGACACGCTTCAGAGGAAAATTGTCAATTATACAGTTCGTCAAAGGCAAACCAATATCATGGGATGTCGAAGTATTTGTTTTGTGCGGGACTTCGTAGCATATCAAGGGCATTCAACAAAGGTTATTCAAAATCATAAAAATAAATTACATTAGGCAGTTCAATCGTTTTACATTTATGTAGGAGAATGACGCAAGGATGACGCAAGTTATTCTTCGACAATTTCTTCTCAACACATTTACTGCTCGAAGATAAAAAAGAAAGAAAATAATTTGCTTCTGGTACTATAAAAACTAAAAATGTTAAAGCCGTCATACAAATCATATAAAGATAAGATAAGAAAGGGGTTTCTATGACGAATTTTTAAGTGATAGTGTATTATTATTGCTAAATGTCTTGATCGTGAAGTCTGTTTATTATGCTTCCAACTATGTAGAAAAGAAGAGGAGAACATCGGACGCTACGACGAGAAGCAATCAATCAGAGTATATCCAAATAACCCGATCTGCAGTAGTAAAACACAGCAATCACACATAGGCGCAGTTTATCTATTAGATCAACCCATTTATAGAATTATTATAAGGTGGAGAAAATGGACAGTGCCTGTTATTATGGGTTTTGTGTACTGCTACTGATTCTTTCAACCCCTGATCATTAGAATAGTGTGGGTAGTTTACCGAGCTCCGTAGTTTAGTGGTTAGCACGTCTCCTTAGCATTTGGGATGTCATGGGTTCAATTCCCGGGACCATCTGCTCTGATTCAGGTTTTTAGGTGGTTTTCCTGAGTCAACAGGAGGCAAATGTCGGGGCAGTATTTTTACACTTTTCCTGTTCTATTTTCCATTCTGCACCCCTCCTTTCTTTCACCCATCCTATAACTCTCGTTCTTGGCTGAAGAGGGACACAAGGTCCCTATAGCAGCCCTTCTCCAGTTGGGAGAATTGAAATTACCTTGAACCTTTACCTTTACCTTGTGGTTAGTTTTACCACATCTGAAACTTTAATTATTATTTATCAATCCCAGGTATTACGTTCTTTGTTCGAAAGAAAAACCTTTGATAAACCTAGCTGGTTCTATACTCTGAGCTTAAGTGTGAGTCTGTTTGCAGTGATCTTTATAAACAGTGACATAGCTCCAGTCGTCGTATCACCATTTGTAATGAGTCGTTTCGTAATCCTGTCGTTGTGTTTAGTATTTTATACTTATTTGTCATTTTGCTTCCAGCTAGTTCAGTTTACAACAAGAGAATTTTTACCTTCTTCTCAGTCATGGTTACAGTACTTAATGTAATAAAGCTCCGAAAGTTGGCTCATATTGCTCATCAAAGTCGAACACCCAGCCCAGAAATTTCTCCAGGTTTGGGATGTGAGAAGATGCAATGGGACGCAATTTGCTATTTTCAGTTTTCAAACGGGGAGATAATCAACCTTTATCAATTGAGTGCGAGTACGGAAGTCCACGTTCTTGCACCTAGGACAGGCGTTCTCACTTTCTTTGAAGACGGAACTTCCACTCTAGAAGTATTGCGCTCCTGAACTTTAGTGTTCTGTTAGAGAAGCTGGCAGCTTGCATTCACAACTATTTATTATTTAGAGCTCGTAGAATTACGCAGGAATCTGACTCAAAACAGTTTCTGGAAGACTCGCCTCGCACTGAAATGCCCTTTTTGGGTTATTATATTATTATAAATGATCTCAAGTGGACTTTGGTCAAATACCGTTTCACTTACTCAGGTTACCTCTTATACAACGCGTTTAGAAACTTGAATAATTCTATTACTTCAGTTTACATGTTGAATAAGTATACTATCTCTCCCATAATTTCTTTGGTTTTGTAACCATTGTTTAACTTCCCTTGATACTTGAAGAATTTTGTGGAACATCTTGTATTTATCCTCTTTACCTGTTGACACCAATTCTGTCAGAAGCTACTCAATTTTTTATATTGGTGAATATGAGTAGTTTGAAGTATAACATTTATGAATACTCTTTATCCACTATTTCATGTCCAAACCTGTATTGATCAATGTAGTTTTCTTGATTTTCTTTTTTTTTTGTAGAGATCATAAAGTTCTTCAATTCATGTGATGTATCATCATAAACTTTCACTACTTCTAGTTCTCTAGATACTATAGGCTACTATGGCTTAATTATTTTGTAATAGGTTTTGTGCTATAACGAAAATAAAAAAATAATTTTTCAGATTAAATACCATGGATCTTAGAAAGTTTTACGGAACTCTTTGGAACAATGGCGGTGCTAATGCACTTATGCGAGCTAGCGTACGAGACAGAGAAGATGTAACTTGCTTGCGATGGCGTAATCTTTTGATAAATAATTAGATCATGCACTCCTTCAAATAAAATTTTTAATGGCCTTTTAAAGTCAGCATTTGCATAAAGTGTACATTGAATGAGACGAGACAAAACAAAACATGTGTGAGAGGTACTGCCCAGCCCATTGCGCCCATGGTTGATGTCGCGGTGGCAGGAAATGTAGCAGATAGACAAATCGGAAGTTATTCGAAGTTGATAATTATTGTGATCCGCACAACCAAATTGACGAGAATTTGGGACGAAGAACACGTTATCTGCAAGCAAGCTCTAGCATAAACCATTTTCTGACGGGAAGAAGCGGGTCGTTCTTTGTGTACCGATTGCAGCGCTTAGGCGGCCGAGATTGAAGCTTTAAAATCAGCTATATCACGGCAAGATCGAGAAGCTACAAGCTTAATAGCAAGGGAATCATGCTATCAAGGCATATTTTACTAGATCGTCTTATTTTGACTTTACGTATTTACAGTTGCACTGCGTCCCACTATTAATAAAACACACTTGCCATAAAACATTATTAACATGGTATGTTGCGCAATAAACAATAAAACATGGAATTAAGCGTCCTAGATACTTACATATACCTCAGGCTCTGAAGTCCTGCGAAGGCCCGCCGGTGGAGATGTCTGAGGTTGATATTCCCCTTGAGGCTCCTGGAAAAATGTTCTGCGATGACAATCGGGGCATCGATTTCGGCCCAGCGGACGCCGAGGGTGCATTTGAGGTGCAAACACGTTAGCGGTTTAGAGTATTGACACTGCACTAGAAAAGGAGCCCTCGAGCGCCGGCCGAGCGAATGCAAATTTATTCAGGAAAAATGCTTACAATTTGGCAATTTGAGATCCGTAGAAAGCCTCCTCTTCGACGAGCTGTAAGTTGTTGTAATTCAATAACCTGCAAGCATATAAATTTTGAATATTTCAAGCGAACTCATTACGAGCGCGGCGTGGTTTGCATAGCAAACACTCAGAACAAGGTCGCTGAAAAACGTTTGATTGATATCAAAATGCACGTTGACGGGCCCTTTGGCGGGGGCGTGAGAAAAGTGGATCGAATATCTACGAAAAAGCTGCGGCCCTAAATGGAGGCTTTGGTGGCTCTATTGCTTGGATTATAATTTCAGTTTGCTCCTAAAGATGTATTTTAATTAAACACATGAATTGCTTAGCATAATTATGCAGTGGCTCAAACAAAGGAATCCCTTACTCGGTAAAAGATAAGAAGTTCGGTTAAAATAGACGAAATATGCAGTAGTTTGATGTTAACTGAAGGTAATGAAGCTGAGAGTAGTCTGCTAAAAGATCAGATACATTTCATTTACCCCTCATACTGTGACTACTTACAATTAAGTGTATAGTTGAAAGCAAAAAAGCTAAAAACTACATATTTATCAAGTGTACGTTGTGCTATTGCTGTACATATGATTTGCCGCATTGTTAAAAACTTAGAAAATATGAATTTTTCGTTCTACTAACGTGTCGATTACTAAATTTCGAAATATGTGGTATCAAAAACTAAAAACTGCGTGTTATTTTGCTTGAACTAGATAAATTAGATAAAGAAATACTGCTCGATGTCTGATTTTCAGCGTTATATATTTTGTATATTTACATTCAAGCTTTTAGGTAATTCAGCTCGAATGTCTGTTACCAAAAAATTACTCGAGCTTCACTCTGCTTTATCCAAAAGCAAGTATCTTACGACAAATAAAACTATAATCGGTTAAAGCGGAGCTCTTATGATGTTGCTCTCGGAGAAAAACCAATTTCAGTAACAAATGAATATCAGTAAAAAAATAAAAGCAAATCATTATTTTAAACGTAATGTATTACTTTAAAAATATGTGCGCGCTTATTATTTTATTAGATGATATTAATTAATTTATTTATCATAATGTCTAAACGACATAAGAAAACAAGTTGAGATGGTTGTAAGGACATTTGCAATTGTTAGGAGCCTACGGCTAATTTAGAATTATTTTTTTCGGTTCCGAATTACATTTCCGCTTATATTTAGTCTGGGGTATCGCGGCCTCGGGCCCATCTCGACCCCTTGTACATATTTGAGCCAGAATAGAGATAGTTGCCATGCGTTCAAGAGAGCAAGTCGGAGGTTTTGCCCTCACCACTTTTCAATTAGGCTGTCTTCGCGCGGTTTTGCAGATAGAATCTCTCCAGCGTCTGAAGCAGTAGTTGGTTTTTGAAGTGGTGCTCTCGCGAGGCTCCCCTTCGGAAGTGGCGTTCGCGAGGGTTTTTGACGTTTGTTTATTGTGCCAATTATCTCCTAACGGTTTGTTCCTTCAGTATGTGTGTCATGTGTATTTCAATGCAAGTGTTGTGCGTTTCGCATTTTCTGGGACATTACTGCACGTGGTTACGGACGGCGATCGAACTGGGTGTCGTTGTTGTTCAATGTAAACCTCTGAGTTGTCGTTTACCGTGGGGTGGCACCCCCTATATTACGTCGTTTGAACGGATTCTTTGTGAAAACTCATTAGCAGCTTATCCTGTTTCACGAGGCCATCGATTTTTACCGTTCTGTCAATTTTCGGCAGCATGCTTCGATTATTACTCGTAGAGGGTAAATTCCAGGTTTCGTCGGCCGCAGCTCGTTGAGTTGGTGCAGTCTTCCTTACTTGTCTTCTGCACTGTCTGGAAAGCAGCTGTTTGCAGTAGCATGGGCATCAATCGCCGCTAGCCAAGCTATTTAAAGATACCAGTTATATTATTATTAACGTTTATAGTGCGAATTCAAGCTTTTTGGCGCCCCTCGCCCCGTTTTGCAGTCCTGGGACAACCGCCGAACTCCAAGCTGGACACCCTTTGACCGCCACAGGTGAAGTTAAGTGAAGGTATTGTACTAGACGTAAGCATTCCGCGCTAATCAAAAGTGTGCGTTGTACAGTGCAATATGCAAGCGCATTTGCGTACTAACTAATGTTTGTTATCATATTTGTGCACTAACTAATGTTTGTTACAACACCCCTCTTTCATTATGCAGTGCGAATAGATTCTCAATGTATAGTGCCATATGCCATATTATTTTGTAACAACATGTACATGTCGTCAAGCTGGTCCCTACGGCGTTCCGTTTGTAGGACCACGCCTATCTCCCTGAGCGTATTCAGCCGTGGCTTTTAGTCTGTTCTCGTGAATCCTGGAGCAAGTGCTGACGTTTCCCGGACGTGATAAGTTTGGTGGCACTCTCGTACCCCGACGTGTTGTAAAAACAGTTTTATACCGTAACAGCGGTAGGTCCGATGACGTTGCCGGTCCCCTGACCAGAATACTGTCAAGCTTATAGTTGAAAGGTAAATGCATGTATGCTTCCACTTTTTTCAGTGGGTTTACCGGTGCATGTTTTTCTCGAGTAGGAATTGTGGTGGCGGCTTATCATGCAAGTTCTGCTTACCGTTTATTAGGCCGTTGCCCAGTGTTATCTCGTGTTGAACCCTCCTCTCGGTTCGCTAAAGTTAGTCGGCAAACTTCTTTGTAGCGGGCTGGGGCAGCGGTCTTATGTGATACATTCCCGATTTTAAATTAGCTTACGCACTAGTCGTTTAGCATTGTTTTGGCTTATCGTAAATACCATGTTGTACCGTTACAAACTGGCGCGTTGTCTTAATTATCTGCTAAACCGCTGCTTTCAATGTGAAATGCCTGTTATAATATTTGGTTATGCGTATTATCCTACCATATGCAGTTGGGTCAGTTTGGGAATTAACGCCACTACTACCTTTTTATGAACGCGGAGGGAGGGAACTTTTCTCGCAGGCCCAAGTTAGCTCGGGGAGACCGCAGTCAGTCAGCAAGCTACAGTCAAGCAAACAGGATGAACGTGATTTAAGTGTGTCGTCCCATGTGATGTGGTTGCCATTTCTGGGGCACTGACAGCTTTTAGAAGATGTTTTCCAAGTTCCGAAAGATGTTTTCCAAGTTCTGAAAGCGCAACCTAAGAATTTGAAATCCCGTTTCGGTGTCATTATTGTGCAGTGGAATTTCATTTCAACACCTGGGAAAGAACTTGAAGGAACCCAATAGTGTCTCCTCAACGCCCTGTAGAGCGACGTTCAGGCTCGACGCAGCTCTGAAAAGCATTTCTTTACAACGCGCGTTGACCAACGTTGCTCACCAAATCTTTGCTCAGCCCGGTGTGACTTCTTTGTTCTTGCATTCATTACCGCCAAATACTGCATTAAGATACATTTTATTAGTTAAGTAATGCATGTTGTAAATTACCGCGAATTTTGGATATTTTATTAAGTTAAACCCATGCCTGTAAAATAAAATAAAATATTTAAAAATTAATCGACGAAAAGCGGACATACGTTTTAGCTTATTTCCTATGTGGGTGCAGTAGTGTTTATATGCAATCTGCCGTTAGCCTGTCACCAGGCCGTCAATAGTGTTTTCTCTTTTGGAATAGTACCGCGGCTAAACATATCTCAGGTTCTTATCTTGTGTAGCCTACGCCTATGCGACGCAGCTGTGATCGGCGAGTAATGTACTTTTAGGTGTGTTATTTTAATATAGGTGTTTTCGGTTTTCTGATGTATGATTTCAGTTGTGTGAAGCGAGATGAATTTATGCGAATTCTTGAAGTTAAGGGAAGCTTTCAAATTGTGACGGAAGGCGACACATATTTTAGAAATTGTGTACATTTCCTGCAACTGAAGGGAAATCTTTCTGGTGGAATTCCCCATTTATATCCCCGTCTGACAAATACGGTAGCGCTGTCATAAAGTACACGACTTTATCCTCGTACCGTTGGTACGTTCATTTTGCCGTAGCCATCTGTTTTTACTTTATTTTCCAACGTTAGTCCTAGTAATTTACCTGACCTTAGTTTTTCCAAACAGTTAATTACTAGGTTGTGTTTAAAGGATATCGTTCTTTCTGCTGCTCCTAAGCCGAAATCTGTTCTCGCATTCTCCAGCACCGATTAATGTGATATTTCCTGGTTTTGTTAGGCCGCTCTGAAAGCGCTATTTTGATTAATAAGCTCTTGCATTTTGCTTATCAGTTTGAAAATGAGTGTTTGTTTTGAAGATTTTGAGGAATATGTTCATATGCGGTTAAGGATTTTTAGTCAATGTATCGAAATGGGACCCCTATTTGGGTAGTGCCTCTTGTTACACATGTGTAATTTTATTTCCATTGTTATTCCCATTATTACATTATTTGGCTTATCTGGTCGTATCTGAGTGTGATATCTCGTTTTGTCTTAGCTTTTTAGGCTTTTCCTGTGATTTTGCATATATATTTACCATTGCAGTGGTGAAATCGCTTGTTGCCCACCGCCACTTTCGATTTATCGGTATCCTTTTCATTCAGTTGAAGAACTTCTGGCCTGATCGCGTAAAAACGAAATTGAAGTTTCCGGAGACCTTGCGTCTTGCCTTTTATGAGGGATTTGAGTCGTTGCTGTATCTACGTTATTTTTACCTATCCTTATAGTAATTAGTTACGTAGCATAGGAAAAACACCAACCGGTGGATCTATGCGGAGATAACATTGTCCCGGTGAGTTTTGTCGTAAAACACACGTTGGCAATTTGTCCTTACGCATTTTTCGTCCTATTTTAGATGGTTTTTGATAAGTTACTACCTCCAAATTACTCTATTTGGGGTGGAGATGGGTCGCTAAGGCGATTTACATTTGAACTGAGTTTTTCCGTCTTATTGTTTCAAGACTTGTTATTTTATGCGTTTTCTAGGCTTGAACTTCTAGTTTTTGGATTGGATAGATTTGCTAGTTTATGGATTTGGGTTGCTAGTTTATAGATTTTGGCCTCTTTTTGACTTCGTTTTCGTAGTCTGTTCTTTTTTTTTACGTTGATACCGTACAATTCAGCACCTATGCAAGATTAAACCACATTATCTTCCTTGATCGACATTGGATTCAACAGATAAACTACGGCGTTTCTTTATTCTAACCGAATATGTTTTCTGCAATTCAAAATCTATTGGAGTGAATAAATTTATGAACTGACGATATTTAAGTTTTCTTGTTTATGCCGGATTCACCATTGATTTAGTTGTATGAATTTTTGATTTATATGTATATTTCTTAAGTACCGCGTTTTTTGTGTATTTGTGCGTTGAGCTTACATTTGAAATTAGCATACTACGTTACGCTGTGAACGCTACGTGTACGCGTTGTGGGTTTGCCGCAATTAAATACGTACGTTGTCTTTGGATATCATACATTCAATATTTTATTGCAGTACGAGAAACTGCCCTCTTATGTAATTTGTCTGCATTTATTGGATATAAGTGCCACGTTAATTGCGCAGCATGCATGCCTTTTTCTTTCCATTAGTGGTAACAGCTTATCAGAGTGTGCGTCTGATAGTTTCAGGATTCGTTTTAAATAACTTTGAATTGACTGTGGTTGCTTGCGACAAAAATATTTTGTATTAAATGGTAGATGTCTAAAGCAATACTTTGGTTGTGCCATAGCAACGGTATTGTAATTGTCCATCTAGATAGAACAATTAATGAATTGAAATGCCTGGGGTTATACGAGTGTAATTCAATTGAGAACGGTAAACCGCTAATCATTACAATGTTGCGATGATATTACCGCTCATTCTCTATGAAGATGTATTTTGGATTGCATAAACGCTAATTATATAATTCACAATGCAAACCATCGACCATTCAACACGATAAATTCTTATATTTCTGCCTACGTGTAGTTTTGGATTATGTTCAGCAACTGAATGTTCGAAACAGGTTAATGTTATAAATAATTTAAAACGCCGCACGATGTGAACCAAAAGAAACGTTGCAATCAGATTACAAATGGCTTGATTGCAAATTGGCGATAAGTAAATTACTTATTATTATACCCTCAAATTTGGATTTATATTTTACTAGATTTACTTCTGATGGCAAAACTTCGATTTGAATAAAATTTCCTGAGAATTTCAAAATATTTTTCTGTTTGTAAAGTGAAAATAATTTAAAAACTACAAATGCTTAAATCAATATGCCAAGAAAATGTAGAAATAACTACTGAAAGTTGAAAAAATTAACGGAATGGTGTCAGGAAAGTTTCAGAGTTGAAAGTCATGATGACCAATTATTAAGTTAGACACCGAACGACTCTGCTCAAAATGATGGGACAAAAAATATGGAAAAAATTACGATTTTTGCAACCATGTTCTTAAAATTAATACTTGCATCTACTTTGTTCTCTAGTAATTCTTTTGGTTTAGACAGCTTTGTTGCAAGTAGAGCTTGGGGCGTTCTTGGGGTTCGTGTGAGGAGCTTTGCTGTATGTTTGTATCGATGGGGGAATATGAAGTCATTTATCGTCACTTAACTTAACGCCATGTGCTGCGTAGACGGGTAATTTGTAGTTTTGCGGTTTAATAAGTGGGCGAGCTCTGGTAAGCTTTCATTTTCCTTGTGGGTGCAACCAATAATTATGTTTTTCGTTAGCCTTTTTTATGGCGGAGACTTAAAGGATGAATGTAGGAGTCCTTAACCTGAATTGAGCTGTCGAAGATTGCTGTGATATTTGGGTTTAAATCTTTGCTCAACGCCCAGGACAGTTGTTAGATAGTGGGCTTTTGGTCCAGCAACCCGCCTAGACGTTGTCGTAGTAAGGCGAAGTCAGTGCTTGCGCTGTTTCTTGCGAAGAGCTGCAAGATCCCGGGTCGTAGCTTCAGCTGTAGTTAGTAAGTAATTTTCGTGTGTATCACGAAGCGTAGTCTGTTATATAAATAAATGTATCTGTAGCCTCGATGCATTTGAAGGCATCTTAAAGAGATTCCAGCAACAATCGTTCGTCGGTCGACGGCGAGGAAACTTTTCCTGGTAAAATCCCCCATTACATACATCACAGGTTGACGCATACCAAGTGGCGCCCATAAAATTGCAAAACTTTGTTTTTGTAACTTTCTAGGTATCATTATTTTGATTACCGTGAACCAGTTCCTGTTCGTACAGCCTACGACTCACTCCTCGCATAAACTAGTCCAGCAGTGTTTAGTAAACTTGTTGTACGTTGTAAACGAATTTTCCCATGTAACACATCACTATTAACAGTGACAACACGCTGAATTTAACGTAGAAAAAGGCTTGTTGTTACTCCCCCTCCCTCCCTACGCTGCAGGGACGTTGGCTTCTTCTTTTTGAGGGGTAGGCTGTAAGACCTTATGCTTGTCAAAGCGCGCTGATGGTTTGCCTTGTTTTGATCGCGAAGTTTGCTGTTGGGCCATGATTTAGGCTTCTTTTACGTTTCACTGTGAACCAAGGAAGTCTCGCTGCGTGTCGTCGCTTCCCGTGACTTAGTTACCTCGTGCTAGAAATTGAGGATGATTTCTTGTCACCCCGCTTTTAGCGTAGATTTTGGTTGAGAAGGGGCATTTAGGAGTATTTTTTCCCGCAAGATGACGGATTAGGCATTCGAATTTGCTGAAGTTACGTGACCCAAATTCGGGGTAAGTTTCATTCAACCTTTTTGCTTGTTTCGTTGGTCCGAGTTATATGTTTCTGATTTGCACAGTATTTGCAGCTGCTACTGCTACCGTACTTCTCTTGTTCCCGCAAGTTATAGCTTCACTTCATGGGGCCCTGTTTGTGACGCGGATTTGACCTGCTGCGATGTGGGCTGTTGCTGTTTGTCAAGGAACCTGTAATCATCTATCGGAGCCTTTAAACAACTCGAAGATAAGAACTGTTTGATTGAGCAGTGTTCACGTAGCTACTTTGTGGAGTGCTGTCATGTCTCGAGGCAATTTCTTAAAATTCCCCGTTAGGCTAAATTGTGTTTCGTAAACAAAATGAATTGCTGTGCCAAATATCAGCGTTCAGGGTTCCTCGACATTTACCTTTGCTTATATGTGTGATAATTTGACTTTGGTCTCGTACGTTGTATCTTGCGTCGTGTTATGGCCCCAACGCCTACGTTCCTTGTCCTTAATGCCTGGCCTTATTGAAGCTTAATTTGTCAAAAAAATGATATTTATTCCTTAATTTTTAACAACTTAGTTTATGTATTAAACGTGATTTCAATTGGATTTATACATTTAATTATTTATTATGTTAATAATCTAGTTGAATGGCTTATCTTGAAGGATATGTGATATTTAGGCTCGTACTATTGTTTTAGATAATCTCATTATGCACCCGGCGTACTACACGTTTATGTACTATAGTATACAGTATTTGTCTGATTGTGGTACTGCAACCCTCTAGATTTGGCTTTTACGTTGTATATATTTCAGATTATCTTGAGATCGACTGCCTTATTTCTGAGTTTATGAGTACTTCTATCAGGGTAAATTTTTCTTATTTAAAGACTTGTTGGCACTGCTAGCAATTGTAATTTGCTTAATATTTCGTATTAGATCTCAGCCGTCGTCACTGTAGCTAGTCGGCCTTTGAATGTGCCCACATAGTCCCGTGATAATTCACAAATTATCAATTCATTTAGAATTTGGTAGTAATTAATCCGGTGCTATTAAAGGCGATGCGCTAAAGCTTTTAAATTGGCTTCTTTTTCATTAAAAAACGTTGAGTCTTGGTTATATAGAAAAGCAGTTGTCAATTACAGTATTGTCAATAACGTAATAGGCTTTGCATGGAAAATATTCAGAAGACATCAAGCACTAAAAAAGACAAACCGACTAAACATTTATAGATAAATCGTTGTTGACAGTAATGTTAAACATAGATTAGAATCTTTACATCTATAAAAAAATATAAAGATTGTACTAAAAATCTTGCATCGTCATGAGCACCTTTTGAGAATTAAGCTTTTGCGTTTGCTATGACATCATGCACCTTCTCTAAATGTCTATTTCAGATTGTGGGTTACGCGATGAATCACTTAGCGTGCGTCAACACATTTTCAGAGGTTTGGTGGTGTAAACCATGCTGCGTCTGTATTGCATTGTCACATTGCTGACATTACTATTTGGTGCGAGATATGGTTGGCAATAATAAGCGAATTAAAAGGAATTTTACAGCCTACACAGAAAATGTAACAACTGCAGCAGAAGCGTTCGTGATTGATGACGTTTCAATTAGATATTTTAAGAGTGACAAGAATGTATTGCAGGATTTACTACTTTCTCCCACTTCGAATTAATACCATAGTAAAAAATCCGGGTGGGCGGGGGCAGTGTGTGTTAAGTATCTTGCACAAAAAGAGTTGGTTACAATAACTATTGTTCCATATTATTATTTTACTAAAGAAAATATGCGAGAAGCTGGTAATGAAATATTGTAACAGGTTACCCAATTAGTTAGACTTGCCTCCAGACAACATCCGTTTTTCACAATATCCAAGAAACAGACAAGCTGCAATGATAACTGTGATTGAGCAGTGGAAGCCTAACTGAGAGAATACTTTTCAAATATGTTGATAGACTTTACATGGTTACAGCAAGTGTTGTTATGTTAATTGCGATCCGGTATAAATTCGATGCGTACGCCTATGAACTCGCTGCGTGAGTGTGGCAACGGAGCATGAAACGCTTTCTAGGTCCGAAGGGCGCAATTCAGGAATTCAGGGAAGCAACGGGCGGCAACGGAGATGGACGTACGAACGAGGCGCTCTTGCCTTACTTGCTATACCCGTGTGATTGAAGTAAAGTTAGTCAGTGCTGTGTCGTTATTTAATTGGTCACCATTAGATAATAAAAACTCTAGGGACGCCAACAAACGACTGTGGAAGCCGCAAATGCAAAGCAGTACATTCCCGGTGCCGCTCGTATCCCAGATCAAGAATTCCGAATTTTTATCGTTCCACCGAACATCGCCGAAGATATATCGGGCCACAGGCCAGAATTCCCATATTGCCTTAGGGCACGTTTATGCTGCAGCCTCGCTGCTGACACATAGATGCTCGCTCAAGCACCTCGCTGGTAGCATATAGCTGTGATGCTCGCCTGGACAATTTACCCTGCAGCTGCTCACATCTGTGTCATGCTGGCATGAGAGGACTAGTGGTACTAGGTTATTGGTTGTTAAAGTTTTCGCTTTAAGCAAGCATGTTTTCCTCATCATCTGACAGTGACAGCGATTCATTTTCGACAAAAATGTGGTTTGCAACGTCGTTCCACAATTTATCCAATTTCAATCTGTTGTGGTGTTCTGTATGCCGTTGGTCCCAAATAGCTTTGCGTTCAAAAGCAGCTGATATAAGTGTCAGCTTGAAATCGTCACTCATACTTATGTAAACCTATCTTGCTTATTAACACCGCACGGAGAGATGAATAAGTATTGCGCTTGACTGCGGATGGGGTGAGGAGCTTTGAAGGAACCAATCACAGCGCAAGTTTAGGGATGCCGGGAGATGGTCCAGGCTCAAAAATCAAACTAGTTTGTCATCATCGCTGTGGCAAGGGTAGCAGCGTGCAGCAAGGCGAGCAGCACTGCTGTAGGATAAATGCCACAATAAAGAATGCTAGTTTTGTTTCACCATCGCTAGGCATCCATGTGCAAGCACCGAGGCTGCAGCATAAACGTACCCTTAGGTCTAGAGGAAGCCTCCTCATCTCATTATGTGTGCATCTGCAGTCTTGTGGATTTCAATAATCCAACCAGCAGGCTTGCTGTGTCTGCAAATCGGTATTTTTAACACCTTGAGAAAAATATTTTTAGTTATAATATTACAAGAGCATAAAAAATAATCGATTATTTTACTTCCTGACCTCTTCTAATATAATAATTAGAAGCAAATAGGATATTATTAGTGTGGGGTGTTCGTTTCATGGATACCAGCTCGAAGGAGGACCACGAGTGTTGTCAATAGACAAGGTGGATTGTGACCAGAATGATAAATTTTTTCTTCGGGTGGTGGTAAATTGTAGAGTGAGCAGTCCGGCTGCGGCTGGATATTTTGCCCTGTAGTCTTGAATTCAATATATGTTTATGTTTTTATTCGTCTGTACTCAGCACCACTGCATGTTGGTGGTCTTAAGAGCGAGTTAAGCGTTTATAGGTGGAGGTAAGTTTACAGCTTTACCAACTTTAATAACCCTTTTGTCAAGGTCGTTTCCTTCTGGATTAGGGAATTCTAAACACACCTGTCGGTGAGAACAAATCCAGGGACGCCCATATAAAAATAATTATCTACGTTCGACGTCACTCCTGCATTGATTTAGATCGAAAGATTCATGCTTTCAGAACATACACGCCCGTGTTCCTGTGTGGCTAGATGTAGTCACTTTTGATTTGATTACTTATTGCCAACTCATTTTAGATTGTTTAACAATGTATCTACTCAAGTTTCAAATAATTATCTAAAAAATTAAACTATATAAACTATAATATCCCACCAAATTGCATGTGAACCACCATCCGAAGAGCAACCACTACGATAAATAATAAGTGAGAATAAGTATATATACTGTATATATACAGAACCACTTTTGAACTACTTACGGTAGCTCTGAGATTAACTAAGTGGAGAAAATGGTAGCTAGATGGTATTACTATAGGTCGGTGGAGATCGTATATGTACTACGAGATAAGCTATTGAATCCACAAACCAAGGACCGTGTGATTTACAAAAAATATATTTCATTTGTTTTATTTGCAGGAAGTATGTATAAAGTTTACAATAAAAAAAATCAGGTACGTCATGGTTTGTGGATCCAAAACAAATCATCTACATGTCCCAACTCTAGGAACTCCATATGTAGGTAAAACAGTTAGAACTCTGGCTCTTGAACTGGGCTACGTGTGTAATACAATTGTATCAATGTTAACGACTAGATCCCAGAGTTGTAAACTTGGGTAAGCTGTGCTGCTGCTGATAAAGATGTGTGCTGGTAAAAATACAGATACCTACAAAAGTGATTCAAACGTGGCTCTAGATATCTACTTAAAAATATATATAGCTCCTGAAAGAATTCTTCAATATTTCCAATTGCATTAGCTGAACTCCATCAACTATTAAAAAATATATAATCCACTCTCTTTAGAAATTAATTTTCCGACCAAAGCCTCAACTCCAAGTTTTTTGGGAAAATAGAAACGGCAGAAATCTGCATTTTTGTCAAAAGTAAAGCCACAAGAACTTCAAACATCTTAGTTAATAAATATGTGTAAGGTGGAAAGACCTATCCACTTAATTTCGTGTTGCCACAGCAAACGGCAGCGACGTCGCGTGCTACTTACAATTGCTCGGCTTTAATCCTGCTGACCTGCTTGTTTGAGATTCGCTGGATGTTGTTGTGCTCGAGGTCTCTGAAACAAAGCAAAAACTTAGCCTCGGGCAGGAATTGGTGGTCGCAGGGCGCGTTTCCGTCGCTAACAGTTTTCGGCTCGACTGGCCCCACACGTACGACGGAAATAATCTAATAGAGCGGCATTAGCAGCGTTCTGCTTATGATACGCTGATAAAGTCGGACAGTAACTTGATTAAATTTAGAGCTGCTTAAGTTAACTAGTCTGGGAGTAGGCACGCGATTGTGAAGCTCTGCGGGAAACTGCGCCTTCGCGTGGTTTCGATGGTTTTTTGGGGTTATAAATCGACAATGCGTTCAATTACGGTTGGAATGGACGTGCTAATGAAACCATTGTAATGGTTCTGAGAGCAGCTTCCTTTCAAACAGAATCAGAAGTGGGATTGTGGCGTAACGTATGCGATTATAAGAGAAGGTGCCCTTTATTCGATTTTGTAAGACGTTGAAATGAAATATGGGGATGTAGTTTCATACTAAAATTAAAAGACAATTTACAGTATCCTTGACATTTCATATTAGAAAAGCTCAAGTTACTTGCAGTTGCATAAACCACAGCATAGACCAACGGGTATAGTCAGTTATAATACCACAAGAGCATGAAAAAGAATCGATTATTTTACTTCTCGACCAACGAGACGTATTCTGCGAAAAATCATGCCAGCGCAGCTGGAGTGATTTTTTAAGGAATACGTCGAGTTGGTGAGAAGTAATCGATTAGTTTTGATGATCGAGTGATATTCCTTACGATTATATAATGAATGGAAAATTAATTAAACAAGAAAAAATCGTATTATTTTGTAGTAATATCAAATGTATTAAAATTCCAACAATGTTACTATAACAACGATGTTCAAAATCATGGCTCTAGCTCTAGATTGAATATTTTTAGTTGTTGGATCCAGCGAAAAACCACAACGGTTATATCACGTTGTCAAACGTATAATCGCTGATATATACATCATAACTATGATAAATAGAAATTTTGTGACGCTTGCTTTGTGTTTCTTCTATCATCGAAGAGTCTTCGTAACCAGATAAAATAGTGTGTTGCATTGCTAGGAGCACATTTATGTTCAATAGTAGTAGCGTTAAAAATAAAGTGAATTATATGTACAGTATTGATCAAAAATGTAAATTTGTTAATGTGATTTATCATGTTTGTAAAGGGAGTTTTTTTAGAGGCGGAGAACTTTAAATTGAAATAAAACACAGAAAAATGTTTTTAATATCCATGAAATTGAATTTATTTGAAAGATAATATTATGGCATTTATGTTTGAATATGATTTCGGGCATGTGACCGCCACGGCTGGCGTGTACATGACGTAATCTGGAGGTCCAATTTTCAGACACTCTTCGCAGTAAATCAGTAAATCGCAATAACGCGTCGAATGTTGGCTTCCAAGTGCTCAATTGTTTCCGGTTTATCGATGTAGACATGCGACTTTACATATCGTCAAAGAAAATTATCTAATGGCGTCAAATCGCACGAAAGAGGTGGCCAGTTAACAGATCCATTTCGTGGATCCATTTCGTGGATCCATTTCGTGGATCTGTTAACTGGTCTCCTCTTTCGTGCGATTTGACGCCGTTAAATTACTTTCTTGGAGGCCAACATTCGAGGCGTTATTGCCGAAATACAGCCTGATTTACTGCGAAGAGTGTGTGAAAATTGGACCTCCAGATTACATCATGTACACGCCAGCCGCGGCGGTTACATGCCCGAAATCATATTCAAACATAAATGCCATAAAATTATCTTTCAAATAAAGCCAATTTCATTGATATTAAAAACATTTTTCTGTGATTTATTTCAATTTAAAGTTCTCCTCCTCTAAAAAAATACCCGTTATATGCAATAATTGAGTTGATTGCTTTGGAAATATTTGAAAATAAAATGTTGTTTTATAGGAGCTTGGTCGATAGCTTTGGAGGATGAAGGATTCCAATTAAGAGGTGCTGCGTAGGTTGCATTGAAAAAATATTTTTTCAGTTATAGAGCTTATTGTCGAACTTTCTTATGTAAGGACAAACTCTGTATTTTGTTTTGCATTCTACTCCCGTGCCTCTGTTTTTTTACTGAGAGTAACGAACGATGACGCTGCGCATACTTGACACAGGTGTGGAGGCAGATGGCAGTAGTATTCTGTATGTGCTGTAACTTGGCAGCTCGCACAGTGTGGGGTATCACTATGTTTGTTACTATTTAGATTAAAAATTGTCAAGGCATTTTTATATTGTACGAGCGTATGGCCGATTAGCCTATTTTCTAAATTGCGACCCACTTGTATATGGTTTTTCGTATTATTCCGCTTGTTAAGTTAAGCATATAGAATTTTATGCAAGCATTTAATGGTTTCTAAGGCACACCGCTGGGTCGTTTGCTTACAGCGATCGGATCCGAAAGGCATTCATTTGTCTGTAAGCCGCATTCTGGAACGTTCCGCGACGTAAATTTAACAAACAACGGCCATGGGTGAGAGAGAGAGCTATCATGTACAGCTCGGCTGCCCCGTTTCTTAATCGATCACGCGCTGTCTGGCGCTGCATTTCGAGTTCAGTTGGATCCCGGCGTCTGCACGCAACAGTTGGTTTTGAAGTGGACCTTCCGCAGCGCGCCCTTCAGGGCTGCGCTTTCGGGGGTGTTTATCGTTTTGTGCTGTTCAGTCTGTGTGCGAATGCCGCTGGTTTTATTGTTATTATGACTCCCGTCGTTTTAAGGCATTTGGCCGTGCGTTACGCATTTCTTTTGGGACACTGCTGTGTGGGGACGTGAGTGACCGTTTGGGGGTATCGTTTGTCGATTACCGTAAGCCTTTTGAGTTTTACGATTTGCCGCGGAGCCGCCGATTCTTATATTTCGCGTCGATTAGACGGATGCCTTTGTTGGGAACTCATTAGCAGTGTTGTGTTTGCGAAGCTCTCGTTTTACCGTTCTGCTTTTCGTGCGAACTTCGCATTACGTTTCGTATGGATATATTCTCCTAGTGTCCAGCTTCCGCAGCCCGTTGAGTTGTTTGCAGTATGCCTTCCGTTTCGTCCTCTGCAGTATCTGGACATCGTAGCCGTCAAAGCAGCTTAGGACATCGGTTGCCGCACAACCTAGCTCCTTATAGGTATCGTTTGTATTGCTTATTAACGTTTAATTTGCAGTTTAACATATATACAGTGTGCTTCATCAAATTATCGGACAGTTGATGTAATGTCTCGGTTATTTAGCTTTTATTGTGTATCTCTTGCATTTGTCAAACCCTTACAGTTGTGTACCAATCATTTACATTCCATATGCTGTCAGTTTACATAGTTGTTGATTAACTTTATGCAGTAGCCCTTGTCTTGTGTCACAACTGCTACTTAATAGAGTTATTTACCGCTATTTGCTTTGTTACATTTGAAATTTTCAGTAAGACATATTCTATAATTTCCGTCTATCCTGATAGATTACCTTGTTTGCGGTGGTGTATAGAAGGTTGCATATGCTCTTTGTAAAACGTTTAGAATTTTGCAGTTGGCTGTTTTGGGAATAATGAGATTTTTGGGAAAACTTTGACGTGTGTTTTTTTTGTTGGTTTCCTGTTTCCGGTCTTCTTGGTTGGTTAGCTGACAGCATCTGAGGGAAAAGAAGGTCCTGTGTTTTGTGCCATGGACATCATATATAAATATGGAATAATAATTTCCCTTTAGAGTGTTTGGCGTGACACTTAATTTGGAGGCACCTTGGTAATTTGTAATTTTGGGAACTTCCTCAAGTGATGTCCGCCAGTCGCAATTATTGCGGAACCGCATGCTGTTATACTAGAAGATCCGTTCCAACAAGAAACCTGGGGTAAGCTAAATGCCCTTCCGGAAGCCTCCGGGCTGTTATGAAGATTCCCTGCAACGAAGACCTTTGGTACCTACCATATTTGGCATAACCTAGGGGCTAGACCACTACCCGGGGCAAGTAATTTGCATTCCATTAAACCCTTGATGATCGGCTGCAAAACGAAGCTGCGTCAATTTCACCTGGAGCTCTCCTTCAAGGACAGACATTCCGAGCTGTCGATACACCGTGGGACGCTCTACCCTCTTCGGAAGCTATCGAACGAAGCTGGGGCCATCCTCTGAGCCCACCGTAAGCTGTCTGGATTGGCCATCGATCCGCAAGCCCGTGCTGCATCCAGCGACTAGCTGTCGATTAGCAGCGTATCAGGTCAGATCAAACTTTATTCTGCGGCAGGTGTGTGTCGTTATATGATTACTTTACCTGAGTTAATCGTGTGTGCTTATCTGCTCCGCAATCTTGAGCTCGCGAACAATTTACTGAAACTGAGGTTATGAATCCTGTTTTGCTATCAATTTTTCAGTAGGCTGAAAATCACACTATGTACTGCATGTAGATTAGCATAACTGCTGTACCCACCTAAATTTCAATTGTTGCATTGTGAATTCATAACGATATTACCGCTTTTGAAATGGCAATTTAACTCTTGAAAGCATAAACTATGTTTTAGTTCTAATCGCTGTATTTCGGTCAGTCTTTCTATTACATCGAATTTGAACTAAGTCGAGTTTTAACGACCTCATATAGTTTTAAACTTTGTGAATGATACACAAGCCGATTCGCTAGTAACACGAATTATATATGATTTTTTTCCTTGTACCACGCGCCGTGCATATTTAAAAGCCTTTGAATACCGTTAGGCGTTTGCATATCGAAATTTTGAAGGGTAAATTAGTTTATTTTTACCTGACCATTATAACTTCAGGTAATTTACTTGCGTTTTATGTTGTTGTTCTTTTTCAGGGTGTAACGAGTAGGCGACTCGTTCAAATTCTGTTCTAAAGTTATTGTTATAATTTTGTTTGCTCTGAATATTGCGATATTTCAGGGGCGGTCTTGAAGTAAATTATTTCATGATGTTATCCAATTATATTTATTATTTGTTGGGTGAGTACCTTACATGATTTTACTGTATTATCGCAATCCAGTTGTTAATTGTTGGTTGAGCACTTTACATATTTGTGCCTTGTAGTAGCCGAGTAAGTTCCGGTTGAGGCGATTTTGTTTTTGTCGAATATTATTATGGTGTCTGTAGAGATCTGGATTTATTTATTGTGAGGCTCTGCCTGGATATAGCGCTGGAGTACGTGACAAATAAAACAGGTTCTTTTTGCATAGGTTTGGCTTTTTCTTTCTTGGGTTGTTTTGCAGAATTTTTCAGCTTTTGGGGATCCGACAAAAGGCATCTACTGTTGTGTCATTCGATCGGGAATATTGGATCTGGCGCCCTAGTAAGTACATCCGGTATTTTTACCCACACCCACGCGAGAGCTAGTTTGGCACACTTTTTTACCAACGTCGCAAAAACCCGGACCCAATTAACCATCTATTAACAATTTTAATATTTTTGGTAAGAGCTTATAGTTCACTGTTATATCGTTTGTCAGAATTAATGCCAATTTACCGAATTTATGTCAATAGTTTTACGATGTTGGGCAATTTACCGAACTGCCGTATATATATTTCATATTTACATCTGGTTTTTCTAAGTTTTTAAATATTTTGGTCAATACATGTCATGGTAATTTAATTGTGGTTTTCTTTGTTATTGTGCATGATATTTTACAGTTGTAAGAAGAGCTTGGAGAGTTGCTCAAGTGGCTTTTAAAAAGGTAGGTCCGATGATGTTGAACCGGATTGCTGTCCAGATTACTGCCAAGTTTAAAGTTAAAAGGTTGATTCATATGCTTCCCTGTTCCTCATTGAGTTTACCTGTGCATTTTCGTTTATCGTGATGGAATTGTAGTGGCGCTTAATCATTAGATCTGTTTACCGTTTATTAGGCCGTTGCGCTTGTGTTATCTCGTTTTGGACCACCCCTCGCTCCACTGTAGCCGGCACCTCTTGTTATGGGCTGGTTAGCGGTTCTATGTGAGTTACATACCCGATTTTGTAGGGTATTTTACGCGCTAGTCGTCTAGATTTTTTGTGGATTTTCGTAAATACCGTTATGAGCTGGCGCGTTGTCGTAAATGTCATTGTAGTCCGTAACAAAATATTATTAGTTCTGTTTTTTTGCTTAACTCAACTGCAAGAATTACACTTCTACTTTTTTGTTATTTAATAATCAGGTAGTTTTAATTACTTACGTACTTATGTACTTGGAATTGATTAATTCTGAGTTAATTTATTTTGTGTTCATGGAAACGGAAACAACATTGCGCATTATTACTGAGACGTTGGGGTTTTCTTGGTTCCGATATGTGTAGTAGTTTTGTAATGGGGTTAAAATATTTTCTTCAACCTTTATCGTTGTTGTTTATACCAGGATTTCGATGTAACTTTTTGAGAGTCTTACGCATGCAACGTCAGAGTTTCCGGTTTCTGGTTTTCGAAATGTGGCTGTTTATTCAGGATTTTATGCTATTTTGAAAGCCACACGTAGACCTTACGCAACCTCGGGTATGCACTGTTATCTTTACCTTTACCTGGCCTGACTTAAATTTAATATTAAGATTGTCTTTCCCTACCTATATTTCAAGTAATGATTATAGTCTCCATGTTATCTTTGACTCTTAATAATTTTCGAATGCCGAAGTGCCGCTATATCGGTTTATATTCTACTTTAAACACGTATTTAGGGTAGACCTTGAATGTGAGTGAATATACTACCTTTAATTTAACTTAATTGTGTTTTAAAAAGACGTTACTTAGCGCCAGCTATGACCAAACTGAATTATATCTGAATTGGGGTAGGGTTTTTAAGCGCACTATACCGTCTGCTGAGCTGCGCGTCGTACGTTGGGTAAAAACCATAACATCTGGTGTCACAGACCTCTTCTAGCTTGATTGCGCTTGTTACAGGCTTTCGAAACAAATTGACTACGATTGAAGGTAAAGTTTTTTATATTCCACCCAGGGGTGTAGTTACCACCCTTGTACTTTCTGCTGAGTTCAAAAACTGCATTGTAAATCTTAAACTAATTCCTTTTTGCATTGGATGGCCGGTTGGAACACGACCAAGAAATGGAATACTGGATTAACGACGAAATAATCGTTGCGCGGACATTTTTTAAAACGATTTCCCATCGAAAGCACGATGTTTACCAGATTACTTTTCATATTTACTAACTTACCATCCATGATAGAACATAGTGTCGAATAATAACTACTTCCACTCTTACGACAAGCATAAAATATATGAAAATTTTCCGCACCTATGGCGGACCCTGTATAACGCAAACCGTCGAGGTCTAAGCCAGGCCTCACATTTTATCCTTTACTGCAGGCATGTTAATAAGAGACGCGATCAGGGGATAGCTGAAACAGAGGCATTTGCTTGCCGCCCATAAGTTTAAAAAAGACGTTATTGATCAAGGGATTGCACGCAGCCATAAATCATTACTTCAGTTTTTATAAAACTGCGGCTCCAACTTTGGCCGGGTTCCTCACGCTGAACCTCATTATTTTAAATTAAATTTCTGGATGTCTGTTTCCTTTGGGGGAGCTGTCGTTTACGTTGTTACGCTTTCTCCAGCTTTTTTTGCGTATCGCATGACAATTATATTAGCCTCTTCAAATTCGAAGAAATGTGGGGAACGCATCGATAGCGAAGCGTCGGAACATGCGTTTTTAGGCTTGATTACGGAAGAGCGATGCGTGCCGCACAGGAATGAGAAATGCTGCAGTTTGAAATGGGTTTTTTTATTTTAGTAGAGTTAAGAGTCCATGCTTTAGTAAAACGGATGAGTATCTACTTCTTATTTTAAATTAATACAGAAATGCAATTGGCGACAACTGTATACTTATTCAAAAGTCACTTAGCAGTCTCGAGCCGCAGTTTTCATAAAGATGAGAACATTGAAAAATAAAAATCTGTAAAGGGATTTACACGGAACTGCCCTCTCGCGAATTAGATCAATTTGCAATTTAAGAAACGTAGTCTCCTAGGATTCGAACTCAGTGTTCTTAGACGAATATTTTGAGCTCAGTTTCTAATCCGATGCTTGAATAGCTGAGGCTACGACTATGCTCGAATTGTACGAGTTTCTGCTGCGTTAAAAAACACCATACTATTATGTCCCATTTGTGATGTTTACTCTGTATTTGTTAGATATCGTGTTCGCCAATGACAAAATCCGAGCTACGTGCAAATGATAACTTTTATCTATTTCTTAGTTAAAGCAACAAAGCAATTTTAAAAAGCAAAGGAAAATAGGGGTAAAAATATCTTCACGTTCGTAAAAAAACTGAAACAATGAAAGGAAACACTTGGCTATGCGAATTAAATCAATTTCAAATAAAAAATACCGCCGATGGGATTCGAACTTCAGCGTCTGCGAACGAGCCAGCGAATGTATTTCTACCCGAAGTAAAGCACGCTTTTGCTATCTCGTCCACCAAGGCCGCCTACGATCGGTGAGATGTGGCTGCTTCAAATAGAACGCATTTATTATCAATCCATGTTTTATTTTTTAGAATATTTGTTGTGTATCTGATGGTTCCCATTTTCGTCAAGGGTAAAGCCTGAGGTATGTGCAAATTACTGCTTCTATCTATTTCTCAGTTGAAGCAAAAAGTAAATAACATTTTATTATTTTATGGTGGTCACCCTGTATATACCGGGTGTCCGTTCTCAAACTCGAACATAGGAATGTAACATTACATTCAACGTTTTTGCTGACTTCTGCTGGCCAGTTCAACTTACAAGAAAAGTAATGGTATCAATAGAAAGATAAAATTATTGCACATCAAATGATACTAATAATAATAATATTAATATTCACTGATATAGTATAGAAATAATGGCAAAATACCTAAAAATTAAATGCACAATGTTGCTTGCCTACGTTCGACTTTGAAAGTGGACACCCGGTATATGTCCGAAATTTCCTCGGTTTTATTCCAGGTAGATATATAATATGCATGCAAAATATTGTCTTCCTCCAACAAATAGTTTTTGAGTAGTACCGCCAACAGACAGACAGACAGACGGACGGACAGACAGATAGACAGGCGGAATTGAGAAAACCTGGTTTTCGTCATCTAGGGACGCTGAAACGTGAAGATCTGAAGAAATATTGGAAGGTAATTTGTTGTAATTACAATGCGCTGGCCATGGACAGAGAACATTTCTGCTTATGGTATGATGGGTAAGCGATATCGAGTAATAGTTTTTTTACTCGAATGTAAATATGAGAAGGAGCTTCTTGCATGCTGGTTTCAAAATCACATTTATGTAACCTGGAATGTTAAGATATTGTTTTTTCAGTAACTGTATTTTACAGCTGTGCGTATTAAGTCCCGCATTCAGTTGAAAATGGTTTTCTTTAGGTGAATATGTCGTAATAAACTAAAAGCCATGTCATATCTCATTGGCTTATCGGCTCATTTTAGTCCAAAGGAACTTTCTTTGATTGTTATTCTAAAGTCTAATATCCTGCCCTTAATTTAATTTGGTATTATATTTCTCTTAATAGAATTGCTTTATTACTTTTGAGCATACTAAGATGAATTCGTAAAACAGCCTAAGGAATTCTCCTGCTGATTTGCAAGGACGAAATTCATCTTACTGTTTATTATAATATCATCAGCCAATAAAAGCCATAAATAAAAGCAATTTAATTGAAAATGTCATACTCTTCACCTGGCGTGTTTTCAAAAATCCTTATTCCACATTGAGGACTATATATATATTTATTCAACAAAGAATACACTGACTGACATTCAGTTTGCCAACATAACACAGTAATAAAATTTCAACAGTACAGATCAAATAAGAACACAATAATTAAAAGCTAACATTAAACAAATGATTACGAAGAATATACACTGAAGATTTCAAAATGGTTAATACAATATTAGAATCTAGTGATTTCGGCAATTTAAATTTTTTCCTAAATTCTATATATTTTTTAGTTAAAGTTCCCCTCGCCCCAAAAAGTAGCCCTATAACTTTAATCTCGGTTATTGAAAATTTTTCTTTATAGAAATCAACAGTTGGTTCATATATAGCAACTTTTTCCTGATGAACCAATTCTGGTTGATTTAAATTATCCTCGAACCTAATTGTAGGATCAATAATAATACCGGAATTTTGTCGTCTGTCAATAGCAATTATATCTATGAGCCTTATACTACCAACAGCGGACACCCCAACTACCTCCTCATAAACATCCAAACCTGTCTTTCTAAGTGCATCTGCAATAAGTGATCTGACATCGTTGTGCCTTTTAATGCGTGCTAGTTCTCCGTAACTACAATATCCAAGTACATGTGCAAGTGTTTCGTACTCATTGCATCGTCTGCAATGGGATGTATGGATACTGCGTCCGGGAACAGCACGCACAGCAGCAACGTTACATGTCATCTTGATGCAGTCACACCACTCTGACGTGCTTAGACCAGATCTTCTATAAACCCAATTATTTGCATTTTTAACCTCCTGATATAAAATTACCCCTTTTCCCTTTTGCTTTAAATTACACCATTTAAAATATTCCTTTTCACGTAAAGCAGAACGTATAATTTTGCTAGACTTTTTCCTAGAAATAGTGGTATCCAATTCTAAACTATTTAAATTTAGTTTTTCCAAACATTTATTTTTAATTGTAGTGTAATCATCTGAAATATAATCACAAACACTTTTCTCAAGAATACAAAATTTATTATGTTGTTGAATAAATGCCTCCCAAAATGTATTGAATATTTCTAAGCCTTTAACAGCCTTTGATGAATATAAAAAACTATTGGGAGTGTCCCCTGGCAGTTGTAAAATTTCTTTAACACAACTTCGAATAATTAAATCTACTTTTTCTAAAAACATTTTGGAAATTTTGTTTAAAGGTGCTACCTGTAAAGGATAAATCAAGAGAGGAGAAATATACTGTTTTAAAATATCTAATTTTTGATCTGATTTTATCAATAATGATTTTGTTAAAATTTCTAAGGAATTAGCAAAACTTTTAAGAATAGAGTTTTCGTCAAAAATGATTTCATCGGAAATTGATACACCAAGCACTAGCTTTACTATTTTATTAGTCGTCTGTCTAATTGAAAGTGTTTCACGCTAATGTGTTCCACCTGAAAGTATTTCATAATGCAATCATTGGTGTCCGTAACCTTTGCCAACTGTGAGAACAGTTCTTGAGACGAGTTAGTGCAAAACTCCAGTACTATGTGAATGTCTGATTAATTTTTTCACATGTAAAGCTTGTCATAACGTAGAGTCTTGGTCATTATTCCGTGTGTAGAAAACTAGACACATTTAAAGTGAGGCTATTCATTAAGATAATGACGACTTCTGCAGCACTAATAGTTCTTGTTAAAAGTTAGTTCATAAGTGCCAGGCTCCATAGCTCAGTGGTTAAGCCTTCTGGTTACTGATCTAAGGGTCGAGAGTTCGATCCCCGATCCCTGTGAGGTTTATAAAAATAAAAAATGCACATGCCATCATTTGGAAGTGATATAAAGCCGTTGGTCCCCTGTTTACTACGATGTGTATCATGTAAATGATCTTTTGTAGGGTTGGAACTCCTTAGTCTCGGCAAAATTCAAAGTAAAACTAAGGTACCTGGTACTCTGCATGCCTATACCTTGTCCACGGGGTTGACAAAAACGGCCTACTACTAACTACTAAATAGTTGATAAGTCTAATCTCCCGTTTCATTCAACGTGACCGCTTTGTTATTATTTTGTGTGTGAAAAATAACACAAATTCAAAAAGAATTTCCCAATTAACAAAAATTCACGGTGTTAATCATGCTTGTCAATCTTCGTTCTAAAACTCCAAAGCTGCAAATTTTCGTATTAGTTTTATTAATTCTTTGAAATGTGATCGTTTTGATTATTCTTTCCTGTGTAGATCATGTTAAAGATCTAAAGTGAGGTTTTGCCTCAAGATAATAAAAACTTCTATAACACCTATTAACAGTTGGTGTAAATAATTAGTGCAATGTGCAAAGGCTGAATGTTATGTATCGGCCTTAGTAATTCCTTCAGATATAACATTTGTGGTAATGTAGCCTCTTTATAATTTTCTCACTGTATAAAATAACACACATTTATAGTGAGACTTATCATTTACATAATGACGACTCGGCACTGTTAACAGTTCTTATGAAGAGTTAACTCAAACGTATAATTCTCTGTTTTAGTTTTATTTCTCTTTTCAAAATCAAAAGGAACATTCCCATAAAAAAACGTCGTAAATGTGTTTGTCAAGATTAATTCTGAAACCGCTTTAGTGCAGAATTCAAATAATTCCACTTACATGATACTTTGAACGCCTAGTAGCTAGGCAACCGTTGATTCGCAAGGTGCAATTGAGGTGGCTTTGAAAAATTTATTCGTTTCTGGTAAAAGATTGGTCGAATGAAATGTGTATACATTTTAGCTGCTAGATTTTCATTGAAGTGCATCGCGCTGAGGGTACATTTTGATGTCAGTGTGAGTAGAGCTTGAACTTTTATTGGGATGCAAATCCGCTGAAAGACTGTCGCACAAGTCGGATATCTTCGTCGATTTCATGAATTTTAACCCCAAAATCACATAGTAGAGGTTATGCTGATTTCTTGCAGTAATTGAAAGGCACTTGGTAAGAGCACTTATTTTGTATGGGCTAGCTTTTCTAATTTGTGTATGTTTTAATTAGCCTTTCTTATATGGGGCTATCGAGTTTGGCTGGTGGTGAAAGCTTTGTGGTCCCTGCAGGGCAGGGACTTATTCTTAAGCCGTGCTATATCGCGAGTGGACAAATCGTGATCGTAGAGGAAATGTTGGGGATGCTACAGCAATCCAGCCTTTGAGCCGCCGAATACTTACCGTTCCATCCACTACAGTCTGCCAAACGTCTTGGTTTCCTTTGGCTGCACATTTTGAATTTCAACTACTATATTTTGAGCTACAGATTTAATTGATTTATTAGCTTTATCATTTGTATAAAGCTGTATTTGGTGTGTAACACTATAAATAATATTCTCTAGCTAACTGTTGCTGAGGGAGGTTTTCAGGCATACATCTAACACTTCTGTAATTTTGAATGCTGAATGGGCAACGAAATTATTTATGCAAGCCTTCCCAAGTTTAGTTCGCTAGTTTAGACATTTTCAGACTGGGTTACTATGCCAGCTTTTCATGCTTTGATATTATAGACGAACATGCAGGTACCTGAAGTTATTCGTGTTGCATTACGCAGTTGTTTGGGAAGTTGTATGGGGATAATGTTCATTCAGCGAACGGGCTGTTTTCCAAATTACGAAAGGTGCGATGGACTAAAAATTTTTGCATTTTATTTTAAGATTGTGGGATTAAGTCCTGCTTAGTTTGAAAAAAGTTTTAAGAATATTTTCACTTTTGCACCCTCTTGGTTATTTTTGATATGTAGGAAATAATACAGATTTTCCATTATATCTAATAATAAAAACTTCTGTAGTGTTAGGAGATTTTCTGAAAAATTAGTGTAAAATTCTCATGCCATGTATCAGTCTTAGCAGTTTATTCTCATGTACTTTTGTGGTAATGTAGCTTTGTAAGGTTAGCATCTGCACGGAAACCAATTTGTGCAGAAATAATATGCTTACAATTTGCACGCCGCTACATACGCAACAATCTGCGTTTGAATCTTCCGTCCGCGCAGATTGAAGATAAACCAAGGGACTGAGCGACACGTGCAGCCGCGTAAACAAACGTGTTGCATAGCCCTTCTTAAATTCCCCCCAGAAAATAGTCCTAATGGAGGGGTCCAAAAAGGTGTAAAATAAAGATGCTCGGCTTACTAAAAACGCTTAAATTCAACTATCCTTCCAGCCAGCTCTAATTGAAAAAACTAGTAGGTCCTAGGCCCTGTGGGCTTAGCCAAACCCGCTAGTCTGAGATTTCGACCTGTCCGAAAAAAACTGTCCAGAACCATAACAAACTTGAGTGACTAGACCTATCTAGAAAACTTTTTAAGAACACCCGATCCCGAACTCCACACCTCCTAGCATATTTTTGTGGCTTGTTGAAATGCACAACTTACAAATATCTCCTTGAAACAGCTCTACATGTCATGGTCTAGCTTGTCGGGTCCAGTACGTGAATACAACTCCTAGAACAACTCTCAAACTGAACTTCGTGGCTTGTTGCATCCAGAAACTAAAGTTTAGTTACTCTTTCTTTCGTTCCTTAGCGTCAGGGCACTAACACTGGATCGCTGACACTACAATAATATGTTCCCAGAGGGTCTGCCGCAAACATGCATATTTTGATCTACCTGTACAAGAACTTTTCCATGCCCCATTGCGAGATCCCGGAGTAACAACAGAGGAAATAATAGCTTGCGATACGCCCTGAACATCGGATCCGACAGTTCCGGAAGTCCTGGGGAAGTATTTTGTTGCGCTCGGAATTTTATAAGGTAGACCTCGCCCAGGGCTATTTTTCGAAATTTAGCAATATCAGTTTGACACCAAATGTTAACAACGTAGCCATTACGTGATATCAATTTAACAATTTAGTTTCAGAAACGCCCGTTCCAATAAAATGTGTCGAATTTAGACAGCAACTGTTTCGTGGTATATCATTGGGACCAGGTATAAAACCCTTTCAGGAAAGCAAAATCTATGTTTGTAGCGGTCTGGCTTTCACCTCGACCCACTAAAATGTAATTTCTTGTGCACGTTATATGAATAGATACCTACTTTAAATTACCGGTTGACTTTGATTTTCCCAGCCTAGTGCCGTGTCGCACCTAACCAATAATGAACACTTATATGTTTTCACCGATTCGATTTTCATAGGTAAACATCTACATTTACTGCTTAAGACTCATTCCATTTCCAACTGCAACCAGCCGTGTGCACTTTAGATTTGTTACAGGTAGTAATTAACTATGTAATACTTACATCATGTGCAGGACTGAGTCTGTGTACAGGCTGTTAAGATTTGGCATTTCTTCCAGTCCCGTGTTGACTATCCGTCTAAACAGAGAAAACACACTTTTAAAACTAATACAATTTCTAGCAGCAGATAAATATCTTATTTAGGTTATTCTACTGGTACTGAACTGGCAGTGACGAATTAATGGAAACAACAAAATTCCAGCCAAAAATTTCTTCTGTAAGTCAGGCTGCATACATATTCTCTGGGAAATGCCGGATGTACCAGCTATGGCGGGCACTTGAATATTCTCGCATTAATTTGAAAGCTTTATCGGGTTAGAATCAGCCGGACAGAAAATTTTGAGCAAAGCCGCGATCAATGCGGCCACAATTCTCGCGGGCCAAAAAGCGGAGATGCATGCTTTTTAATAGCAGTAAAAATTTAATAACAAAGGTTTTCAATTCCGCTTAGTTCAAAACTCATAGAAACTAAGCGGGAATTAGCATTGATTTTAATTGGAACGTGCACGCACTAGATTAAGCGTGAGCTTACAGTTCGTTTTCGAAACAAACGCAGATGTAATTAGAGTATAAAGCGAATACTTGAAACACTGAATATTGTGTTTGAAAGTTTGGTTAGCGAGTGAATACTAACAGTAAAAAAATGAAATTGTGAAAAACGCTGGTTGGGCAAAGTAAGATTAAAAGATGAATCTGAGAAAGCTAAATGTGGAAGCTTGGAAAGAAGAAGTATCAAAAGATTTATTCATCATTACACCTAGTTGGATCTTGCTCGACACAGGCGATGTGAGCAGTTACATCTAAAATTGCACCTTCTGCGGGACAGTTTGAGTTATACGAATAGGTGGAAGTTCTATTACAGCCCGTAAACAGATATAGTGAGAACCCATCCAGTGTTAAATTGAACGGTTGTGTCTTCTCCGATATCTGGGCGAGGACGCCCTAACTGCAATTGTGAAATATAAATCGTCATAGCGTCGGAAATGAGTTGCTTCTGTTGTAAGAAATAAAATTGGATTCATATCCTGCCAGATATTAATTTAGATAGCTAACATAAAATTGTTCGTCATTTCGTCGTTCAAAACCTGAACAAATAGAATTGTCTCTTGTGCACGAATTGCGGGCGAAAACAAAAACTACTTATCAAAATGGAGTAGTATTTTTTAATGGAAAATCTAATTAAGGCAATGGCTCGATGTTTTTTCAGAGGACGCAAAAAGTAACGCTCACTTATCATGATTTCGAGAAAATAAAAGAATTGCACTGATTGATGAAGTAAGAGCCAATTTCGAATAAAATTTTATTAAATGGTACACATAAATAAAACAAAGGAAGGCAGGATTGAAAGCGATACCGTATACTGAGATTTTCATCTAAATATGGAGAATGTAGAAACTTGTCGATAAGGCCCCACTTCAGACCATCCCAAAACCTCACTTTTTCCGTTGTGCAAACTTATATTGCTGTTTTTAATCAGTGGGCATAACTCTTTATCTCCTGAGATGTGTATCCTAGGTTTACGTCGAAGGAAGCAAGACTCATCCCTGAATCCCTGTTACAATCTACTCAATCGACTACTTCTGAGTCATACATGCCTACAACTCTGGTAGCATTCCTGGTAGCGATATTTGTGTCTAATATCGAGTGGCACATGCCCCTTCCTACAAAATAAGTATAATATAAAAATAATCGACTACAAAGAAGAGATTTGGTTCATTTTTTTTATCTGGATGATACCACGCCACATCGGTATTTCTTCTCTAAACGTTAGCCATTTCCTGCTCTCCATTTTCCAATAGACATTCAAACAGGGGTTATACCTGCACATATATTACATATTATGTCTCGCACATACTCCTACTCAATTTCCAATGCTTTTTTGGAGTTTATCCACTGTGGTTCCCTTTTAGACGATAATATTTACATGGTCCTATTTAAAATCCTTCATAGATATTTCATGACATCCTTTACTACATCTTTAAACCATACTAAACGTACCAAGTTGTCAGGGAGGTAACTGCTCGAATATGAGCTATACAAGCTGCTTTTGAAATGCGTACACGTACCGCTGAGAGAACTAGTAATATGTTACCTGGTCAACTCAAGCAATACTGAATATTGGGGTGGAGCCTACAAAAATTATGGCTCATTACGAGTTTCCCGGCCACCAATGGGAGCCTCGGCCGCCTGGATTGAAAGATATAAATACTCGCCGCTTTTCGACAAAAAGGCACTTCTTGGCGGCCGCTTAGACGCAGAAGGCAGTTACCAAGTGGGATTAGACAGATTGAGGCCCACGTAGTAACAAATCCTTCGATCGTCGTTTGCCCTCTTGGATACGCAGCCGTGACTGACGTCCGACCACGGGAGACGCCGGGCTGTTCAGCTGACGTCTCGTACCGCCGCTAATGTTCGGGCCACGAGAGATCCAAGAGTCGCCAACGCCATCTTCCTCGACGCCGGAGAGCGCCATAGCAGTCGCCGGATCGCGACACTTCCCTCGCCGCCTGAGCGCGGTCTCTCCACTTGATAGTGTAGATGTGTGGGACTTTAGTGTAAGTTAGCTTAAGTTTGTACTTCCTTTTACTATAAAGGAAGTATTGGATTCACCCCAAAAATTCGAAATTGAGTTTTCAACGGATCTTCACGTTTTAGAGTCCCCTGATCCCAAAAAACATATTTTTTTTTCATTGGTCTGTCTGTCTGTGTGTCTGTGTGTGTGTCTGTCTGTCTGTCTGTGTGTCTGTGTGTCTGTCTGTCTGTCTGTCTGTGAACAGAATATCTCAAAAACGAAAAGAGGTATGGCGTTGAAACTTCATATATAAGTTTTGTGTACTATGTAGATGAGACAGCAAGCTTTTGAAGAAAATCGCATAACCGGAAGTAGGTGTTTACTCTTGTGATTTTTCAGTTTTTTTCGATTTTTTCAAAAACGGCTCTAACGATTTTTTTAAAACTTTACATTTTTCTTAAATTTTTAATGTGTATTGATGTGAGATAGGTGATTTTCCAGTTGAATACTTCTAAAGTGAGTTTCTTTTGTTTTTTTTTCTATTTTTTTTATTAACTCCTATTTTAAATAAAACACCCCGTATATTATTACATTTTTGAATTCACCTTAAAATTCTAGAGAAAATTTGTCTCTTCAACTAACACTCGATTTTGTACCGTTTTTGTAGAATTTGTAATTTTTGAAAATTTTTAACAAATGCTTAAAAATTAAAAATGAAATTTTTGACTAATTATAAGATCACTGTAAAAGGAAGTTGTGTGAGTGTATCACACCAGATTTTCTAGTCTTAGGTTTGTAAATATATCTTATTGTTTGCATTTTGTATTTTGTGCATTTTGTCTCGTGTGTGGCATGCCGCTAGTCACGCTGCTCAGCACCTAACCTGTGTCATACACGGACGTCATCTTGTGTTAACTGTTACTCACTGCTACATACATCTATCTTTATATACGAGGTCTGTAAATTAAGTAATGAGATTGATTTTTTTCAATCTTCTTATTCGAATAGAATTACAATTCAATATTGTCTCCCTCAAAATAACTTCCTTGGGAAGCCACACAGCACCGGAGACGATTCTTCCAATTCTCATAGCAGTGCTAGAACTCGGATACTAGAATAGCCTTCAGCTGGTCGGTTACAGCCGTTTCAGTGTTTTCAACTGTCCCAAAATGACGTCCCTTAAGGTGAGTTTTCAATCTCGAGAAGAGGAAAAAGTTACAAGGACTCGTCGCCGGTAATGACATGTTCTAGAAATCGATCCTAAAACGTCAAGGCACCTTCCCCTCCTGATGTCCTTTTGGTCCTGGGAAAGGTTTTTTTGCAACCATTTGTGCGCAGATGTTTTTCATTCCCAATTCATTGGTCAAAATCTGATGAACGGTGGTGTGTGTCAAATTCAACTCTTCCCTGATCATTTTGACTGTCAACCGACGATCTGTATCCGCAAGATCCCGGATTGTGTCGATATTTTCATTGGTTCTTGAAGACGAAGGCCTACGTGGTTCATCTTCAATCGACCCTCTTCCTTCTGAAAATGCCTTAAACCACCGAAAAACCTGGGCCCTTGACAAAAAACTGTCTCCGTAGGCCTGCTGAAGTTTTGCAAACGTTTCCGTTGCACTGTGACCAAGTCTGAAACAAAACCTGATAGCGCACCGTTGCTCGATATTGATGTCACACATTTTTAGAACGCACTAGAAAAATCTATTTCACGAAAAAATTCGCTATGGACAACCAAATGACTCGAGTGAGTTCAAACTCGTACTGAAGGCGTATCACATGTTCACCTACCACCTCTTTAAGTCCCACATCGCCAGTGTTGCCAGATCGAACAATACGTTGCCAGTCTCATCACTTAATTTACATACCTCATATTCGTATGTGTTTATGTGCTTACCTGTAATAAACCTAACTCTTCTTTATGTAAACTTAAGACTTTTATTGACTCTTACGCCAGCAGTGCAAGTGAAGTGCAACGCCGAACAATTCAGTGCTTTAAAGTCCGGCGGTGACAAATATGTTACATTCCTGGTGCTCAGTCAAGATGGTGACCGCGACCACCTCCACCAGTGTCAGCACTTTCGCCAGCAAGCCCTACCGAGTACTATCCGCTGGTCAATCCAAAGCGACTCGCCCCACCAGCCATCCCCTCCAACGCACTGATTACTGGCCAATCGTGTAATCCCTCGTCTCAGCCGTGGTGCTTATAAGCTGCCGTTAAACCGGCAGATGGTCATTTTGGGTTCGTAACAAGGATTAGGCAGATTGAGGCTTTGCGTAAACCTCCAGCACCGAAGTTGCGTCAGCGACCGCGGCCCTGCGCATTGGTACGAGCTGAGCTCCAGGGCAGTCGTAGTCTAAGTTAGTTTAAGTTTTCTATGAGTTCTAGATTTTCATCTTCTATGGCCGCATTTTCTGTCCAGCTCAGGTTTCTGTTGGCCATGTAAAAATTCTGAAGATGTAGCTCCACCCTCAACACTATTTAACGTTCTACGATCTTCAATGAAAAGTGAAAGTCGACTATCAATGGTGATTTCGCGAAGAGCATATTTTCGGCCAAATTTGTCGTGTTAGTTTCTCTCCAACGCTACTGAAGATGACAGATTAGCTGTCGAAATACGTATTTAGCGGTTGTTAAATATTTGTGTGGTTAAGGTTTTTTTAAAGAAGTGCGTTGATATCTTTAGGCTAATGAAACTTAGTGCGGTACTCATGTATATTATGAAGTTTTAGTAGCGCTATTTCGTGCAGCAGAGGTTTCGCCACAAACAAAATTTAGTTTAAGTTCACTCCCAGTCGCCAAACATTGTCTACCGGGCTTTCTGCATCTTCATAACAACGTCAGGTATTTGCAACGCATGCTTTAGTATGCATTATGTTTGCAGCGGGTTCTGAGGTGCCATTCAGCGCCACTTATCTGTCGACAAACTGTGTGGTGATCCACAGGGTCGGATTAAGCGATCTTGCATAACGTCAACACCGCTCTACGTTCATTGTTGCGACCATTTCATGTTCATGATTGTGATATCGGTAAGCGTGTAACGTGTGCCTCTTTTTACGCCGGTTTGAACCGTAACAAGTCTTCCATGGTGTAGTTTTAGCCAGCAGATGAGTGCGTTGTAATTAGTTGGGATTGGGGACGCATGACCAAGATAGCGTTGTTTTAAAGGTTATTCGCTAGGACTATCTAGGTGTAGCAGGGCAATAGCTAGAAGTAGGCATTTGCAAACAAATTACTTTGTGTACAAGTAGATTCACTTGCTTCCTCAACGTTGTTTCGGACAAAATAAAAAAAATCCTACGATTTTCTAGCAATCTAGTCTATCGTATAACCTCTGCTTATAATGTAATCATTCTTCAACCTTAGTCTTCACGGAGTGGTAATTATTTAACAATACAATGTAATGTAGTCGGTATTTTGAATAATTTTTATGAAAAATGATTCTCCTCCCAGTTTAAACGTTATGATTTTTTCTTGAAATCAAAATATTAAACTTGTGATGAAAGTAGAGCTTTGATATACGTTACTACTAACTGTTAAAAAGATTGGAAAAAATCAAACACGTTCTAAGGCTTTTAAACGAAAATCTGGGTATAGACTCGCTATATCACGAGGAATAAAAAGCATACGCTTTGAAACAGTTTACTAATTAAAAGTTAGAGAAAAGAAAGCACCACATAGAAGATCATAGGAGTTGAGTGAAATGAGGTTAGTGGAACCATTCAGGGCAGTAACCAATAAAATCTACTGGGCGATTATGGTTTACAATGTATTTCCAAACTTTGTACGGTTTATAATGTTACTGATTAAAGAGAAAGTAGGGAGGGCGTAATTAAAAAACAATGAAAGTACATTTTGTGAAAGCAGGGAACATTGAACTTTAATATCTAGAAATGTCAGCTGCTCTTGTTTAATTATATATTATAAAACGCTTTCTGCTAAAAATAAATTTGTAGCAAATTAACTTTATGTGTATTTTTTGCATAACAGTTAATTCTTGGTTTAAGGTCAAAGGTTTACGCGTGAGAAATGGAACACTTTACGCAGCTGAAAGCATGAAAGCAATGGAAGGATGGTAGTCAGACTCTTAGTCAGGGGAAGGGCAAATATTATTTTCCTAGTGAGCCAAACTTCTCTGAGTCCAGGATTGTACTTAGAAATAAATAATGAATATTGCATAAACAATTGCCTGAAGCTATTTTAATGAAGCAGCGATTATGGTAACCGGTAACCGTTGCAGTCATAAAAATAATCCAAGCTGAAGTTTATAAACATTCAGGAGCTCTAAATGAAAACTGAGAATTGTGGCATAATGCAAGTAGAAGCGTAGTAGCAGCGTCGCAGGGCGAATAATTAGCGATTGTCCAATTTCCTTATGACTTCGATTCCGTTTCTTAATAAAAAAGCCCCATTCCTCAGATCTAACAGTAGCAGTGGAGCGAAGGCGTACTAATGTTCAGGCCATAATCTGACAACTCCTCGGGTTATTAAAAGGGGATGTCTGCGCTTTAAAGTAGCAAATCGTATAATCTCGGCCTTGAAAAATAAATTGAGCCCAGAAAGTTATGAGTATTACTTACAGGATTTTTAGCTTGGGAAGGTTCACGCTGAGCACTTCGGGCTGGATCTTGAGCAGCTTGGGCGCCCTATGGATGTATCTGTAAAGTGGAGAAAATCAGGAGGTGGGTTGCTGTAGTGTGCGTTCGAGTATAGACATTGCAAAGTTATCCCCGGTAAGGGGGCGTTGCGGGTGATACGTCATTTATCAAACCGAAGACAGACGGCGCTTAACCTCAGGGAAACGACACGTTATGTAGAAATGTCCTCTTTGTGATGAATTAGCGTCCGGGGATACACACAAATGTATACGTTCATAAACTTCGGAGAGTCGACGCGAAATAAAGATGATAGATGCCGACACCGCGCCTGCCAATTTTAGTTTTTACGTTTTAAGGAAGTCTAAAAGATTTTTTAAAGATTCAATTCACCATGGTGCTACGAAGCAGTCTTAACAGTTTAAATTTCTAATACTGTACTAAAAATGGTTCAAGTTAAGTATAGCTGCTTGAGCTCAGACTTACTGTAAATACAAACATCTATCTGACTTAAAGTATATAGGATTGCAATTGAATTGGTCGCTATATAATTACCTGATTAACAGCCTTGCGGTAAAAACAAAAGGTCGTATCAGTTCTAATTAAACCGTCAGTTTGGAGCGCTAAAATGAGCTAGTCGAGTATGGTTTATTTAATTTGTCTACGATATGAGAAGTAGCTTATATACTGTTTACAAATAACAATGCGATATGTTCTTTATATACTTGGATACCACGCAAAGTCATGTTGCGTTCGCGGTTGCCGAGATAGACTGAGTCAAGCGTACACAAATATTGCATTATTCCTCCCGTACACGGTTAGCGAGGGGAGTGTCGCGCTCACGATATACTTTGCAGTACGCGGGCACGATATACTATGTAGGACGCGAATTACATTGCATGCTGTTTACGAATATGCTAATACGGTTGCTGTTTTTCAAACGCATACTATCCTCAGGGTTAGATGTACGTAGTTCTACATAAAATTAAGATAAAGGTAGTAAACGTGGCAGCAAAAGAAATATTAAAAGCAAAAGCAGAATAAAACACACGGAGAGGTTCGTAAATAAATGACGAAAAAGAGCTAAGGAATGAAAGGAAACAGACGACATAACGTTAGGCACACATAAATTAACGGAAAAAGAAAGACAGGAAAACGATAATAAAAGAAAACATTAGAAAATGCAATGGAAGTGATAACTAAGATAATCGAAAACACTTTATATGGAAAAGAAAGAATTAACTAAAACAAGAGCGCAAAACGTATTAAGATGAGAGAACTTCATCAGAAATTGTATGGCCATGAATACAAATAAATACCATGATTACTTAATTCTCTTTCATTTCGGACTAAGCCAGCCCTACCCAAATGTTTTTGCAAGGTTTTGAAAGCATGGCGCAGCCTATAATTACACGAAAGGACTTCACGCTGAAAGAATGCGTGCAATCCGCAGATACTGTATTGTCGGATTGTTCTTGCCGATAGGCTCCGTATAAGCGGCGATTGTGTGGGAACATTGCTCTGTCATCAATAATGTCTGCATAGTGTCTTGGGGAATTATAGCTGCTGCAGTTACGCCCCGCGCGATTGCATGTCTGTGGAGTTAAAAATGTCATCTACGATCTGTATTCGAGTTGAGTTTTTGGTACCAGCACTTCGGTCTAATTGGCTCGGCAGGTTCATGGCTTCGGCCGCCCTTGGCGGGGCCGTCGCGTCACGCTTATCTAAAAATAATTCCGAGGCAATAGGTCAGACAGGCTGTGTTGTGTGGTGCGAGGGAAAAGTTTGTGATTACGTAGTGGAAGGGTGCTTTTGCCGTAAAGCTTGTTGCAAGTCGGTTACACTCCGAATTATAATTAAGGCCCTCCTTTTTACTTCCTTTTACAATAAAAGAAGTATTGGATTTACCCCAAAAATTCGAAATTAAGTTTTCGTTATCTTTACGTTTTTATTTTTTTTCATTGGTCTGTCTGTCTGGGTGTCTGTCTGTCTGTGAACAGAATATCTCAAAAACGAAAAGAGATATGGCGTTGAAACTTCTTATATAAGTTTTGTGTACTATGTAGATGCGACAGCAGATTTTTGAAGAAAATCGCATAACCGTAAGTAGATGTTTACTCTTGTAATTTTTCAGTTTTTTTCGATTTTTTGAAAAACGGCTCTAACGATTTTTTTCATACTTCACATTTTTATAAAATTTTTAATGTGTAGTAAAGTGAGATAGGTGATTTTCCAGTTCAATAGTTCTAAAATGGGTTTCTTTTGTTTTATTTCGATGTTCTTTATTAACTCCTGTTTTAAATAAAACACCCGGTATATTATTACACTTTTGAATTTAGCTTAAAATTCTAGAGAAAATGTGTCTCTTTACCTAACGCTCTATTTTGTACCGTTTTTGTAGAATTTGTAATTTTTGAAAATTTTTGACAAATGCTTAAAAATTTAAAATCAAATTTTTGGCTAATTATAGGACCACTGTTAAAGGAAGTTGTGTGCTTGTATCGCACCAGATTTTTATACTAGTAATTACGAAGACTCGATATTGTGATAAGTTGCCGTTTAGTGTATTCTTCGAAATCATTATTTGTGGACCTGCCGCTGCATTCTCCCCTTGCACCGGCGTACCGAGATTGGTTTAATTTTTAGCTGATCAATCCCACGGCTTCCGTGATAACCATATTCAAGGGCCAATCCTATTTTCCGCTCCTCTTTGATGTGTGCACCTTGCCGCCGTCGCCACAAGGGTGTCACTTTGCCATTAACTAGAACGTTTTTCAATCAGCCGTGATAGAGTTTTTTGTAATTGCATGGGTTTACGTTGTGTCGCAAAGGACGCCTATATATGAATGTTTCGCCCATTTTAAACTAAATCTAGCTTTTTCATTGGCGTCTGGTGGGCTATTTTATTGGAAAATTATTAGCCCCTTTAAAGCGTTGCGCCTACTAGTCTGGCATTGTACCTATATGTCACTCGGTTTTTGCTTTATGCAATAGATAGCTCGTAAACTCACCATCTAGTTTTTCTGTGTACTTGGTAGTATTTTATTGTAACAGTAGTTGATAACAGACGCATTGAGAATTAACCAAGGTAAGTTTCCATTGGTGGGATTTGTTTACATATCTTCTCGAAGACGTATTGCGACAACCCCGCCCCCTGTTTCGAGGCAGACTAAGAAGAAAGTTGTGGAGCTCTAGGCAAATAACACCTAATCCCATCTTCTTCTCCCAACTGTATCTAGCCGAGCAGTCATTTGTTACATAACGCTGGAGTGCCTAGCTTTGCGAGTAATCAAAACATATGAGTTGACACCCCTTGATGGAAATTTAGCTTTTCCATTGTAGTCAAGCGACGTTCTAGCGTGCCTGGCGCGGTGAGAGCTTGATTTCGTCGCAAGTGTCGTTTTACTATGCAACAAGGAAATATAATATGTTACTTTTAAAAAACTTTTACCAATAAATAGAGTTTTATCGAGGTCTACTTGAACAACGAAAATAAAAAATCAATAGAGAAATCCAACGCTTTCCAAAGACGCCAAAAAGAAAGCAGGTGGCAGATTGGATGAATAAGTAATAACTCTATTCTATAGATTGTTTTAAAGACATACTGTAACATCCTAAAAGTATTGTCACAAAAGCGCAAATCTGATACATCGAGGATTTCTAGAAAATATGCATTATGCGTAAATATGTTTTTCCCGAAGAGTTACGTGTTGATAAGGCCTAACCATGAGCTTGTTGTTCCCTGTATATCTGCCTGGATGAGCCAATGTCACAGGAAATATGTGGTGTGTTTTTCTGTTATTCACTGTCTTGCGTTGTCTAACTACATACCCATCTTCAGGGGATATAAAAGGAGCAAGCTCGGGGTAGCGCATTATTATGTAGTTATCAGTTATCAGCATCATTAGCAGTATTGATGTCCGTTTGCCGATTCCGCTAAGCATAACTTCGTCGTAACTGGCCCGTGTATATAATGGCTAGAACTATGTAAGTTACAACTTTAATAAACTGCTTTTATTTGTAATTGTTGGTATTATTTAATCGATCCCAAAACTTAAGCTACGACTGCCTCTTGCTCTTGTAATAATGAGCACGAACCATCTACATATTTAGTTGTTGATAGCAGGTTCGGTTAGCTGAGAGACATGTAGTGGTTGTTATATAACAAGAATAACCATTCTCTTCACTGTTCAGTGTGCTTGGCGTTTTCCATCACTTTATATAGGTTCGTGCTCATTGAGGACATGGCTGATCGACGACATGTACATACACATGTTGAAGAACATGAACGCTCTTCTTTTTATTTGCATTGCTTTACAGCATATTTGGCAAATTAACAATAGTTCAGCATTTTTCATTTGCTTACATGTAGCCAGCATGTTATGGAAAGATTTCTAGATGTGGTAAAATTGGTTGATACGAGGGGAATGAACTACAGCGGACGCAAGGAAAAAGTAGTTGTTGACATTTTAGAAAGTTGTAAATCTATTTCTTTCTTGTCTTGTTCAGAGTAGCAAGAAGCAACATTAGAAGGCAAATAGTTTATGAAGTTAAAATTCCTTCGTACCTTTCCTGTTTAAAACTGCAGTGAATTGTGTTATCACTGTTATCTGGGATAAACTACGTCACAGACATGTTTTCTTTGGAAACTGATATTATTTAAGTATTTTAACTAAAACAACCAGTGCTCTGTTGTTGTTAGATATGTTGAAAGCACCAGCACTATCCAAGAAAGGTTAGTGAGTATGGTGAAATGTGAGGAATCTACTGACGAAGCTTCAGTGAAAATTGTTTCTTAACAACTGTGTTGGAGACTCAACTAATGGGACAGAAAACATGCAGGGGTGTTACAAAGGCTTCAGTGGACTAGTATCAAAGGAAGCTCGAATGCAGAACAACGTCTGGTGTAGCACACATGTTTTAAATCTCGTTCTGACAGAAGCTACAAGTATTCTGGAGACTAGTGTAGCACTGTTCTCACTATGTAATAAACGACTTCTGGGATTGGACTGTGTCAATGTCGAGCTAGAAAAACTCAACACTTAGCCCACTTTTATAAGGGGCTTCATCAGGAGAAAAGCAAAAGAGCACTGTAACTCAGCGTGTAAATCACACCAGAGAAAAAACTCTTTTGCAAAAGCAGGGAGAAAATAACATAGTAAGAGATACATGTTGAGTTATCGTACTCTTAGTTACATAATAGCCGTGGAACCCTCCGTAATTAGTGTTCTCACTACCGAATAATATTGTAGTATTTCTTCGGGGATCTTATCAGTAAATGACCATCTTGAATCGACACTCTATTAATGTTAAACGAATGGGAGCTATCGACGAGACGGTGGTTAGAGATGTCGCCTTGTCCTTCGACAACCTAAATGCAGCGCTTTTGGTGGAAGTTATTACTACTCTCAATGCCATACTAGTTGCTGACAAGATTCAAGCACCTCTTAAGGCCTAGGTAAGGAGATATACTGACAGTCACCTCAAGTTTGGAACAATTCTAGCTGAACAGGAATTTAAAGTATTATCACGCACTACAGCGTTCTCATTGTATCCACAAACTATGCCAGTGAATCTGCTGATTGTATACCGAACAGTGATTGGATTGCTAGAGAATATGCAAATGCTAGGAGATGATTTCAGAGCCTGTCATAAAACAGCTGCAACGTTTATTCGATGCATTAATGACCACCTAGATGAAATGGATCTTATTATCAAATTGTTACCATAAAACGGCAAAGAAGGCAGAAACGGACTGATGGCGAACTGTTCATAGATGAGACTACGTCCGCTTCTGATTCAGTATTACATTGAAGTATACAACCGAATAGTGAACACTATTTTGAGCAGTATTGGGCAACGGTTTTACACTTTTTCACGCAAAAAACTTCGATCAAGTTCCATCAGAGCTATAGAAGACCCGATTAAACATTTGCTGATAGTTGATGATGTCACTGCAATACAACTACGAACAGAACTGTGATGCTATAAAAGACTGTGGTCAACACTGAAACATAATCAGTAACAGTGGCTTATAGTCTATAGGAGCAGACGGAGGACAGTGACAGTGAGTCACAACAAGACATGAGAGACAGGACATGTAAGTCACCTAAAGCCTGTGCCCTCTCTACTGCTACAAGGTGTTCTTTACTTGAACTTTTTCACTAATGCCTGATAGGCACTGGATGTGCCTACAAATTGCTGCTAATGCTTCTTATGTGACTGGTATATGAAGGGTCTTTCTCTAATTTGAAACCATCTGCGAAGTACAATTATTACATAAGAGAATATATTGAAGAGTTCATGTCGATGTCAGTGAAAAAAGGAATCCTGGCCGATTTCGATGTTAAGGATATTATTGATGGTGTGGCTTTCAGAAGCAGCGAATTGCGCAACAATGATATCTGTTTGTGTTGCTGTACTAAAAATAAATTGCATTTTATTTAGCTTTCTTCAAGCATTTGCACATTTTTTTCAGATAAGCAACATATCAATTAACAGTGGGATAATCTTATAGGTGGCTGACGTCTGCGCCGGTTTTAAGAGAACATTTGAAATTAAAATAGCATCCTCTTGCAATATATACACAGTGCACTGTAAAGGTAATTGTGCAAATCAGATAGCATATTAGCACAGAGATATTGCTCATAAAAAGAAGAATGACACAGAAGTGTGCAGATTTATAGATTCTTCAAACATTCAAATATTCTAAAACGTGTTAACGAAGCTCCAATGGAACAACAAACTATTGATGAGAATGGAAATTTTACACTTATGATATCCATACAACATAGTTGTTATATCACCAAGTTGGATTCTAAGACTACACGAACATGGAAATGAGCAATAACATATGATGAATATCATCATAAAATTGTGAATGGTTTTATATTGTTTTTAATAAAGCAGCGACCAAAAGCTATATCTCTGCTCCATAGATTTGAGTAAAGCATTTGATAGAATGCCCAAGACGGGGGGGGGGGGGGGTCACTAACCACATATTTGTTAGCTTCTGATACGACTAGATTAAGATATAAAACAATGTAAACGGAAAATTAACACAAACAGTTAGGGATATGGGAAGATGCAACCAGTTGACATTAATTTAGTAGCATTTCGAAGATGTGTAAATACAATTGAACAATGCGGAAATAGAACAAGTAAAAAGTTTCAAGTACTTAGATGTTGCAATAAATGAAAAAGGGAAAATGAATATAGAACTGTATAGTAGAAACCGAAAGAGAAACCACCTATACTATACTATAGCTAACAATTTGATAGAGAAAAAGGAGGTAAGCAAGCAAGCTAAGCTACGGTTATATCATTCACTAATATGTGTCATGGACACTATCGAAAAGGGAGAGAAGAGAATCCAGGCAGAGAAAAAAAATTTTGAAGATGGGACGAAAAGATATAAATAAGTATAAAAGATCTGAAAGTAGACCGTTAACAGAATAGTCGCTTAACAGAAATTCTGCTGGTTAGGCAATTTATGGAGAATGGGGGAAAAATCAACACTCAACGGCAATCTGAAGAGCAAAGATGTGTTATACCCTAAAAAGAGGCACACCACGAAAGTCCTGGAACAACATAGTGATAAACATTTTAAGTAAAAAAAGTACAGAGTAGCAAAATGCGGAGAGGCTTGCACTGGACAGGAAGTTGCTAGGTTAATTATTAAACCATAAAGATATTTCTCGTAATTTAGTTATTGGTCGATTTGTCTTGCAAAGCCCGGTTCTATCCTGATATTAGAGAAAGGAACTTTACGCCGAAAGATAGTTGGCTATTTTGCTGATAGTGCATCGGAGATCTTCCCCGCGTTTCCACACAGCGCGAGGCTTTTCGATCACCAGTCGAGTTTTACCTTTCTAGCGGCTATGTAATGCTCTCGACTCCCCATGCTGTCTCGAGAGGTAGCTTGGAGCTTTATCGAAATTTAGCTGAAGGTGGTTTTTTGTGTCGGGATGAAGCTTGTCGCGGGTGGTAATGCTGTTGTGATTTGTGATTGTATTATTTTGCAAGCATAATGTTACTGGCCGTAGTGCCAATTCGATTTCATTCGGATTTATTAAGTTGTGATATGTATATAAGGTTTTTGGGATACGGGCTTTCCTACCGCATCGTTTTACCGCAAGTCGCAGATATTGATTTTATATAGGGTCTGAATACCACAGGTTTGCGAAGTTGCTCCAGTGAGTTGCAGACCGCTTCCTGATGTATCTCCGTCGAGGCATGTGCTCGTGGCTTATAGTCATCTCTCGCTGACCTGGAAGTGTTCTATTGTTCTACGTGTAGCGTATATCTGGTGAGCGAACAGACTGATACTGCCTTCTCTCTATGGTTTGAGGTATCGCAATTCTGCTCCATTAAAATGTATTCGAGTAACTTTTCTATGCTGCCTAAATTTTTGTGTGCCAATTTTCCAATTTACTTTTTGAAGTGGTAGTATGATTAAATTTCGGTTTATGTTATAAGTGCTGCCGTCTAAATTTTGATTGTCTTTTGGCTGTCTTTGCGTAGGTGAAGTCAATCTTTCCATAGTTTGTATTCTCATGACTTCACACAGGGAAATTATTAGTTGAAATTACTTTTAAGATACTGCACCAAAATTTCGTGTGACTTGGTGTGTTCATGATAGTATTTTAAATATTAATTTGCGTATTTCTTATTATTCGGTTGTAAGGCAGGCATAAAGAATGTATTTTTATGGCGAAATTATTAGCTGAAAGCGAAGGTAAGTGAACGAGGGTCAGCTCACCACTTTTCTTCTGGCTTCGTTGATGTTTTAAATTCTCCAATTTGTCATATATCCAAATGGTTAAGCTCAATCTTTAGAAGATTTACAGGATTCCAATCAATATTTCCCATAAAAACTTCAGTGACTGATATAGAAAATTAAAAATATGATTATCACTAGCAACGTTAAAGTTGTCAGCTTCGATATCAAGAATTTGTTCCCAAGCGTACCCCATGAGGAATGCTGCACCACAGTTGAAAACCTTTAGATAATAGCTACTTAAACAACATAAAAGCTGAACATATTTACACATAAAAACTAATAAAAAAATCTGGTGTGATACACGCACACAACTTCCTTTTATAGTGATCTTATAATTAGCAAAAAATTTGATTTTAAATTTTTAAGCATTTGTCAAAAATTTCCAAAAAAGACAAATTCTACAAAAACGGTACAAAATAGAGCGTTAGTTGGACAGATAATTTTTCTCTAGAATTTTAAGCTGAATTCAAAAATGTAATAATATACCGGGTGTTCTATTTAAAATAAGAGTTGATAAAAAAATAGAAAAGAAAACAAAAGAAACCAATTTTAGAAGTATTCAACTGGAAAATCACCTATATCACATCAATACACATTAGAAATGTAATAGCTCTTTTTGTCCTTAGTAACTTGAGATTTGCATAGTGATCTCTTCTAGCTCTGGAAGATCAGCAAATTTGAACGCTTTCAGGTAAAGAATTCACCACTGTTCTTGAACTAAACAAAAAAAATAGCAGCAAGCGGTAATTTAGTTAATGCCGTCAATAAGGACTAAACTTGCAGGTTTAGTGACAGCCAAAACAGTTGACTAAGTGAAAAGTCGTTAATAAAAGCATTATTTCATTGCGTTTGCTTAAATCGTGTAAAGTTGCAGAAGCGCTTTATCATTACCAAAAAAGAATTACGCCGAATAAATTAAAAAATCCACTATCATAGTCACTGCTTCAGGGCAAAACTAGGACAGGCTCATGTAACACAATGTTGGCGTCAAATCGAAAAACAGATTATTTGCTACACCAGAAGAGATGACAAATATAACCAACGCTCTTAATAGTCTGGCGTTTGTTTCTCTGACAATTCCATGACACGAGAGAATTTAGTTTTGTGTTCAAGAAGGCACAACGGCTGAGGATTTATTGCGAATGCTGGAAGGGTTTAGAACAAGCTTTAAGTTGAAAAAGGAACTGGGGCTTAAGCGAGAGAAATACGTAAACTTACAAGCATTGAAACGTGTCTTTAAAATTAGGGAAGAGCAAGTCCCTCGTTCAAAAAACGTCGGTTGATGTAGAAAAATTTCCTTTCATATTGAAACTTGGTAAAAATTTGGATAAGCGTTTAAAGGCCCCATTATTTCCAACTACGTTTCGGTCTACAGTATATATGTAAGTATAAAATGCATAGTTACAGTACAGCCTTACAATAAAGCAATCGATGCAACCTGCGTCCTCGACTTTACTGCAATTAACTGGTTTGGCAAACCGCAGAATCGATCGAATTCTGTGTTGGAAAAGTTTTTGCGATATTTAGCGTTAATTAAATTTAACCGTTTCGTTCCCATAGTCAAAGTTATTGCGCCATCAAAATTTGCCCTTGCGGTTCCGCTTGATCGGAACGAGAAAGCCTAATAAAAATTTAGGGAGGCTTTAATTTTAATTAAAAAATCCGCAGTGAACGGCCATAAAGTCAGGTAGGCTACGAAACTGTCCAAGGGGAAGGAATATGCCAAATAGAAATTTTACTGCGAGGAGTGGTTTCGTTGAAATTGACAATTAATCAATTTATATTCATGAGTTCTGAAGAAAATAAACAAAATTTAGTAACTTATTCCGTGTTACAAGGTCTATAGCTAATGTGGTTGTCTAGGGGGGGCCATAAAGTATATTATTATATTATTTTAGATGAAAAATATTCATAACGGACAAGAAGGAATGCCAGCAGCTATTAAGTTTAAGGTTTGCTGCATTTATTTTTAGCAATGAGCATATATTTTGCTTATGTCAAACGGTAGCAAAAATAATGTCAAAATAGCAAATTTGTTTATAAATACTGTGAGTGATGAGAAGCTCCAAAAGAAGAAATAAAAATAATGACCAAGTAATAGAAGCCCGTGTAAAGTTGCCAAATCCTCCATCGGGCGCCTCCCCAGGTGGCGTATTGGGAAATGCCCACTAGATATGGTGGGCACTGGGGAAATAAAGTACCCGGGGTGGACCAAAATTAGCAAACGAGTTACTGCCTTGTAGCGGGAAGAGGGATCTCCAAAGACTAGGGGAGAACAAATCCAACAGATAACCGCGCAGCCCAGGGGCGGTTACAAGGTAACCTGACAACTCGTGAATTCCGAAACCGCCAAATATTACAAAAATTAGACGAGATAATACGGGGACGGATGAGATGAGGACGGCTTTTGCAATGAAGACTACGTTTTTGGAATGTAAAAACCATCTGGAAAATTAGTCGACTAACAGCCAGTCCTATAAAGGCTACTAATCTTATGTTAACACTAATTCGCTGTTAAAATAAACAAAAGCGCATCAAAATTTGTTTACTAGTGAATGAAATGCCGTAAGCACTAACGTTTTGATGAGCTTTTGTTTGTTAAAACAACCAATTAAAGTTAACGTCAGATTAGTGGCCTTTATTAAGACTGGCTGTAAGAGAAGTAGTAGCTAAAATGAAAAGATACAAATACTCGGTTTAAGCGAGATACGGTAGACTGGAAGTGGGGATACAAGGACAAAATATAGGGGAGCCTTTATCTACGCGGGCAGAAAAGGCGGCGAACCGCATTTGAGCGGCGTGGCCATCATTTTATCGAAAGCCGCGAAGGAAGCTATTGCGGAATGGAAACCCGTGTCGCATAGAATCACCACAGCGAGTTGCAAAACACGTGTTCGATCAATTACAATAATGCAGTACCGAGAGCAGTTGCAGTAGAAGAAGAGAGGGAAGTATTCTACAGCCAGATCACCGTAACACTAGTCCACACCAAGAAAAGAGACATTGTAATGCTAATGTGCGACGTAAACGCGAAGATAGGACCTGAGAACATGGGAATAGAAAATATCATAAGAAAACATGCCGTAGGAGAAGAAGCAAATGATAACGGCGAAAGATTGTTAGAGGTATGTGGGAATTTTGAGCTCTTCATCGGAGGCTCGTTATTTATTCATAAAATGTATCATGGGTGTCACTAAACCATTGAACGGAAAACCAGAGTGCGTAACAAGCTCGAAGCAGATGTCGGCAGCGGTCACCACCTCATAGTTGTAAAAGTTCGCTTGAAGGTCACCCCAATTTAAAAATAACATAACTAAAGAAGGTTTGACATAAGGAAATTGGATCAACAGGAAGTGAAAGAACAGTTTGTAATAGAACTATGATACAAATTTGGCGCACTAACAAACCTAGTAGCCGGTGTAAATGCAGTAGCCGAAGTAAGTGAGGTTAATAAAGTTAGCCAAAGGTGCACAGATACAAATAAACGTATATTGCTAGCAAAACCAGGAAAATGAAAGGGAGCTGAAAGGTCTAAGCTAACTTGGAGTGTCACATTAGAAAGAGACCTTTGTCTATAGCCCAAGATAAAGACCGATGGAAGCAACTACTTGAATAGGCCAAGACTCAACCAGGGTAATAGCACCATTGATGATGATAATGATATGAAAGGCAAGAATAGTAAGAAAGAAAAAAGTTAAGACGAATCGGGTACCGAGTATACAAGGAAAGGAATAAGTGAGGTCTGGTTGAATGGGGAAGATGAATAGAAACTTAAAACGAGGTTGGTGCTGCGAATCAAGATGCTGCAAATGACAAAGAACGTGAGGACCAGTACAAGAAATAAATGATAAAATGTAAAGCAATGTGTGGAAGATACAAAAGGCAGCACAAAAAAAAGTCACAAGTGATTAAGAACATACTATATAAACTTCTATCAGAAAGTATAGAAAAACAAAGAGAAGCAACAAGAAAAAAATTAATTTCAAGAGAAAAAATGACGAATAGATAGGGTAACAACAAGAAGTAATACCAAAATGGACAGAGTATAACAAGCAATTGCTGATCAAAAGTGAAAAGGAAAAGGAAAGGCTATGGGAAAATATGAAGTAGAATAAGCAGAATTGGCGATAAAGTCATTTGAACATTTCAAATAATCGGGACCAGATAAGATTACCAACATTGCTGCAGAAGGGACTAGACCTAATCCCCAAAATCTGCACTGCTCTGCAAGCCAGCATGGCTCTTAGCTATTTTCTGTAAATATGAAAAATGGGCAGAGAAGTTTACATACTAAAGACTATTTTGGGCAAAACCTTACAAAGCCATTAGGGCAATAGAGCAGCTGCTCGACAGGAATGTTAGGGATGTTCTATTGGTAAACTGTCACCTTTATCGAAACCATTATGCATGCACAACAGGAGTATCAACAAAAACAGCTCTCCACTATCTCACCAAAAGAGTGGAAAGACTTTGCAGAACAAAAAGAACCTTGTAGGGGGTTTTTGACAATACAGTATTTAGATTTATTACTACAGCCATTAGAAATGTGAGGCTGGAGAACCCCTGCTGTAGCTGAATAGACACCATGGTAGTAGGTAGGGTGGTACACATTGTTACTGTACGAGACCTTCGCAGTTCGTTACCCAAAGCGGAAACCGCGTCATGGACGGGACGACGAGGGCCCTCACTAATGAAGCATTTATTCCACTAGGATACGCCGAGGACGTCGTCATCCTAATGGAGGAAATATTCACCAACACAGTTAGGGAACGTATGCAACGGGTCCTGAACGTTGTAAATAACGTATGTCCCAAAAGTTTTCGGAACATTTTCACATATAATCTCATAAGAGCATTAATTCCTTCCGGACATTTTTTCAGTGCCTTCCAACAATGTCGTATTAATTTGACCGAGCGGGACGCGAGGGCAAATTAGGACGTTGGAATGCACGAAAAGTTCCGGATATGAACTGATGCTCGAATGCAGATTCGGTAAGAAAATCGTAACGACACAAACCCTTACAGTTAGGTTGGTTTACCTACAAAAAAATTCCAAGAAATTTTGTTGTTGTCTCGGTTACAGCTTGTGCACTAATTTTTCTATTGGTCATTAATGAGTGTCGTACGATTTTCAAAATAGAGCTACAGTAAATAACGTCCCATACAGTTGTCGTTAGAAACAAATTGTATCAAATTGATTGACGTTTAATATAACATGTCAGTTTTGTAATAAACACAGTTATAAGGTTATGTACATGCAAAATAAATAAAAATTATGCAAAATTTTTAACCATTACTTTTTTTCCGAAAACTTTTGGGACATACGTTAGGTCAACCGATGGAAAGAGCATAAGATTCAGTTCCAAAAAACACCACAATGGTTTTACGTACACGAAGGAAGAATGTAGAAGACTTGAAACTGCTTTGCCTTAACAGCACAGAAATCAATGTGTTGAGCGAGGTAAAGAATTTTGGGGTTATCCTAGACTCCAAACTTACTTGGAACCAAGAAACTGCAAAAATTGTCAGAAATTAGATACCTTAGCTGCAGTTAAACGAACATGTGATAAGTCATCGGGTCTATGACCAAGAATGGTGAATTGGCTATACACAATAGTGGTAAGACCGGCAATAACATATGCGGCATCGATATGTTGGCCTAAGGTCAATCAGGAAACTACCAAACTAAGACTAGGCAAGATTTAAAGGCTTACAATGAAAACAACGCCAACCTTACCCTACTCGACCTTTCCTTTTTAATCCAATGATAAAGATAAGAGACAAGATTGAGACTACATATATTGCAGAATTCATAGCTGAACCTTCATACAGACACGAAGCACACGAAATTGATTGGTAGCGTAGAGTATCCCAGGTTTGAAATAATGGTGGAGTAGATCTGGCGAAAAAAAAACGAAAAACGAACTCTCTCTGTTTAAAAATTTTGTTTGTGATTTTATAGAGTCGAGGTCTCTCTTTCAGATGATCACTATGGGAAGACTACCGTTCAAAGATATGGGGAAGCGGGTTTTTCGCGAATAACTCGCTGAGTTTTATCCCGATCGGAACAGTTTATATGAGATGAAATAAAGGGCTCGCAAATACAAACAAAATGAACTTTGGTTGGTCGAAATCGGTTCAGCGGTTCGCGAGATATTGCGTTTTGAAGGTCAAAAAACTGAGCCCGGAATTTCGCCGCGGCGGAAACCCTCCGCGGGCCGTGTTCGCGTTTTTCGCGGGGAAGATATTGACCTAGCAACTTTATATGTTTTCTACTGTTAGGTAATCACAATCAAAATAGTTTGTCCAAATTTCAAGTCGCTAGGTCAATTAGGAAGGGAGGGGGAGGGAAAACAATAAAAAAACTTTGATCGGGGCGAACTTTTTTATTTATTGGCCGATCCGGGTCATTCAAATTGGAAAATATTTGTTAATTTTTTCGCTACAACATGAGTCGGGAGTGACCAAGATTTTCGCGAAAATGGGGAAATGGCGGGTAATTTTCCGATTTTCGCGATGAAGGAGTGGAGTAGAAGACAATTTTTTTCTGTCACCAGAATGCATTTTTTTTTCCTTGAAAATGAGCCCCCTAAGAATCCGGTAGGACAATTATTAAGGGAGGAAGAAAGGTGAACGCGTTTTGCCCTGTAGAAGGGCAAGGGATAGGGCTAGCGACTTTGGACAGGGCTCATTCTCAAGGGTAATAAATTCCCTTTTATGATTTTTTTATCTTGAAGCGCTATCTTGATCAGGCGCTCCCTTTCCTCTTTCTACTCTCTTACAAATACATATTCAGTAGTTATATCCCTAGTACATTCTATATATTTAGAAGCGTTCGAGAGAAATACTCGAATAATACAGAATGCACGCGGGGAATATTGCAAGACTATTCCCCGAAGAAATGTCATCCTTTGTATACCACACAATTCATTTTTAAAGAGTTTTCAATTTTCTTTCTGAAATTTCTTGTGTATCTAACTGGTTTGCTCTTCTTCCCGCAAATACTCGATATTGCACTTGTGCAAATACCCGGGTATTGCACTACTGCAAAATATTCGCTGTATTCGACTCTGATTGGTTCAAATTTTGAAAATTGATTGATAAGATTGGTTTATATTATCTGAGGGGGATAGTCACGCTCATCTCGTCTGTGTGTACCGGTGAGCGGAAACTCCTGATAAACATATCACGCGCGCGTGCAGCTACTGATTAAGATAGCGCTTCGCGATAAAAAAACCGTGAAAGGGAATTGATTACCCTTGAGAATGAGCTTTGCCCGAAGTCGCTAGCCCTATCCCTTGCCCTTCTACAGGGCAAAACGCGTTCACCTCTCTCCCTCCATTAATAATTGTCCTACCGGATTCTTAGGGGGCTCATTTTCAAGGGAAAAAAATTGTCTCCTACTCCACTCCTTCATAGCGAAAATGAAGAAATAAGGTTTTCGAAATCGGAAAATTGCCAGCCATTTCCCCGTTTTCGCGAAAATCTTGGTCGCCCCCGACTCATCTTGTAGCAAAAAAATTTACGAAGATTTTTCAGTCTGAATGACCCAGACCGGCCAATAAATTAACAAGTTCGCCCCGATCAAAGTTTTTTTATTGTTGTCCCTTCCCCTCCCCTCCTAATTGACCTAGCAACTTCAAATTTGGACAAACTATTTTGATTGTGATTACCTAACAGGGAAAAAAGATAAAGTCGCTAGGTCAATATCTTCCCCTCGAAAAACGCGAACACGGCCCTCGGAGGGTTCCCGCCGCGCCGCGGCGAAATTCCGGGCGCAGTTTTTCGACCTTGAAAACGCAATATCTCGCGAACCGCTGGACCGATTTCGACCAACAAAAGTTCATTTTGTTTGTATTTGCGAGTCTCTTATTTCATCTCCCATAAACTGTGCCGAAGGTGCATCCAGAACTAACCTCGCACAAATGTGGACGGCTTCTGTTGCCATTAATAACGGCTGCATAACTATGGAAAATTACTTGTTTTACCGTTACACCCAGCGTGTGGGGATTAACGAAGGTGGTGAGCTGCAAATTTGGCTTTTTGACTGCAGACGGGTATTCTACCGAATTTGTAACGCTTTTGACTCCGCAAGCTGCAGTGGGTAGGTTTAGCGATTTATAGGAGTTTAGCTGGAGGTGGTTCTTTGAGTCGGGATAAAAATGTTTTGATTCGTGACTGTGTTGTTTTTTTAAGCTTAACAATATTGGCAGCAGTGCAACACCACTTAATTCGGATTTCTGAAGTTTTTATATGCAAATAAACTTTTTAGGTTCCTGGTCTTTCCTACCCTACCATTTAATTGTACCGCCGCGCCGGTCTCAAGCAGCAATTTATATCAGATCACAACACCGCACGTCTGCAAAGCTCTTCCATCGAGCTGGGAACTTCCACCTCGGCAGCCGCTTCCAGTTTCATCTTCTCCCAGATGCATGTCCTCGTCACATGTGATCATCTTCCGCTGTTATGAAAATGGTGCCCTTCTTCTCGCTTGTTTTGGTGAGCACACTGCTGGACACTGTCTTTTACCTCCATAACTTGAGGTATCGTTAAGGATTCCGCATTTCCGATATATTAAAATGTAATCGAGTAACTTGCGTACTGTGAAAATGTGTTTATTATCGCCAATTTATTATGCTTTTTGGAGTGCTTGCATGCTTAGATTTCGGTTTATATTGGAAGTGTTACCGTTTAAATGTTTGCATTACTGTATTTAAGTATTAGTAACTCCTTCAGGAAAATCTATATGCCTTTTGTTGTCGTTTGAGTATTTGACGTCAATATTCCATAGTTTGTGTTCTCTTGACATCACACAGGGAAATAATTAGCTGATATTATCCTTAAGATTACTGCACTAGAAGTTCTTGCAATTTGGTGTGTTCATTATAGTATTTAAAAATTATTGTGTGTGTGTTGTGGTATTTGTTATGAAGCCAACGTGCAGAACGCTTTTTTATAGCCAAGTTATTTGCTGAAAGCAAAGATAAGTGACCGAGGTCCAGCCCACCGTTTTTTCCTGCGACTTTGTTGATGTTTCTTCAACACACGTCGTGGAGACCTGGAGTTTGATTTTAACCTTGTGGCGCCCTCACCATAATCTATTCTTGACGTATCCTTGCTTTGAAATAATAAACAAACCTATTTCAGGTATCTCAAACCTCCCTTGTCTCGGGTAAAGGATAGCTGTAGCAAATTAATGTTGCGGGTTGCTTTTTTTATTTTAAATGTTGTTTTCTCCGTAACAGAAAAACTTTCCGTTGTAGGGAAGATTACGGATTGGGTGTGAAAAACTATCAGGGTGAATATGATGAACCTATTAAGCTGCAGTGAAAGAAAAAAACAGAAGAGTAAGAAATGTAAATTTTCAAGCCTCACCTGCCAGGCAAAGTGGAAAACAATAAATAGTACAAAAAACAACATGTGCACAGGGATGGTTGAGAGGAGGATTAAGTAACGGGAAGCAAAGATACGAATTCTAACATGAGAAAACTACGATAACTGTGGTTTATAAAACATTTGCAACGCGCTTAAAAAAATTCTAAGGAGTATTGAGTATTGAGTTTTTGGAAAGTATGGTCAGCCTTAGATGGGATAATTGTTTTAGGGCCACTCAGGGTGAAGGATGATGTATCTTCTTTGTTGCTTTTAGACTAGCATATGATAGTATAAAACAAGACCAGTCAATGAAAGCAACAGAGAGAGGATAAAGAGTATTTTGATAAAGCTGCTGGAGATGACTTTAAGCAGAGTAGGGTAAGAATGAACGGTGTGCACTCGAGTAGCTTCGTGGCCAGAGGTAGGCTGTAACAGAATATCAACTCCCGTCGACTTCGTTCAATATTGCCTTTAGTCCAATAAGCAAGGGTTTTTTCCAGGAAAAAATGTAGAAGTTCTTTTCTCAACGGTTCTAAATGTTTTTTGGGGCACTGAATCCGAATATGAGGTTTGCCACCTCACCAGACGTCGGCTTCATAACGAAAATTGCAAAAAACCTCAATTTTTCGGCACTATTTTGAGTTTTTTTACTATAACTCGAAAACTAAGCGTCTTTCGATGATACAAACCCTATATCAAATTAAACTAGACACAATTTCCTTTAAAATGCGTATAATAACTCTAAAGTTTGGAAAATCCATAACGCCACTAGCGCTTGTTCAGGAGAAGCCATTTTTCAACACTTCGCTAATAAAGTAAAAAACGCTATTCTAGAATGTCGTCACGTTTTCTTTTTAGTCCTCTCCAGGCACTGTACTGCTCAATCTCTTGGTGGATGGGCCCCGGTCTTTCCACTGTGGAAAATATTATAATGACAATTTGATAAGTGAAGGTTCAGTTTATAATTTTTTAGTGAAAAAATACTAGATTAGAATTACTGTAATAGTATGAATTACCTTCTATCTTCTCAGGTGAGACGTCTTGATCGTCATCACTCAACAGTATTTCTACATTAGAGCACCTTCCTTCTCACTCTAAACAAAGTCTTGAGCAGTATAACCCAACCCTTTTGCAGCCGCAATTGCCCTTGCAGCTCTTCTGGCACTTGCAGGCATGAGTTTCAAAAGCTTCTCTGGGGCTGGGGGTCAAGGGTCGTGATGGATACCAAGTTGCCTTTGATGATTTTCCATCCCCACTGCTCCGGTGGTAGAATATTCCCCAGCCACTATTGTATTTGGTGAAACGCCCTGTAACTGTGTTGCTGAGTTGTAACTTTAGTGGGTGGGATGGATGCTACATTTCCACTAACTTTGAATGCTGACGACACATACGGTTTGAACCGCAATTTATTGATTGAATTGGTGCGATAATCTCCACCATATAAAGCCACCAGAAATTTTTCCCCTACCTCCGAAATTTCCTGTGGTGTGGCAAGAGGGTATCTGAAACGTCGGATGTAGACTGGGAGGTCAGGATGCCTTGTAAGGGTTTTCAGGAACTTGGCTTTCTCTTGTTTGAAAATAGCAGAGGTGGAGTCACAACCACTGAAGGTATGTATAAATAGTGTATGTTCTGCCAACCTTTTGTCGATGGCGCTTGGAGGATGGTAAACAGATGGAAGAGCTTTACCTTTACCTGGCTTTAGAAAATATACATCAGGCGAAGTCAGGGTTCCAGTCATAATAACCAGGAGGTCTATATCCTCACCAACCAGTACAACAGTTTTCAGAGTGTCTGCATCTTCACTCGCTTGCTTCGTGTCGATTTGGGCTGCACTGAATTTCTGTAGAAGCATGTTAATAAATCTGCTTTTGTTGTAGGTATTAGACAGAAATTACTCCTGGGGGACTGTGGGCACCATTTTGTCATTGAATTGGATGTCAACTGACTGCATTTTGGATCTTCTCATGCGCTCTATTTGTTTAGTGCCTTTCTGTGCATCAAAATAGCCGTCGAAGGCAACTACTGCAGATGCCATATATTTTTTCTGGACATATTCAACATAATTGTCACAAATTTGTCCGAATGTCTTGTTTTGTGGCCACACAACTCTGTGCAGGAGGTATAACTGTTTCATACATAAGAAATGATATTGACCATCAGAAGCTGCTGAACGAATACGATGTAAAATAGTATTTGCAGTTTCATCATTTCGATCTTTCAGCAATCTATTTCTGCTTTTGGCTACAGTATATTGAGTCACAGGGTACACAGGATTGTGGCATTGTTGTGTCTTTTTAATTTGTTTGTTTGAATAATCTGGTGGCACTTCCTCCCCACATATAAAACAGTGGGTTTTGAATGAAAATAGAGACATATTCGAACGAAGTGCAGGTAAATAATTACTTTGTCTATTCCTATTACGGACAGCATTAATCAATTTTTCATTAGTGTAGCTCTTCCTACATTTTCGTGGACCTTAATCTCTTTATCGATCTTACATCTTTTAAACAATACTATCTTTCCATCCTCTCGACATCTGCTTGCTTCAATGAAACTGTCCAACCCCTTTTCCTTCACTACACTCATCTTGGTGCCATCATCTAACGATCCGTCGCATATGATACACTCGCGAGACATTTTGACATATACTAACTGGACTAAAAATCGTAGGTACAATATACGATCGCTGTAGGAGACCAACTAAATGGTCAGGTGTATTAAATATATAACTAAAAAATTTACCTCACTGACGTTCGACAATTCCTAAAATATGACCTGGTATAGCAGGTATGCATAAAATAAGTGATTTTAGGTGTATGAAGTTTATAGTAAGGCACAAGAGCACAGTTAGAATGGCGTTTTTAAATTTTTTAAAGGATAGTAAAAAAATTACCTTTCTGCAACACGCGCTAGCGTCGTTATAGATTATCCAAACTTTAAAGTTAAGATATGCATTTTGTAGGAAATTTTGTATACTTTAATTCGGTATATGATTAATATCTTCGAAAAACGCTTATTTTTTGAGTTTTAGTAAAAAAAATTGAAAGACTGCCGAAAATTTCAGTTTTTTTGTCTTTTTCGTTACGAAGCCGACGCCTGGCGAGGTGGAAAACCTCATATTTGGATTTAGCTCCCCAAAGACATATAAAACCGTTGAGAAAAAAACTTCTACATTCTACTTGGAGAACGAATTAACTCACAACCGTATAAACAGAGCAGAACAGATTTTTTACATGTCTCGTCGAAGACGATACTACATTGTTAAGTATAAAAGAGATGCAAAGAATAATTACATGCTTTACAAAGTAAATGAATTAAAAGTCTTGGAGCGATACAGATGGATACAATTTGAGGAACTAAACAAGTTTTGTTATTTGAGTGCATTGTTTCTCAGAAAACTGCGAAGAATTAAAAACGTACAGTCCCAGTTTGTAGCGGGGAGTAGGACCTTGAAATGGAAATGGCTATAAAGGTAGAAAAAGCAGGTTAAATAACGCAGGCGCAGATGACGAAGATAGAAATCCTAAAGAGAATGGCGAGTTGTGAAATTGGAAAAAAAGGAAAACCAAATATGAGGTAAACAGAGGACTTCCAAAGAGTATCTAGACTCTAGAATTCTTCAATGTCCAAGGTTCAATAAAATAATTCTTTTGAAAATGTACTAATTCAAAACATTATCTTGATTTCCACCACAATCAGCAAGTGGGATTGCTGTAGTTAACATTCCCCAATTCTGAGTGTAGTCGTAACGTGTTGCGCAAGATTAAATATGTAAGATAACGCAGCAGGTTCCGGAACCGAGACTGTTGCGAATATCCTGATTAGTGTAATGGTGGGTGTTAAAAGTATGCGGCCGAAGCTTAGCTCGAGGTGTTCGAGAAGGTATTCTTACCGCCAAGTTAGTAATTCAGCCGAGAACTTACATAAACTGTTTTGGATCTCTGCGGGCGACTTAAATAAACCGTGAAATTCCAAAAACCGCCGCGAGTGGTAAGGGACACTTCCGAATTTCCGCACGATTTAAAAATATTGCGGGCAAACGTCGCTACGACACGCAAGAAGCTAAAAACGTGGCTTGAAACGGCGGACAGCCGAAAAATTGATTGGGCTTCATTATAGCCAGCAACTATTTTTGCGGCTTTGGCCAAGTTCTCAAATCATTGGGCGTAAATGGGGAAACTTTCGACGTGTAGGATGCTAACTCCGAATCTCGATGTTTGACTTGGCGCGAAGTTCATCAGATCGGATGATGAATTGCCTCGCGCCCCCGGGTTTGGGTTTTTGCCACTTACATCGTCTGCAGTTGCTTCAATTGCAGGAATACGTCTGTCTCGAAGTAGTAGAAGTTGTCCAGGTTCACCATCGTTCTGGAAAAGAAAAAGACGCTCAAAGTCAACTCAACAAAAGTAATAAGTAATGGCTATATTATCGCCATATCTTTTCTATTTGGTAAACGCTTAACCTGGAATTTCATGTTAAAGATTGAAATTTCAGTTTCGAGGAACGGGTTAGTCTAACTATTAGCTTTTACACATGAAATCGTTCTAATTTTAAGAGTAAAAAATGTGATTTTTTTCATTGTGTACATAGAGATCTCTGAGATTACAGAAGACCCAAAGCAGTCGAAAAAACCCTTGGTTTACAGAGTACCGCAATGGCGGCCATATTGTTTCAGGAATGATATCGTTCAAAGGAAAATGGAAATTCATTAGATACAACTTTTTGAAATTTTCCGTTATATCTACGGAAACAACCAGAAACACAGTAGCGGACCATTATTTTAAGTTGGGTTTTAATAATTTACTTAGTATTTAATAACTCAAACACAACTTCTAACAGTACAACACAAATACTAAACTTGTCAAAATGACATTACTTATATTCTGACAGAAATAAGTTACTCAGCGAGTCCATTTCTGAAACAATATGGCCGCAATTGTAGAGAAACTGTGTAAATTTTATCATTCTAAGAAAAGCAAAAAGCTATTCTTTATATTTTTTGTAAATTAAACAGCAATCTACTTGAAGTTAAGGAAAATACATAAATTTAATCCATAGCAAAAACTATACAAGTGGGATAACAGCATCATTAATATACGTGTGTGTAAGCACACAAGTATATTAATGATGCATTATCACACATGTATTGTACAAAATTTTATCTACGACTGCCTAAAATTGAGAAAAGTGCATTAAGAGAAATGTCAGATCTGTCATTTTCAAAAATATTTTTGTAGGCAAATGTCATTATGTCATTCATTTGATACTATTTCAGTTACGTAATGAAGTCATTACACAACTCAGTTGCGTAATGAAACCATTACATAACTAAGTGGTGTAATAAGCTTCATTACCTAACTGAAATAGTGTCAAATGAGTGACGTAATGCGTTACTTATCCCACTGGAGTAGATAAAATTATATATTATTCTCATTTAATAATGTCTTTATCTAGTAGCATTTCTGATCCCCCGATTGACGCAATGAGTACGCGTACCTTGTATAAATCCAATTTTATTTTTAAATTAGTTTTAGCTATTTCTCTATACTTATTTTCTTTTCATTAAAACACGCTTTTATGGATGTTACTGCTAAAATGGCGAATTTTATTAATCCTGCATTACAGGAATTGTGTTACTGGCTTTAACCATCGCCATTTTCTCATTTTTTTTGGTGTTATCAAGAATATTTGTTAAAACCTCTGGGTTTTGAAAGCACACGTCAGAGGGGACTGCGTATTTTTCTCGTCAAACTACTTATCGTGGCAAGATTTCTAGTCGCGAGGTTGGCAAGATACAGTTGAGTTCTCTTTTATTTCAGTCTACAACCCGTTCCACGTTGGGTGCCAATAAGTTGTTACTGGTAGATCCCCGTTTACGACATGTAACAATCTGTTCAATAGCCTAAAATGAAAGGAAATTTAACTATATCTGGCCTGCTGATCTGTTCCCCAAAAGGCCGAGACCTAACATCTTACTGTGGTCCTCTCTGACGGTTGGATTCAAAAGCTAACCGCAGTAGCGAAAGTTTCAAAGCTCTTAATATATTTTCCAAACATAACATTAAGCAATAAACGCTCTTAAGACTTTAGATTTTAGCCAGTAATGGCATAATTACAATAATAATGTTCCAAGTGGTTTTTGCAGCTGTATTTAAGTCATGAAATATTTTACCATCTTCTAAATTTCATTCAAAATCCATTAATAGAATTAAAACTGATTATTAGTTTATGAAATTTTATGTGAAAAAGTTTATCAGTGTGATCGTTTCCTAGCGGTTACATGTATAGTAAGACATTAACTTAATATGTCTTCTGTATGGAGCGACACGACGATACCTAGTAAAGCCAATTCACTACATCACAGCCGAGTTATTACCAATCAAGTTCCGCAAGGAATACAATTAGTCATAGATTCTTTAAGAGACACTATTGAAGCATATACAAAGATTGTGCAAGACACAAATACTACAAAACAATCTAGCAAAGCGGAAGGCTACTACGTCGAACATTAGTAATCGATAGTGGTAAAGTTAAAATGTTGTTGAGAGATCAGCACATAGTCAGATTAAAATTCACATGAAAAAGGTTTTTCCTTCTTTCGTCAGTCTCTCATTACTGAAACTAGTAATATATTTGATATTTCATTCTGTTCATTACAATTTTCCATCTTCTCTTGCTTCACTGTAATAACAGCGGTATTGTGTCGATTTGAAAGATGACGCTGCCACTAGTTTTCCGCCAACCGACAGCGGAGCAAAAGTCAGGTATCTACCGTGAAGTTAACAGGGTGCAGGTCGGAGTTTTTTATTTAGTGGGATGTGACTTGCCCTACGGCCCTTGTATCAGTTCTAAGCTTTTCAAGTAGATCTACAGCTTCCCAGCTAGAAACTCACTTTAATCTTCTGTTAACGTCCCGCTGGTGTATCGGAGAACTTCATTTTCGCTTTTGTATTGCCTATCACAAGCGAATACGTCGTCCCGTAGTGACACGATCTTCAATGCTGCCCCTTCGAGCCGTAGCTATGTTCAGCTATATTTCCGCTTTACCGAGTTCAAAAGTCAGGCTGAAATCTTCACTTTGCTCGGTCCGAAGGCGTTCGAGCCATTCAGTTATTATTAGCTGCACACATTCGGTGTTATCGATGCAGTGTGCGCGCCAAACAAGCACGTGTTCAATATCGATACGTTTCAGACGTGCATTTTGTGGCTACGCTAACTTTTGGAAGCAAGAATAAAAGACAGTCGTGTGTAAGAATGAGAGAAGGCAAACGTTTTTCCCCCGCCTGTCTGGCCTCGTGCTAGCATGTGCGAGCTTTGGGTTGCGAGAGAAGTTCTGGTCCGGCGTCGCAAGAAGCAACAAGTGTTTTCGAACTGTTTTCCGGACCCGTGCGGTCCTTGGCCGCCTATGTTTAATTTGCGAAAAGCGGCTTACGTTGGTCTTGTGCGAGTGCGTGCCGCATGTTTTGCCTCGATATTTAAACTCCCGTCGATTTAATGCAAGTTTTGTGTGTCGCATTTAATGACTTTTTCCCATATGAACTGCACGTGGTTGTTTTGGTGTCGGGATAGCTTGGTCAGTTGTTTATCGCTTTAGGCTGAGTGGCAGTTCTTGCACACGTCGTTTGATGGATTCCCCCGTTGAAATCTCAATAACAGGCTTAATTATGACGAAGCTTTTCGTTTACCGTTTCGCCTTGCCATTATCGTCACGGGCGCCAGCCACTTTCCGTTGTTATGGTACAGTTTCTTCAGGTGTTTTAGAGCAGTTGTTTGGGAGGCAGCCGTCTGCAGCAACGTTGGACGTCGATTCCAGCAGGTACCGTTGTAATGTAATAGTGCTTAAATTAAAGTGTACATAGTGTTTTGCCGACGTAGCAGACAAAATGCATAACGTTGCGGCCATTGTAGTATTTACTGTTAAACCATTGTAGTTGCTGTTATGCCAATTCAATTCATTATCGTCAGATTTCACGTTTCTGCCTAACGTTACGTTGTGGCAATTAATTTGTGTGTGGCAATTGTGACCGTTTAGTTGATTACCGTCTCTTATTGCTGTTTATTGAGACAGTGTTTTGATAATTTCATGTTACTACCGTATATGAGTCATTTCATTATTTGTTGTCAAGTTTACCGCTATTTAACTAAATTAAACGTTACTCAACGTATATATTTAACCATTACTAACCCATTTCGTACCATTATGTACTAAACTTTTGTTCTTTTACATAGTTTTGCTAATACAGTTCATTGTTATTTAACTGTGGTTTTTCTTGTGACGTTTTGTTACGGTTCAAAATTCATTTTTAGCTATTCTCCTAATTATTTGCCCTAATCTCGGTTAAAATTAACTTTTTACCATGTCTTTCTTCAGGTATGATTTTCCCTGCATTATCTTTGAGCATTCAGATCGTCTGACAGTTTTATTGCAAGCTAAGTAAGCCATTCGGTCGATATTGTGGGTCCAAATGCCCCTGCAGTGTAGGCTTCACTTCATGCATTTCAAGTTACATTTTCCCTTTCTCCCAAAATTGAATTTTTGGCTTATCAGTTTTTGGAAACCATTTTGTCATTCCGCCATCCTGTGCTGCAAGAGCTAGGTTCTTCGAAATTTACGTTTTGATGGCGTACCTTAACCAGGATTTTTCGTTAGCATCCTAATTTGGAATTGTGCCGTTTTGTGTCCTGAACTCCATGGAAGTTCGGAATTGGGCTTTGTGAGTTGTATTTTTGGCGAATTCCAGCCCGAATATTGTTTGGAGATTCCGCTCTAGCAAGGCACATGTTTTCATGCCATCACCAGGTAGCTGAGGGGGGGGGGGGCACAGTCAGCGAAACTCGTCACCAGGCTGGTGGCTACGTTTAGCTCGGTAGCCTCGCTTCCAACGAGGAAAATTCGACAGGCATGCTACCGTCGAGTAAAAGCTGTTTCAGGTTTCTACGGCTGTTCAACGCCAAAGTGAAAACATGTGCCTTGCTAGAGCGGAATCCCCAAACAATATTCGGGCTGGAATTTGCAAAAAATGCAACTCACAAAGCCCAATTCCGAACTTCCATGGAGTTCAGGACACAAAACGGCACAATTCCAAATTAGGATGCTAACGAAAAATCCTGGTTAAGGTACGCCATCAAAACGTAAATTTCGAAGCACCTAGCTCTTGCAGCACAGGATGGCGGAATGACAAGATGGTTTCCAAAAACTGATAAGCCAAAAATCCAATTTTGGGAGAAAGGGAAAATGTAACTTTAAATGTATGAGGTGAAGCCTACACTGCAGGGGCATTTGGACCCATAATATCGACCGAATGGCTTACTTAGCTTGCAATAAAACTGTCAGACGATCTGAATGCTCAAAGATAATGCAGGGAAAATCATACCTGAAGAAAGACATGGTAAAAAGTTAATTTTAACCGAGATTAGGGCAAATAATTAGGCGAATAGCTAAAAATGAATTTTGAACCGTAACAGTTTTCGATATTTGAATGCGATTTGAGTAGGTATCTTCTTTTTGAAAGAAGTTTAGTAAGCTGCACAAGAGAGTTTCCAGCAAGATAACTTCGATACTATTGTACGTGGTTCGCCGACCAAGACACTGCCGAGGTTGTAGTTAAAAGTTGTACCCATTCTGCTTCCACTTTCCTCAGTGGGTTCGCCTTTGTATTTTTCCTTGCAGGAACGTGGTGGCGTCTTGGCAATTAAGATCTGCTTTTCTTATATTAGGCCCTTGCAATCTGTAATCTCGTGTGAACCCCACTCGCTCCACTGATGCTATGCCGGCATCCCTTTTGTTACGGGCTGGGGCAGCGGTCCTATGTAATTTTTTCCCGAATTTGAGTTAGTTTACGCGCTAGTTTTTCAGCATTGTCTATGTTGTAAAGTCAGATTGTTGTGTAACAAGCTGGCATCCCAATATGGTGCCGTTGTTTTCCTTTGTTGTCATAATATCGATTTAGCCGGTAACAAATGTTCGGCCCTGATTTTATGCCGTAACAAACTAGCGCGTTGTCGTCGTTACCGTTTTATCCCGTAACGACCTAGATTCACCGTCGAAACCTGCATCATCTTTGAGTCTTTGTTCAAGTTTTAATAATTATACTAAACGTCTAGTGTTGCGTTGGTATTTTGTTAACCTCTTGCTATATGTGCTGTATGGCGTCACCGTAAAGTTATAATTGCTTGCTAATTTAGCCTACTTACATAATACCTAGTGATAGCGGCTTAAATATTTAACGCTGTTGTATCACGCTAATGAAATTGGTTGTATAACTCTTGTTTGCAACAATTGTTTGCAACATATCACTAGCACTTTAAAACTCTTGTAAGCTAGTTTGCAACAATAGAATTGGCTGTATTCGTAGCTTTCGCCTGTAGCGTTGATTTAGCTGCAATTTACGCGAGTGCTTGTAATTATTTTGTTGTAAGAGGATCACCGTTTTTAATACATTTTTTTTATATTGACTTCCGTTTTATGTATGGCTAATGCAAGTAATTTATGTGGCAAATCTTTTTGAGTCATCGCACCGAACTTAGATACTCAAATTTTAATAGGTGTAAGGGTTTTAGTAAGCTAATAAACTTATCAGTTGTATCTACAGACTCTTTTGCGCCCTTGGTAATTTGAACACGCTTTGATAATTTTGGAGAAGAACCTTACGGCCTCTTGACTGTAGCTAATTGGCCCTCCGATTCGTCCATGTAACCTGAACGTTTGTTTGGACCATTTGAAGCTGGTCATAGTTATTGAGTCTGATTAGTCTGGGACTTGAGTCCAAAAATTATTGCTTTCTAAGTTGATGTGACAGACAGCAGGGATGTTGCTTCCCTCCAACAAAGAATTCGTGGTTGCTTTGTTTACATTTATAACAATAGACTTTGTTTTATTAAAACTAATCCTATGGAGGTTAATAATTAAACAGAAATTAATTTTTAAATTCAAAATAAATTATAGTGGAACAATAGACTTGTCTGCACACATGATATACGACCATATACTTTAATAAACGGACTTCATATTAATTACGTAGACTACCTACGGCTATTGGCAGTTGCCCTCTTTTGCCAATTATTGTTGTGAGATTAACCATCCATCTACGTAGTCATTCGTAACAACTGGGGTCACTTAAATGTTAAGTCGTCTGCAATGTACATGTTGCAATCCTTTAATTGGATTCTCGTCGTTAATATCATATTTCTTACAAAATAAAAATATAAGAAACGTTTCGACAGTAACGTCGCTATGATCTTGAGTCCAGAAATGCGAACAGTATTTCTTCTAGAATGCTGCTCTGCTGTGTTTTCTTTCAGCTATAACTGTTCATTGTGCCTTTTTAGTTCGGTAACTTTATACTCCAGGACAAAGAACTTTTGATTATAGGCATTATGTTGCACATAAATTCCATAACTTTGGTACAAATATTGGCACACATGTTCATAAAAGTATCTGAAGAGAGAATGAATGACTCCTGTAAAGGACAAGTATCTATATCACTACCTTTTAAAATGTACTAGTAACGACTCTCAACACCACACTGTTAATATTCGCGAAGTATATTTGCACGTTGGAAAGCTAATTTTAAGGATTTGCGTTTGAATTTCGTAAACGTTGTCCAGATGGTAACGACGGCTTCAAGCGTTAAACGCTTTTCGAGCAGGACTATGTAGCGCAAAATTAATTATTCAGACAGGAAGCCCCCAAGGGGGGAAGCAAGAGGAGCATTTTGTCACCATTTACAGAAGTGAGGCACGTTCGTGGCTTTGAAAATTAAGCGGCTGGATATTATCAATCCCGCAGAGGTTTTGCTTTTCAGAATATAAACTTTTATAGGCGTAACTCGGCAATTTTTCTTGAATTACGAGTCGGGCTGGGAGAATGACGAAGCATGAAAATAATTCATTGGGTTATCAAGCGAACCAATTTTACTAGGCTCAATTGGACGTAAAATTGAGGTTGAAACTACCTATGGAAATTTACAGCTCGCAATTTTGGAACATATAAATTGCAATGAGTTAAAATGTTGACAGAAGTTTAAAGCCTGTATTAAATACAGCATAGCTCTCGATTCTACGAGTACTATAATGATCTTTTTTATAAATGCCATTGTACAATGTAGAACAGTTATAAGTATCTACATTACTGTTGAAACTTCCTCTATTATCTATAGCTGAGACAAGTTCAATATTTGTCAATAAATGTATCAAGTTGTATAGAATTACCAGTGTTACTCGATGCATCATTAGTTCTTTTTGTATTGAGTATTGATAATGTCTCCTAGTAAATGCTAGATAAATTAACTTGTTTAATAAAAAAAGAAGGTGTCTCTAGGCTACAAGAATTCCGACCTGGCTCAAAAACGGCCTATTTATTGAAATATTTAGCTGTACTCCGACAGTTGTGAGTTTTCATTCAGCTTTACAATAAATAAATAAACACATCATTCAAAATGTCAACCGCCTAACACCAGCATACGATAGCCTTGCTGAAGGCAGCAACTGATGAAAGCTGGCCGATTCATAGAACAATTTTCGCAACTGGGAGTGCGAGTGAGAAGCAGATGGGGATGGCAAAGAAACAACAGTTTGGAATCTCAATTATATAACGATAAAGAATGGAGCCCAATTTGGTAGGGGTCGTGGCCCTCAAAATGGTGTGCTTTAGGTCTGATGGAAGCCGAAAGACCAAGGAATCGGCTGTTATTACCCAGGACTCCCACAACCTCGAACTGCCCAAATGCTCAGAACGTACACACTCTTTACTCACATATGTTTCTTTGCTGAGTGGCTCTAGAAGCTGCGTCCATGTTGCCGCTCCCCCAGCGCATCCGCGACCGGTAATATTAATGACGAAACAAACCTATCGCAATCGCATGAATGCAGACAAATTCGAAATTGCCCTACATGTTATAACGGATTTATAAAAGTAATTCAATTTCCTTCCACCCCTTATATAAAGAAATCCTGGTTTTTCCAAATTTTTCCGCTTTTTCTGGCTTTTTCGTCCTGCATGCTCTTTTCTTGCGGTTTTCAGTGCTTTCCTAGGTCATCTATTGTCTATCATCGTTTTAAACAGTCTCTCCTATCTTGGCCTCATAGTATAATTTCTTCATAGGAAGTGGGCATTAGTTTCCATATATTTATCTTGTTGATATCTCACGCTTACGTACCTAATAGCGTAATACTGTGTATTGTTTTGCTGTCTGGATTTTTTTATACCTTTGTCCTCTTTATCGACTTTATTGCAATTTATACCAATTTGGTAATGCAAATTATATCAATTTGCAAATAAAAAGAGTATTGCAGACGGGAATCGAACTCAGTGCGATTTCAGCGACTACGGAACGCATTTAAACGGTAATGAAGTAAACCGCGTGCTGCTCACTCGTTGATCGGATTATGACACGGCTCTGCCTCATATCGCTGAGCAGCAACTGCATTATATTCAACAGCGTATTCTTGCCCATTTTTGTTTTTTTATAACAATTACCCTGAATCTGTTGATTCTCATTTTTGTCAAGTGTAAAGCCTATGTGCAAATTATTACCTTTATCTATTTTTAAATTAACACAAAAATAAACAAAATTATATTTTTTACGGTGCTCACTCTGTATATATTTTTTCGAAATTCTCTCGCTTTTACGCCAGGTAGACATATAATCGTCCTAATACAACAAATAGTTTTTGAGTTTAACTGCCAACAGGCAGACAGACAGACGGAATTGAGAAAATCTGTTTTTTGTCATCTAGGGACCCTGAAACGTGAAGATCTGAAGAAATCTCAAAAGGTGATTTTTTTGCTATTACAGTACGTCCTTGATCTGTTAGACAAGGGAAGTAAAAAGAGATAAGTGATGGTGGATTACACAGTTGTATAGAAGCCGGCAGACATATAGAGAATCTTCTTTGTTGCTGGATTTAAAATTCAAGAAACCACACTACTTTTTATTTCTTGAAAAATGCTGAGGATGTTTGGCGTCTCACAAAGTTGTATGCTTCTCATACTCATCAGGGCTCTTTCATTACTCCACTCCATTATAATATTAGTATTATTATTAGCTAAATATATCAACCATTTACGCGCACAAATCTTCTTCGTCAAAACGCCATCCAGACTGAGCGAAAAAAAAAATAAAGGTTCAGGGTCAGTTCAATTCTCTCAGCTGCGGGCGGGCTGCTGTAGTGACCTTGCGTCCCTCTTCAGCCAATAACAAAAATTTCAGGATGGGTAAGAGAAAGGAGGGGTGGAGAATGAAAGAGAGGCCAGGAAAGGGGGGAGAAGTACTGCCTCGGCATTCGCCTCATAGAAGGTACTCGTTGACTCAGGAAAACCATCTAAAAACCTGAATCAGAGCAGACGGCCACGGGAATCGAACCTACGACCTTCCGAATGCTAAGCAGACGTGGTAACCACTAAATAACGGAGCCACGGGCGTACTCAACTGAGCGAAAAATCTCTTTGACTTTTATTTAAAAACCGACAAGTGTTGGATCACGTTCGCGCGCGCATAGATTTGTCCGCACACCAGTACGCGCCCTTATATTAAAGTTTTATTAGCACGACGTCATTCAATAAAACAGCGACTTTGAGGTTAATAATTCAATTCTAAGGAAGTTTTTTCGGCTTTTTAGTATATCATCAAATATATTTCGGTAGAAGCTACACGTCTTCTTTAAATTGGGTAACATACAGCGAGATGCTTTATGTGGGTGGTAAGGTGAGAGACGTTTCAATAATTCATATACGTATAAACGGGGTATAGCAAGAAAACCGTCTAGGCTGTGCAAAGGTGAAAAGAATAAGTAAGTAGGCGCGACTGCTGCAAGCTACGTAAAATACTCCCGTCTTTAGCAACACCACTCTACTTCCTTCCCTGGGGCAGACATTTGAAACAAAAATATTCCCAGTATTTTCTTGGTTTTTATATCTACACTTACGATTTGATAGCTAGCTCGATTCACCACTGCCACGAAGACTACAAGAAACACGAAAATGCAATCACTTAAATGCTATAAAAACTGCTTTGCTTAGGGAAACTCTTACCTCCGCGCCGACAGTTTCGAAGAAGCTCCTCAAATATTTATAACCCCGTGTCAATGGCACAACCCTTCGATCTGATTAATGATCTGCTAACCGAGGTTCTAACTACAAATATACATTGAACTTTTTCTTTAAGTGTAATGATGATATTCTTTACTTCAAGATTTTCAATCCGCCAGAAAAACTTGAAAATCCCGGATTTCTTGACACAGCAGTAGGTTTTGCACATCTTGCCAAATTGAAAAAATCTAAGTACACATTGAACTGGTGGTCACTTTACGTTAAAATATTTTCCAGGTAATTTCTACAAATCAATTTTAGAAAAAAATGGTGAAGTCGCTGTTCATTTCTGCTACTTCTCGTTAACTTTTTAAGCTCTTGTACCTTTTCCAGGCTTTATTGAGAACTGCACGTTTTCAGTTATCAAAAATGGCAGGACAAAGGCGCGCCTAAAGCTAAAAAGTTTTGCTTAAGGAGCACAAAGTTTTATAGCGTCAAAGTTCCAGACATCGTTTATTATAAGTTTTATTGGAGCAATTTGTCATTTCGATCTGATTGTCTGCGTATCGCAGGAAACCAAAGGAATTTTTAGTCCTTGTGAAGTCGTGAAACATTTGTAAAGTTTCGCCGTATCTCGTAAATGGGTTTCTTTATTCATGATCTGAATTACATTCCAGAAATGACAATGTGAGTATACTTAAGTGTCTTTCCTACCGTATGTTAAGGAATTGACATTATCTTTTATTAGATGAGAAAGGAAGCATGTTTTAAAAAAATCAAAATGCATATTTTCGAGAAACTTTTACAAAGTTTTGCGTTATCGTGTAAGCAGACGGCAGTACAAATTATTTTTCCGAAATGTAAGAACTTAAATTATTATTATACATAATACATCCATTTATAAATATCATATGGGCATTATACACACCAGAAAGAAAAGAAAATAACTAGATATAGCGCTTCGAATCTCCAAACAAAAACTACTTGCTAACGAAATTCGCGTAACGCATCGCTATCATCGTGGATGCTTTCCGAAACGTAACGGATTTATAAATAAAGTAAGGTAAAAACAGGCTAATCGCCAGGTGGTGCACTTGATAGTGAAATTATACTCGTTTACTATACTGACAAATAATGATAACAAGTACAGAATGCATTCGCAAAATACATGAGATTCTCAAAATCGGTAAACAACGCAAGGTTGTTTACAAGACAGAAGTTATCAAGCGTGAACAGCATTCGGTTGGTAACCAGTTAGAAAATTAAACTGAATTTCAAATTTATAGTAATTAACTTACAAATCGCAACTGGAAACGCAAAAGGGTTGGTCACAGCGCCTTTGTTACTCAAAAGGTAGAATACAAAAATGGACCTAAACTTTATTCTTAGACCATTTGTGTCGAAAGATCGTAGGAAATCCAATCAAGCTGGGGCAGAATCTTTCATCAAGTTAGCTATATGATCGATGTATTTTAGAAAATTTACAGTAACTGAATTTAAATCAGGTTTGAAAATTTTTCTTGGAAAAATGTGATGATGAAATGTAGCCAAGTTTCGTATAGAGAGAAGTGTTTCTGTTCCCGAAGAAAGTAGTTTTACAAAGTAAGAGTACTAGAATACCTTAAATTTGTATACTCTTTTTTAATATCGAATTGGGAGCACTTTGAGTTTTATTTACATGTTAACATAACTTACATTTTAGCAACTGAAGTTTTTGTAATTAGGTTATACATTCTACGATTTTCCGATTATTTCAAGAAATACTCAATTTTAGATGTGTGGGACTAATATTTCCTACACTAAATTTGATTTCTGGACAGACTGAAGATCAAAAGAAAACAAAAAAAGACCAAAGATCTAATCCACGAAGGAGAAGAAGGAAACGTTTTTTCCATCTTTTATATGGACAGCTTCTTCTCAAGAAACTTGAAATGTATTAAATTAGTTAAGAATCCTTCATGTCACAACTAAAGTTACTACTAGCTTAGTATGCAAAAGGCGTTTGGTTTATTAGAGGAAGAAGTAGTTTAGTATGTTAAGGTTTTTATAAAAACCGACATTGATAAATCAGCTTTTTGATTTTTATGCGCCTTTAAATTAATTATGTATACAAATTACAACTTGATATTCTTTTTGTTTGAAAGTTAATCAAGGGTGCCTTTGGAATTTTGAAATAATGTGTATTACATCACCAGAAAATGTGAAGCTGTCATTTTCCATTTCTTACAAAGTGGGGTTATGATTTTCTTCTTCTTCTACAGGCTTTGGCAATATTACGGAAAGTCTTGATCACGGTTATGATCACAGCCACTGTCAGCCACCGCCAAACAGTCGGCATAATATGGGAACATTTTTTATTTTAGATTTTTCAGAAAAACTTTTTACGTCAATAATTTGTGCTTGTCTAAAAATCTATTTAGCCCCTATCCTATATAACGGGAGATTTTTACTTATTTAGAAAATGCTGTTTTTTGCAATTTTCAAAATCCAAAAACTGTAATTTTTTGGAAACTAAGTTAGATTTTAATGAGATTTCTTTAGAATGTGTTATTTTTAAGCTAACTGAACAATCTCAAGGCCACCTACTTTTTAACTTTAGCTAAAAATTAATCTTTCAATTTTTTAAATATTTTTCAAAATTTCACATACCAAGACTTAATATTAAAATTCAATTTTTCTATGTCAAAACTTTAAAGATTTTTAATTGGAAAAAATAATATGAAATTTAATTACTTCTTTAGATTTTTTATTATTTACCGAAAGTAGTATGTCAGCACAATTTTTACATTTTTTATGCAAGGCAATTTTTAGAAGAAATATTTTTCAATTCTAATTAATATTTATTTAGATGGCTTCAAGAAAACTCTAATCTAGTCCAGTTAATGAATTACTGTTACAAAAATCCTGTAAATGTTCTTTTATTTTCTCTTGACTTGTTAAAAGGTAATTTCCTGTCGTCTGATCTGACTCGGTAAATGAGTCTTTACAGGCTAGGTGCCTGTAAAGTTTTACTGTCTTCTAAACTGACCGGTAAATGAGTATTTACAGGCCAGGTGCCTGTAAAATGCTGCCATCGAGACTTTACAGGCACCTTGTTTTTTAATAGATACATCCTTCATTAATTACTAATATTAATTTGTAGGATGTTCCCCAAGAGGAAATAAAACGTTGTACGCGGCTCGCTTGCAATTAGCCTTTATTGTGGCTCACCGGATTATAGGGCTCGCTCCTACGTCGCTCACCCTGCAAGTATCCAGCTCACCTATAAAGGCTAATTCACTAAGCTTGTCACGTAAATAACTATTATATTACAGTTGTCTAAATGAGGAAAGCTTTTAGAACATATAAATTGGATAAAGAAAAATCTCCTCATTTAGACAACTGTAAAAGAACATTTACAGGATTTTGTAACAGTAATTTATTAACAGGGCTAGATTAGAGTTTCCAGAAGCCATTTATATAGATATTAATTAGAATTGAACAATATTTCTTCTAAAAAGCGCATTGCAAAAAAACCTAAAAATTATGCAAACATACTACTTTTCGGTAAAGAATATAAAATCTAAAAAAGTAATTAACATTTTATATTATTTTTCCAATTATATATCTTTAGTCTTCACATAAAAAAATAAAATTTTAATATTAACTCTTGGTATGGAAATTTTGAAAAATATTTAGAAATTTGAAAAATTAATTTTTAAATCAAGTTAAAAAATAGGTGATTTCTGCTCTTGAGGGTTGTTCAGTTAGCTAAAAATAACGCATTCTAAAAAACTTTATGGAAAGCTTACTTGATTTCCGAAAAATGGCTCTTTTAGGATTTTGACAATTTCGAAAAAAACCATTCTCTAAATAAGTAAAAATCACTAGGTATATATGATAGGGGCTAAATAGGTTCTTAGACAAGCACAAATTATTGAAAAAACGTTTTTCTGCAAAATCAAAAATAAAAATGTTTCCCTTAAAATGCAAGTAACAAGGATTAGGTATAATTTTCTGGTGTTACTATAACATGATTTCAAAATTCCAAAGGCATTTTTGATGAACTTTCTTGCTGCTCATACTGTATTTATGTTCCATTAGCCATATTTATTGTTCATGTTCATAAAAAAAATTGTATAAAAAGACATTGTTAATAATAGTAATGATTTATTACCCTAATTAAAGAAAAGTTTCTATTTACAATTGACACATTTAACGGAATAAATGTAAATGTTTATAACAACACATATGAGGTGAATGTAAAATAAAGATAATTAAACAAATATAGCAATATGTCTCTTAAGTATACATAATATATGTGAGCAAATGAAAACGAAATCAAGTTTGACTTAGAAAAAATTAAGTCAAGTGCTCTATTACTTATAATGTTTTGAATATAAATATGACAGTTATTATAATAGTAGAACTGTCAAATTGTTGAAATGATCAGATTTTAAATTACACGTGTTTAATCAAGAACACAAAGTTTTTATAGTCGAAATTATTAGTGTAGCAGATGTAACATTGCTGAAGTGTTGGTTGTTATGTTAATTTTCAAATAAAATTTTGAAATGACAGTGACAGTTATGCAATGGTTTAGGTTATGTACGTGTATTTCATTCTACAACATTAGCATAATATCTATAAATCAGCTCCAGAGGCATTTAAGGCCCTTGGCTTTTTCTGTTATCTTTCTCCATTCCTTTCTTCTCACTACTTGGTTTTCCCAGTTTTCTACTTTTAATTCTCTTAAGTCTTCTTTCACGTCTGCGAATTAATAATTAATAAGTTACGTGTGATGTGTTAGCTTGTTCCGTGAATTTCGAAGTTCGTGAGAGCCTTGTTGGGTCAATTTTAGGCCAATTACGATGGTTATCGGTGATTTAGTTTTCCAAAATTCAGGATACGCATTTGAAATTTCGAATTCCATCTCGTTGTGGCGCAACTTCATATCGTGCGATGGGCGGATATATTCAAAGGAACACCCTATTTATCGCGTGTGGAGTCACGCAAATTACACGTAAAAAACAGCTACCACTATCCATACTTTATCGTCTCGTCAACGACATCCTGGCTAGCTTTTAATTTTGATTACGCCTTCGAACTCGCAAATTAGGCTCAACTTTGGGGGACGCCCAACGGATATACTTTCTTCAATTTTCACATTTATTCAGCTACTGAAATGTAGTCGAATTTGTGTTTATTACCTCATATTTAATTTGCCGCTAATTTCAAATTCAGTAGGATTTGTACCAGTAAATTTTCGCCAATTTGGTTTGTGTTTTGACAAGGTGTGGAATAAGTTTTGGGGCCTCCCTTCGTAATGCAGTAACGCCTACAGCGCCGCGTCAGGTTATCGATATTGCTTTCCCTTGTGTTACCTGTGTAGCAGACAAACATATGCCAGTTATTCTTATGCCAAGATTGTAGAAAAGTATATCGTATGTTAAGAGCTGAAAGTGCATTCTTGTCGCTTGCTCGTGAATATTGCTGGTTGAGCGGCAGCCGAAACCAGCAATCGTGCAAAAACGGCAAGAGTACTTTTAACTCGAAATATACATACTATTTTTTACCGACTGAGCATATTATTCAGGCGAAAATAATCACATTTCATTTTATTAAAAATATTAATTGGCAATACATTTCAAATTATTCCCGTAATCACTGTCATGTGATGCGATTATTTTAACAAATAACCAGCGTTGTCAAGGAAACACCTCAACATGGCTAATTATTTTACTCGCTCGGAAATCCAAAACGCTCGGGGAGCGGCAATATGCTGAAAACGCTTGCTGAGCTGCGAATGTCAACTTTCAGTTGTCAAATGACAGTTAAAAAATATATACGATGTCAGTCGTCGAAAAATTATTTTGTAATATTTTCAAACCGAATTTTTAAATTTCAGTATTTATAGGAAGCCCAGTTGTACTGATCATACTATCCCTTATTCTTCCTTTCATCCCTTATCCCATAAACTTGCTAATTTTCAGTTTTTATTCGGACGTTTACTTTCCATTCCTATGTCCACAGAAAATTGCAACAGTGAATTTAACATCATTAAATACATTGCTATCAAAAACGGTTATCCTCTTCAACTCATTTTATCTATTTATTATAAACTACGTATTAAACTTTCTACAAACTTAACCCCTATTAATAATCTTGAAAACAAAACTTTTTATTCAATACCCTATTATGGTACTATCTTGATGTTCATCAAAAACATACTTAGTAAATACAATTGTCAAATTTCCTTCTCTACTACCAATTCCCTTCAGAAATTGGTAGTCTTCAATAAAGATCTTACCCCTTTATTAGAAAGATCTGGTGTCTACCGTCTTGACTGTTCGTCTTGCAACTGTTTTTACATTGGTCAAACTGGACGTACTTTCAAGAAGAGAATAAAAGAACATTCCGCTTGCATTAAAAACAACAATTTTAATATCGAGCAACCTAATAAATCAACTTTTGCTAATCACATTTTGGAACATAACCACAACTTTGATTCTAATAAACATTACAAAATTTTACATTGAGCTAACAAAGGTAGGTTGTTGAATTTGCTCGAAATTTTTGAAATTATGTCCAACAATAATGAATTCACAGATTTTGATACTAATTACATTTTGCTGAATATTAAATAGTTGTTTGGCTTTGGCTGATTTCTCCTTTTTCGGTTTTAACTTTGTTCTTTCATTTTCTGACCCTCTCTGGTAGTTTCAGTGTCATTGAATTTAGGGACTTTTTGACCTGGTTTTAGTTAGATTTGTTTCGAAACCCCATTCTTAGTGCCTTCTCTTTCAGAGAATGTTGTTACTTTACTTGTTGTAATTTTTATTTATTAAATTTGCACTTCCCGCGAGGTATGAATGGTCCTCGACACCGAAAGGTAAAAGAGGCTATAGATTATTAATGAAAAAAATTTGATGTAATAACCAGTATAACGATCTTTATAACGGAGTTTGCTGGCTATTGATTTAATTTTCTTCTCCAATGAGGTGTTCTTTGTGAATGTTTACTACCTCGCCTTCAGCGCTTATAACATAACCTCATTTAACCTACAATTTGGAACACATGATTTATTACTATTTTTACCAGTACGTTTATTTCCTTACATTGTACACTATTATTAACCATATGCCTCTGTAGATCATAATTTTGGCCTGAAGAAGAAACCAGTTTGGTTTTGAAACATGCCGCCTTTTTAATAAATGTACGTGGAGAAGACTACTGTATTTTATTGCTTCGTATCAAGACACCTCCACTATTAGCATGATGGATCACCTCCATTTTAAGAAGTTACTTATCAAAGAAAATGTTTTTAACACTATTATTAAAGAAAGCAACATAAACCACTTTTGCAGATCGAATAGTGGTTGCAAGGTTGAAGATTATGTAAAAAATAGAAAAAATATTTTAATGCTTCTAGTAATACATAAACAATAAGAGTAAACACCTAGTAATTCAAACTATATAAATTTGTAACAACAAAATCACAGTTAGTGGGATTCGCCTGAATATTTACTTATCGGTGAGTTATGAAAGTACATGCTGACGACAGAACGATGGCGAACGAAGTGCGCCCGATCGGTGGCGATGATAAGGTAACGCAGAAATGCAGGTACAACTTCATGTTTATATATACGAATATACGGACTAGCTTTTGAGTCCACCACATAGGTGGTCTTACTCTAATTAACGTTTGTGCATATTGTAAATAAAAAAGTTACAGAAGAAAATGTTTTCACGACTTTAATATAGAAGAATGTTCAAAATAATGTACTAAATAAGCTAAAATATCTTAATGTCGCTAATAATACTGAAACATTAGAAAGAAACATTTTGTAAAGCGACTTACACCAATTTAAAAGGAAATGATCGCAGTCAGTGGCATTCGAACCTGTAGAATCCGATTGCTAGTCTGACGTTCTACAAGGGCGCACGTACACGTATTTAAGAATATTTACATCAACCTCCTATTTTCTTATGTAATAATTTATTTCTGAGAGTGAGATATTCACTAATGCAGACGGTGATTGCACATCGGTATTCAAAAATTGAAACTACTTCAAATGTGAAATAATTTTGGTAAACTTTTATTATTGATTGAAACAGCTCGATGCGTTGCATCTAGATGATTAATATCAGTATCATTAACAAGAAAGTTACCAACAATTTTTAGCATGGTAATTATGTAACCATTTGGTAATGCATGGTTACCGTTAATTTTGATATTAATTAGGCTACAGCGTTGTTGCATTTGATCTACTTTCTGACGTAGCTGCCTCTTTTAGACCACTAAAGATCTCTATTAGGCGTTCATAAGCATCTTCCTCTCTCAGGTTGTTTTTATATTAAGGATTCGTTAATGGTAGATTCTTCCGGGTTATACTGGGGTCGTAGATTTAGCTTCTTCAGAAGTTTTGTAAGGACTGATGTTGGATTCTCATTTTCCTCGTTATATACCGAGGAGTCGTAAACCTTGTATATTACTGGACTTATCGTTATTTCGCCTGTATGAAAAATGAATTATATCAAGTTGCTTGGACTATACAGTATTCCATTATTCCAGTCTAATAGGAATTTTCTGAAAGAGTTTTTTATCTAATCTTATTCCTACAAGAACTTCAATTTTATTCCAAGATTGTCTGGATCTCAGAATTGTACCTCAGAATTTATTTACCAACAGCCTTGCTATTTAATAGTTGTTTCTTATATCTCACTTCTACGAGCCCATAATCATATCATTTGGTTCAGGTAAATTAAGTTCTTAAATTTGTCCCAAATTTGTCTTTTTTTGCCATTGGGCCTGTTCTATTATAGTTTCACAATATTTCATACACTATAACAGGATAATTGCAAAGGTGAAATTCTACCACAGGAATTACCAGAATTAAACGAAATTATATTTTAATAATATGGGCAAAATGGAATGAATCGGAATATTAATTTTAAAGTTAGTGTTTTCCGACTACTTTTTGTAATTGGTTATTACTAAATTTGTTAAAAAACAGCTAAAAACTCCTACAATTATAATGTAAGAATATTGAATAAACAGCTTTTCTTTTGTGGGTATAAAATAAGGTTTCCAAAAATAAAATAAAAATGTTTAACTGCGCCAAATTATGTGATTCTGGGCTCGTATATGTATAGAAGGCCGATTTAAAGTTTGCGTTAAACATCCACAGTTCTCTGTTTATGTGATGTTTCTTGGGGCGAGATCTTGTTAAAGGCTCTAAAAGCTATTCAAGACTTTTAAATCTTGTTTGCTGAGATAGATTTAGAAGCTCCTTTTTATCAATAACTTACGAAGTAGACAAGATTGTGAACTTTTTCAATTATAGTGTTGTTCGTGTGGAAGGGATTTCCTTGAGGTGCCATTAGTGACATTTCTTTTGTTTTATTGTTATTTATTTTGAGCTCAACCTACTTGTTTCTATCTCTCATCTTTGAAGCTTTCGCTTCATAACGTTAAAGTGTCACGAAGCATAAGTCTCCTGCGTGATTCAAATTATCCTTGGCAATCAGTTTCCATTTCACAACTTTTGGAATATTAGTTGTATTTTCAAGTAGGCAATCAAGTATGTACGACGTACAGTCAGGGACAGTGTTGAAGAGAGAACACAGTAAATACAATAATACACACAAACTGTCTAGGAAAGGAAACTTCAAATTAGTTCCCTAATTCTCCAGTAGGAATTTGGAATATAGAGCCAGCTGCACTCAGAGCCGTTCCTAGCTTCTGGGCCGCCTGCGTGAAAAATAAAATAGCCCCCCCCCTCCCTCCAAGCAATTAAAAAATATATTTACGTTAAAAAATATATTAATAACAATTTTATAAAATAAATAAATAAAAAAGAAATACTCCTATAACATAAAATTGTACAAATACAAAAAAAAAACAAAACAAATACAAAGTTTAATATCTTAGAATTTAGCTTTTCTAGCTTTGACAGACGCAAAAGTGGTCACAAGGTTCTTGACATCAATTGCTTCTGCCAAGTCTCTCTCTATAGATATAATAGAAAGATCTGACAATCTTTCTTGCTTCATGGCCGAGCGTAAAAAGTTTTTAATTATTTTTAATTTTGAAAAAGACCTTTCTGCTGACGCAACTGAGACAGGTAAAGTCAGTAGAAGTCTTAAGGCAATTGCTGTATTTGGGAAAGTCGCAAGTAAATTATTTGTAACAATGTAGTTGAGAATTTTAGATGGTGTTTCAACAGATTGGAAATGTAATTTTAAATTTTTTAATTCATCACTTAATTCTACGGCGTTTACATCAGCCTCTTTTCTGACAGTGTCTTCTAATTTTAAGGATAAATCTGTACAGTGTTTTTTCATTGAATTATCGTCCATAATAGGAAATTCATAAATCACTTTGAAAGTGTCACTGTAACGTTGTAATTGTTCAAAACGTTCCTGTATAGATACTTTGGCGGTATCCAAAATAGTAAATAAAAATTAATCTTACAATTCAACTTTGGGTCAAGTATAGGCTCATCAGGGGTTTCATAATCAACTTGTCTTTTTTTTTCGACGTGGACGAATTATATTATTTAGGGTAAATTCCGTTGCTATATCAAGTTCTTCTGTAGCAAGTATTTTCGCCTCTTCTATAAACGCTTCAAAACTGTGGTCATTTCTTTTCTGTTCCAAATAATCTACAAAATTTTTTAACGCATTTGAACAATCGTTTAGATTTGTATTCACACCTTGAAGCATCTTACTGAAGGAATTAATTTTAGACAGAACATCATGCCAAATAATTACAGAATAAACGAATTTAAAACTATTAATTTTTAAGGCCAATGCTTGGGCTTGTTGTTTGGTGTTAATGTCGCGTGATTTGTCATTTACAAGTTCTTTTAGACTATCATAAATTTTCCCTAATTGATATCGCAGAGGTGTAATAACTTTAATTCTACTTTCCCACCTAGTTGAGCTAACAGCTTTTAATGTGAAATTTGGTACATTAGTTTTAAGTACATTCCATCTATATGGCGAAGAAGAAAAATATGTATATAATTCTTGTATAAGATTAAAGAACTCCAATGTTTGCAAGGTAACCTTGGCAGAATCATTAACCACTAGATTTAGGGTATGAACAGCACAAGGTACAAACATTGCTCGAGGATTGATATTTAAAATTCGGCGTTGCAATCCTACATGTTTTCCGCGCATATTTGCACCATTATCATAACCCTGTCCACGCATATTGTAGATATCCATATTAAAATCTTTCAAAAGTTTTATTACAAAATCTTATAAACTCTCACCAGTCACATCAATAATAGGAAAAAATCCGAGAAAATGTTCACAAATTTTAATTTGTTTATTATCATCTATTATAACAAATCGAACAACGAATGAAATTTGTTCGGTATGACTTGAGTCTGGGGTTGAAACTAGAATAATTGAATAATATTTTGCTTTTGACAATAACTCCCTAATTTGTTCTCTGATTTTATTTGCTGTAAGTGAGATCAATTCATTTTGTAATATATTTCCTAAATAATGAGGCATACGTTTATGTGAAATTTTACTGATTTGAATATTTTTTAGATGTTCCGAAAGAACTGCATCAAATTTTGCAAATGTTTCAACCGTCTTCAAAAAGTTTCCATTGTTTGATTCGAATAATTTATTGGATGACCCACGAAATGCTAAACACTGTCCTGCCAATAATAATATAATTGCAACAATACGTTCTAAAACATTACACCAATATTGTTGTTTCAAATTAAAAATACGTTGCTCTTGGTGATCGATTTTTGTGTAAGTACTCAATCTTTTTTCTAATTCAGTCCATAATTTATAATTTTGAATATGATCAGTAGATCGTTCGTGTCTGGATAAATTATTAGAAAGATGTTTCCAATCTGAAAAACCAGCATCTGTTAACTGAATATTTTTGGTCCCAAAAATTTTGCAACAAAAGCAAAAAACGCAATTTAACTTAATGGAATAAATTAGCCACATACGAGGTATTTTTTCACCATTTGCTAATGTTCGTGTATAATAATGAACCGAAAAGCGCCCTTGTTCTGTTAAAGGAAATGAAACATTTTTTACTTGTGTAGGTCCCATTCTTACTAATACTTCAATTGTTGAATTATCAAATGATTTAGGCCATGAAGCTGGATCTTCTAAACTCCCACTTTCAATGTCCTCTGGTTCTTCTGGAGTAGAAGACTCTGCCGAAGTCGATGGAATCTGTGGCTCTATGGGGACGACTTGCTGACTGTCAGGCGTTGAAACAAAAGGATCTCCAGCCGTGCTTCCACTTTCTTCCTCTGCTCCAGGAGTTTTCAAAAATTGTTCTATAGAGCCCCGCAACTTCTCTTTTTCAGTTTCTTTAGACAGTTGTCTTTTTCTGTAAGCGGCTCCAGAGAGTCTTTTAGTTAGTCGTCGTTCCGAGCTTGACATCTGAATAAATTTAAAAAAGTTTTGTTTTAATTTACTTCTAGATTACAGTCTTAATAGACTATCAAAGCAGCTATTACGTGAAAATCATATAAATTAAAAAAAACGTATATCAATAGCTTACCTTTAATAACCAGGCTCTACAACACACGTTTTATTATGATGAAGTATGATAGAAGTAACTGAATAATATAGATCTTTAATCAGTACCACAATATTTTATTTCCATATAAGGGCACAAAAATAACAATGGGTCTCAGTATTTTACACCTACATATTGCTTCCACCATTCACAAATGAACGCATTTTTTCGTCGGGTGATATTTATACCCTCGGTAAAATACGTCACCCGGGGATTTACTTGAATTAGTACGAACCAATTCGGGACTTCACAAGAAAGATTTGATATGATTTTACAGATTCCTATCTTAGTTTTTTGTCGTATTTTGGACATTGGTTGATAGAGGGTGCTAATTATTTGAAAGGGAAAAATGAAAACACAAATTATTGGTAATAGTTTTAAATTTATTATTGATTTTGGGTTAAAATATCTGTATTAAACGCAAAAAAAACAAAAATTGTGATTTCGACTAACAATAAAGTGGTGTTTGTTTTTTGTTCGTGGTTTGCATTTTTCAGAGATGTTTTATTCTCAAATTACTTATTTTTTTTAAATTTAAATTTGTATAAAATCGGTTTCGAGCGGCCGCTCCTTGCAATCGGCCGCCTGCGTGATGGACACGCAACACCCCACCGGTAGGAACGGCCCTGGCTGTACTAGTTGTAATAATTTATTTCTCATAATTATTAGACCGATCAAATGATTCTGCTAATTACCCGAAAATTCCCCCTCGTGAAAACGTCCGCACCTTAATTAAGGTGGTCAGAGCTGACTTAAAATAAGACATTTTGTTAACAAAGTCAATGCATGAGCAGAGGGGCATGATGAGAAAATTCTAACTCGGTAAATGGTCACGTCGAATGCCTCTCTTTTGGAAATTATTTCGTCTAAGACCATTTCTGCTTGATAATCAGAAGTCACCCCCCCTCCCTCGGGGAGATTTCAAATTACGTCACTAGTATCTAAGCCTGTTAGAATTTCAGTAATTTTCATAGCCTTTCGTTGCATTATATTTGAGAATATCCCTTATACATATTCAAATGAAAATTTTCCATGGCAATGGCGATAATTAATCATGTATGGTATATTTGTTTTGTAACAACTAGAAAACAAGCATTGCATGAGGTGAGCATACCAGCAAATATATTTACAAGAATAACGGTAGGCAGATTAAAAGAATAACTAGAGAATGCGCTGCAATATCGGCTCAAAAAAGGAAGGAGCAGGAGTTTAAACAAAAGCAAAGAATTACATACACAGGGTCGCTCCCCCACTGGTTTTTTGTTAAGTTAAAAAAAATAAAGATTACATTTAGTAGAAAGTTAATTTAATACAATAATTACGGCAAAAAAACATACAAGCAAAATTTATTAAATTTACTGACAGTTGATGTTGCATAGTAAGTTTGTTTTGGTCAGTGGTCACACCGTCCGTAATTCAGGCTTGATATTTATATATTAAGGCTACGAAACTGGCAACATCGTAATACGGAAAAATTGCACTAGAAAACATCAAAACGCATATTTTTGCACCTATACTTTTAAAAAATGTCTGGAGGAGGACCCCCGGGCCACCCTTTTTCTGGGAGATATTCCATACCCCCCAGACCCCCCGGAAGTCTAGCGTTCCCCCACTGGCAAATTTGCCACTACACCACTGGTTGTAGTTGATGGCTAAGAATTCCATTGGCACGTTGAGCAATGCGAGGTTCCATTTCCCTTCTTTACTGAAATTGGGGTTGTTTTGATTAAGTTGTATTCCCGCTTTTCGGTTATGTGAAAATAACTGAAAATTGTGATGGTTTCATTGTTGATGTTAACCTCCATTTTGTGCAGTGGTGGATATTATTCTGTAAAATTGTGATGTTGGAATAAATTGCAGGATGTTTGCTTTTCTTCGTGTATTTGTGTAGTTGAAAACTGCGTCGCCGGTTGTAGATTATACTGGTCCAGGTGTTGGCAATTTTTTTACTTGTGGGTTGATCAGTGGTTTTGATGCTGTCCATTTTAGTAGTAAACTTATTGAATAGTTTGATGTAGCGAGATTTGGTCTGCTGTTGGCTTTCCTACGATGATTTTCGAGCTTTATTAATGGATTCCAGAGACTAGAAACGCATTTTCAGGAAATCCATTAATTGTAGGGGATCCTGAACTTCATTGGAAAATTGGAACGACTGCTCGTATAATTGATTTCCAAGCTCACATTTTCGAGGGATCACCTTGTTGATCCATGGCCCGCAACTGCCAGTGGAAGTGCCTAGATTGTCGATAGATTCTAAACATTCCTTGGTGGAGTCATTCAACTTCAGCATAATTGTAGTAGGTACTAGAGCAGTCAAGAAGCACTTATTGATTGTAAGGAAATTTGCGGTATTTATGCAAATGCTGCGTTATGAAATATAACCATCGAATTAATTATAAAAACTCTGGTGTGATACACGCACACAACTTCCTTTTACAGTGATCTTATAATTGGCCAAAAATTTGATTTTAAATTTTTAAGCATTTGTCAAAATTTTAAAAAATTACAAATTCTACAAAAACGGTGCAAAATAAAGCGTTAGGTAAAGAGACCAATTTTCTCTAGAATTTTAAGCTAAATTCAAAAATGTAATAATATACCGGGTGTTCTATTTAAAATAGGAGTTAATACAAAAATAGAATAAGAAACAAAAGAAACCCACTTTAGAAGTATTTAACTGGAAAATCACCTAGCTCACAACAATACACATTAAAAATGTAATAAAAACGAGAAGTTTGAAAAAATTCGTTAAAGCCGTTTTTGAAAAAATTGAAAACTGAAAAATCACAAGAGTAAACACCTACTTCCGGTTATGCGATTTTCTTCAAAAGCTTGCTGTCGGATCTACATAGTATACAAAACTTATATATGAAGTTTCAACCCCATACCTCTTTTCGTTTTTGAGATATTCTGCTCACAGACACACACACACACAGACAGACCAATGAAAAAAATGTTTTTTGGGTTCAGGGGACTCTGAAACGTGAAGATCTGTTGAAAACTCAATTTCGAATTTTTGGGGTGAATCCAATACTTCCTTTATTGTAAAAGGAAGTAAAAATTAAAAATTGTGTTTTGGTTTCTAAACAAGAAGTAAACTTTAAGTATTTGGAAGCAGTAAACAAATAAAACTCAAAAAGGCATAAAAGTTGAAGTAGTAAAAAAAGTGGTGATGCCAACACTCACAAAAGGCAACACATCCTAAATAAATTTCGAAGAAGAATACATGGAAAGACAGTTAATGTGATCTAAATTATATAGAAGCTGCTTTTGACTTTTAGCAATTTTCAGAAATATTTATCGGACCACTTCTATGCTCTTGACATCTTCTTCCACTCCGTTCTTTTATATTTTTTTCGATTTTCCTCTGATTCTTTCACCTTCATTTGCTTTTAAAATATTTTTCATATCATCCTGACCTTTTCCATTCTTATTAAATGGTTCATCTAACTCTCGCTCCTTTGATAAATGCACCTAAGCCTGCTCTACGATTGTTCTTCATCTTCGTTTACCCTAAGCTTCTCTTCTGCGATGAATCCCCCTTATACTTCTAAGATATTGTTGCACTCCATCCGTCCTTTATTTTCTATACTTTTTTCTCTTGATCTGCCCTTTAAAGGATTTTCATAGTCCTGTGCTCCGCCATTTTTATTAAGTGGTCTATCCATTCAGTTTTTGATGCTTGGATAAACCCTATATTAACCTCCCAAAAAGCTTAATTTCAATCGCACGCCCCAGATTTTAGACGCTAGAAAGGGTAATATTCGGTTCATCTCTTCGCACGGAACTCTTGAATCATGCACTCGTCCTAGAGTATAATGATTGCTTTTGAAGAGGACGTTTTTACGCCAGTCTTGCGTCACTGTCGTAAATCGTGGGCCTGTTGATTAAAGAAAAGGTTGACATAAATCAAGCGAACTGCACGTGTTTCCATTTTCATGATCCCATACAGCTGGCAGAAGTAGATCGTGAAAACGATTAAGGTATTCCCGAATAAATAAACCTTCTGCAGTGTTGAAACCCGAGGGCGTTCTGTTTTTTGTTAATTGATTTGCTGTTGAATTCCAAAGAACGATTTTTATCGAATCAGATGCTCGCATCGCTCATAAATTATTAGTTGTTTTTGGTTTTTCCTCAACGTTTTCTGAGACCCAGTGAGTTACCTATATTTGCTGCCTTACTTTTTGGACTAGCATTCTTTTGGCTTTTACATTAGATTCCCGGAGCGAGAGTTCTAAATATTTCCACGCTACGGCACCTGGATTACAACCAGCCTAGTATTACTTTCCTGTAGGATACACTATCTTGACGTTACCTTATGGAATTCGCCTCCGCCAAGTTACATTCTATATATTTTATTGGTATAAGGTATATTATCCAAACGCGATAATTGAAACACCAAGTAGATTAAGGTGACGTGATTTCATACAGCAAATTCTCCACGAATTCTTGCTACGTCTAGGACGTTGTCTTCTGTCTTCTATCGTCTACCGAACTGACTTTTATAAACAATCACCTAAGCTTTTCGAGTAAAGCCCTGCCCATGTCCCCTGAATCAACCTGTGTGCATTTTTTATTTTATTACATGTACATAAACTAATTTTGCAGAAAACATAAACAAAGTAATAGAGGGAAATATAACAATGAGCCAAGCAAGAATTTACAATGTCGTCTACCGTATATAAATATTGTTACGGTACTTTTGGAGCGTCCCCCGTATTAGTCAAAATTTGCTGGTCGAATTTTATCCCTAAGTATTAATAGGTGGCTTTTGGTAATATAGCATGCATTAGGATAAGCCTAGTTAGCTGTGTTTTAGTTTTTAAATATTTAATTATAATTATTGAGCAGTTTCGTATGCAACTCCCCTAGTAATTAGCTAGATATTGTTATTTAAATTTATTTTGGTTTAATCTCTAGAAATATTTAAGACTTGTGGTTAGGCAACTTTACGTGCATTTATTATAAACTATTCTCTGCCCCGTTTTGTTTCTAGAACAATTCTGTTATCTCTTGTTGCAGTCATATCTTTCAGCAGTTTTTCTGGTTCCACTTGCCCAAAAATTTTGTTATCTTGTGACCTGTGAAGCTGGTGTCGAATTCTGCTTTCTTTCCTAGCAAAATTGCCGTGCTAGTTGGTCATCCCCCTGGAGCTTAGTGCTTCGAAGAAACCTTATTGTTGAGCTCATCTCTGAATAGTTTTATGGAGGATCTAGAAGTACTCATGCTTTGTTTCGGGCGTTCGTAATTGTTATATAGTTGCTTACCTACGTCCTGTCGCTTTTGCGGATTTTTGGGATCAACGTTAGCGCGTTCCCCTGGCTTCAGACCATCGCTAGGTAAGATAAGATCTTCTTAATCGAGAGGTCACTTGGGAATTGTACGTTTTTAGCCACCCACCCCCCTGATGGGCTTAAACACCTGCCGCTCTGAAATACTTTGCTGGAATCTACTTTGTCAATCTGGGCTCCTGAAATTGCAGAACTGCCTGTGTATTTTGCAACCCCAGTGAACTACGCTTGGGAATAAGCATCCGCACCACACCTACCTGCAAGCCACCCACGGCTTCCATAGCCTGCACCGCCATTAACAGCTGTTGCCGTTACTTTCATCTCTCTGCTGCTCCAGTTGCGCCAGACTACATAGAAGCAAACGGAAAGATTAGATTCGGATGTACTCTCCTACAGGCAAGTCGCTAGCATAGTTATAGCCCGTTGCGCCTGGCGTATTTTATATTAGAATAGTTGCATGCTGCGCACGGTTGGAAACTAGGGCATGCTTTACCCATCGTAGCCTTTCGTGTACTTTTGCTTATGCTATGCGAATCATTACCACAGATTGTACGAGTGTAGGTTATGTGCCTCGTCCTTTTGTATGTATTTTCGTTTATGATATATGTTAGGGCTGCCGCAAAATTTCATGCGGCCACTTTATGCAACTTACTGAACAAAGTCAATTAGGCTTACCAGAGTCCTGGTCAACGGTTCTCCGGCTCGATTGTGTGGGAGTTATCGGTTATAATTAGCCCCCAAGCCGCTGTTTCTCAGTGAGACCTACAAATTACAGATTAGATATAGGGCTCCGAGATTTGATAGCATCTTATTAGAACTGTGCTTTTTTTTACTTACCCGGTAGCACGCGATAGCTGCGTTTGATCGCTTAGCGCTGTTTTGGAAATTTGCACTCCGCCATTTGCGTTCGAAACTAATCGCGAAAAGTTAGTCATTATACAACGGCAGGGGGGCGTGAACCCGTCACGGGAGCTGCTTGTCCTAATTCAAGTGTCCGCGAACCGGTTAATTATCTTACGCCTGTATAAAATTGTTATAGAGCAGATTCAAGCGCTTGCTAAAGATATTCATGGATACCCTGATGTCTTTCTATTATTAGGGACCTCGGCGTTAATGTGTGCCCACGCTAAACGTACGTTGCTCCGCCAGCTAGAAATTTTTGAGTAATGTTTTTAACGTTAATTAGAGCTAACCTTTGGGGCTAAACGTTAGCCAGTCTAAACTTGCATTGCTCTGTACCGGCGTAGTATTTGTTAAACCCGCTCTGCGACCTATAGTTGCTTAATTATTTTTCTTTATGCTCCTGCGGAGCCCGAACATAATTGTTTTTTTAAGTGTATGTTTTGTCCGCCGTATACCTGCTTAAACTTTCATATACATTTATATTTATATTTGTACCCACCAAAATTATAATAAAGCTGTGATACTTTATTGGTCGTTACTTTGATTTTGTTTGTTCTGCTGGAATTATCTCTACCTTGTAGTGGTCCGACTCAAGGATTAAAACAACGTCGAGGACATGGCGTCCTCTCCTTTTTTTAAATTCTTTTTCAGGGTAGCTGGAACCCGACCCTTCTCGGCGAATTAGCCCAATTAGGCCGATAGTTACCAGCCGGCAAAACACCAAATAAAACTTTCCCCAACAGGTAAGGCCAAAACATTTATCCTTCCTCCCAATATACTATGGACTCTCCTGTTTGTAGAAAAGCAGGCTGGAGAAAAAACAGGGTACAAAGTAAGCAAATTTACGGATGGGTATGAGAACGAGGAACTGGAATAAGCATGCAAAAACAAAATATTTACTAATTTCCAAGGCTTTTACCGCTATTGTCATTATTTAACGAAAGACTCGGTATTGGATCATGTTTTTGTTGAAATAGAAGAACTCGACGTTTCGCCCACGTTTGTAGCTGAAAGAGAAAATTATGGAATTTCTCCTTTATACGTCGCTTCAGAAAAGCTATGTATTATTGAAAGCATTTTCAATAAGCAGAGAGACGAACAGCTTTGGCTTTATATCCATTTAATTGAATGCCTTTAATCCGAATAATATCAGCCAAATACAAGTGTGCTGTTCAATCCTCCGCATTCTTAAATGTTCCTCGATGTTTATTTCACAAGCTAGTCCGATCAAGGGCTTACAGCGATTCAGAAGCGCTTTGGGGAAATTCACCGGCCACGCGTTCATAAAAAATTCAGCGCATGCAAGCCACTCATGTTTGACAACAAGTTAAGAAAAGATCAGGCCCTTCTGCTGAAAGCGGTTGTCAGCGAAGATGCCACCCTTATCTAAAACAGGCATCGCATTTTAGTTGGAACCCTGAACATCTAAATGAGTCGTTTTTAATGCTAAGTGGATGTTAACAAGCAGAATTGAAAGGTAGGAATGCGCAACAGGAGCAATTAATAGCCATGCAAATGTTTTGGGATTCCATCGGCATTTCCGTTCTCGCAAATAATAAGTCTTCTAGTAATTTGGTGGATTCGATAACTTTAAGTAAACACTAATTCCAGCTTATGATTTTTTACTGCTGGGTTTCCAGAAAGAGAGTGTTCGATGGCTGTGTCAATGAGGACGAATGCTTTGTGTCAAAGAAATGCAAACAATTAGAATTAGATTTCAAAGGTGAACGCCAAACGGCGGATTTTAATCATGACTTTTGCAAAAGAGCGCGTAATAAGCGTTCGTTAGTATTAGTTTGCGCCAATTCGACAAGAATTTACAATAGTAACACTTACAGCTCCCGTAGAGATGAGGCATAAGGCAGCAGCGAGTCCCTCTTCAGTACTTCTATGCCAGCGTCTTCGATAATCCTGCAAGAACAGATATTTTAGTCAATTGGCAAATTATCTTGGTAATATAGATTAATCTTAAAATTCAGTTTAGGCTACAAAAAGATGATTATTTTTATTGTTCATTGAAACGTTAAACAGGGTTTAACATGATCGCGTCCTCGAATGTTAAGATACATTTAATATGCATCCACTCATTTAACATGCATGCACTATAGCAACATCACACATATTCATGGTAGTCCGATTTCGATTTAGCAGTTTTTAGTAATTATTATTGATTCAAAATTATTGCCTCAATGAACAATAAACTAATGAACGCATTTCGAGGGGAAACCGTCTTAATATTTCTCACATAAATTACCACTCTTGCTTCGCTGCGCTCGCTCGAGTGCTAAAAATATGCTCGAATGTTAAGACTGGGTTACCCCTCTTAATACGTTAATTACTATTACTGGCGCAGTGCAAGTCTCTTAGAAATGGTTTAATGCCGATGCTACTGTAGTAGTAAGGCTGACGATGACGATGATTATTTTACAAACGTTCATAGAGGTAACTGTTGAGAGGAGCAAACGTAGAATAACACAGGGTATAGCATATTGTTTCAATTAGCTTTTCTGTAACTGTAAAATTGTTTCTACCGAAAAACTACTTGCCTAAATAGAATCAACCTTCGGTTTAGAGTGTAGCTCCTGATGAATGTAAAATTGGAAAATTAGTGACGAAGTAGAAAGTACTATTTAAAATGCATCTGGGGGTTTTGATAAATCGAGACCCATCTTTTATTTTTGCCTCCTGTGTGCAGTGGTTTTCGGCGTTTCATTGATAGCAGAACAAGAAAGAAAAAGTATATTTTCAGTTGGTGTAATAGGAACTCAATTCCTTAACAACGGCTTTAGTTTTCGTAACGGTTCTATGTCAGTTTCCTATGTTGAAATTGAACCTGGTCATAATCATGGTTTTGTAAAGCAAACTATGTTACACCTGCATTAGTAAACTTGTTGCACGAGTATCAGGTAAAATGTAACATTAACGAAAATGCCGAATATTGACGTCAAATGGGATGCCGGAGAGGGGTCATGGGCGTAGAGGATACGTAATAAACTTCCCTACTCGCAGTAAGCGAAATAACTTAATAAATAACGGCTTCAGTAGATTACTGTGTGATGCTCCGTCGAACCAAGCGGAGTAGATGAGCTACGACAAAAAGAGGCCAAAAGAGATAACGAGTACCCACCAAAAGGAAACAACTGCGGCTAGTATCAAACACGAAGCATATGTTTATTCAAGCTAACGGTCTCGAAGTACACACAATACACCAATTAGGCCTCTAAAAATTCTGTCGAATAAAGTGAGTGTATTTGGAGTAATTTTGTAAATATAGATGGTTAGCACATGAACGTTTTTTTAATGTTTTTAATAGATGTTTCTAAATATATTTAGTATAAAGTGGGTAGAAGTGAGCGCAAGTATGTTTGGGCCTATCTCGCTGTGTTTTTGCACATCGCTTTGCCGTGCATAAAAGTGAGCGGAGCTACAGAGAGAGTGAGTGCTTCTCTCATCGATGGAGGTGCATGCCGGAAAACCTTAGCTTCCAAAGTGGGAACCAGCGTCAGAGGTGAGTGTTTCTATATTTTCTTGGAGAACTACTAGAACGAGCAAGTGTAATAACAGTGGCCTGATAGCTTAATGCAGAGCTCCAACGTCTTGCCTAAAATGTTGTTTGGTGACTCACAGTTCATCAAGCCGACAAAGAAAGCATTCACGTTATCAAGTGGCGCAATAGTAAAAGAATCGCCAGGAGTACCTCGGATTGACAGGTTCAGATTATTACGTAAGTAATTGTAATTCGACAATAATCACTGAAAGTAGGTGATTTATGTTAGACTCTGTTATTCACCAGCAGAAATAGGAGCGGGTGCTGAGTGATTCACCGAGACCAGCTGGCACGGCGCTCCGGCTCCGGTTAAACAAAATTGGATACGTTGTAAAAACAGCTGTCTGGGTATGGTTTAATTATTTTTATCATAAAGGCGAGGTAGAAACAGTTGACAGCTGTTTGATTTGTTGTTTAGTGTGTATTTAATTCTAGTACTACCATCAGATAAAAAAATTATTCTGAGCAGGCCTTGATATGTGTTATACGTTTAGCAGTACTGAAGTGTATTGTGAGTCTATATCAAATTCGAGATTAAACGGTTAGGTTTTGTTTGTTGTTTGACACAGACTGACGTAAAACTTAACCTGCAAATCTCGAATTTGACATAGACTGACAATACACTTCAGTACTGCTAAACGTATAACACATATCAAGGCCTGCTCAGAATCATTTCTTTTATCTCATGGTATTATTTAGTCATGTAGAAATTTATACATCTGTTCATTTCTATGTAAGAAAATTGAAGCGATAACAATTATAGCTTAACACGACTCTAGGGTCAACTTTTAAATTTATTACAACAAGGGCGTTTCCTGGCTACAAACTTAGGCAAACAAAACAAAAGATATCTCATTGATATTGAGCTAGCTGCAATAAAAGAGAAGCAGAGTTAATTGTCTACTAGTTTGTTTTTATTAATAAAAACGTAGCAATTCAGGAGCCGCCGCGTTACAAGATATACAGGGTGTTTCGGGAGGAAATGGAAATATTTTAAGGACATGTCTAGGAAGCCAAAATAAGCAAAATAAGCGCATATGTTCAAGTCCGATTTTTATTTGTTGCAGAAATACTTTGATTAATTGTAATTTAAAAACTAAAGACAAATTCATTACAAAACTAACAAAACAAAACAAAAAAAAATACACAAATTGCATTAATTCACAACAAATTTTAGAAAACATCACCGCCCACTTCGATTCATTTATTTGCGCCTTATAAATTGGGGCCGATCGTTGTACTATTAGTTTAGTGATGAGCTTATTCGAATGAAAAATAACCGGTTATCCGGTCATTATGTGAAAAAAGGCAAAACATATATGGAAAATATAGTAATTCAGAGTAAAATAGAAGGAGAGAGAACACGAGACCCAAATTATTCACGGCCGTACAAAAACCATGTGTACACTAATAAAATGAGAAAGAGAGAAATATAGAGTTACCAGCAGCAGAAGTATAATTTCGAACCATAAGGAAGATGCTATACAGACACCATTATCTATTAAGTGAAGTAATGTTTAGACAAAAAAATCATTTCAGTTTTACTAACAGCATACTAACTGGAACGAGGAATGGTACAGATTAGCTGTGAGGAAAACTTTTGAATTGAGCGTTTTCCCGCATTTATATTTCAAAATCAGCGTTTTCCCGCATATTTTAGTTCAAGTATTGGCAATTCCGCGCTCTGGTTTCTAATTCAAATATCGACGCTTTCCGCTCTCATTAATATAGTACAGCTGTGATCATTTGCGTGTCTGCGAGCGCTTTCCGCTCGTTATAATATAGTACAGTTCTAATCGTACGGCGTACCGTCTTTTGGCTCGAAGTAGTTGCTGTAATGCTGCGTTAGAGAGAATCGATTGCATGAGTGGGACAAGGAAAGTTAGCGAAAGCGCTTTATCTCCTTTTTTGAGGCAACAAGTGATATTGAGTGTGTGATTGCGGCCCCTAACGGTTTCTTAAACTCGTCAGGGGCCCGCCTAATTAAGACTTCCGTTGTGATTGAACTTGTGAAATACAGGGTGCGGCAAAATATACCCAGCTATAGAATATTGTTATAACTTTGTTATTTCTTTGACAAAAGTGAAGTTTTATATCAAAGTAGAAAGATACAGAATTTTGTTATGGAGCATTATTCGGCTCAACAACGAGCAGAAATTGTTAAATTGTATTTCCAAAGTTTTCTGCTATAATTTCAACTCAAGCGCTTTTAGGCGAGCATATCCTAATCGAAGACATCCACACGGAGAAACAATTCGACGTTTAGCAAACGAAGTTTTACAAAATGGCACAGTAAGTGATGTAAATCATACTGGAAGACCAACCAAAAACTTCCACAATAAGACGTGCAGCGCAATTAGGGTTGTCTGTGAAAGTTTTTGGTTCAGTCTGAACATCAGCCCGAAGAAATTCAATATTTTAGTTTGAACGATCAGAACGAGGTCTTCCAGTATGCTTTACATCACTTACTGTGTCATTTTGTAAAAATTCGTTTGCTAAACATCGAATTGTTTCTCCGGGTGGAGGTCTTCGATTAGGATATGCTCGCCTAAAAGCGCGTTCAGTTAAAATGATAGAAGAAAAGTTTTGGAAATACAATTTAACAATTTCTGCTCGTTGTTGAGCCGAATAAAGTCCATAACAAAATTCTGTGTCTCTCTACTTTGATATAAAACTTCACTTTTGACAGCTCTCAAGGAAATAACAAAGTTATAACAATATTTCATAGCTGGGTATATTTTGCCGCACCCATTAGTTTAAAGTATTGTTTTTCTGTATTTTGACCGACAGTTTCCCGTTGTATTGCATTGTGTTCGCCGCCTGTGACAATTTTTGCCTTTCTCGTCGAAATGGGTGCTTTTTGTCAATATTGTAGTTATAGAGAGACGTCTGTCCAGTAATCGTAGCCGAGAATTCGTATCAAGGAATTGGAAGCTCTATAATCGATCTGTGTGGATTTGTGAGAGATATCAATAAAGTCCAAATCCTTGACAGACAGCAACCCCTGGTCGTAAAGGCTTCATTCCCGCATTTCTTTAGGCAGCTTGACAGTTGCTGGGACATCGGCATTGGCAACTACGTTGGACGTCAAACAATGGCTGCAGAACCCCTCAAAGGTACTGTGTCTTTTGTAGTAATTGTAAAGCGCACAATGTGCAGTGAAGTGGTCATTTATATGACAAAGTGTCGCCATTTTTACGGAACGTAGTTGTTCTCATTTCAAATTAAGAGTTTGAATAGTTGTTATTGTCATTAAGTCAGTTTTGCTTATTTGCCGTCAAGTTTTACTGTCTGCAATTGGCTTAATCATTCCGTTTAATTTAAGTTAATGTCAAATGTTTACATGCATACTTCTACGTTAATATATTTCATCTTAAATTAGTTGTGCTTCTCTTTATTGCATTTATGACCATTGCATGCGAATTTGTGTTTTTTAATGTGTTTATTTTGCAAACGGGTTTATAGAGCTGTAAAAGAATTCAAGTAAAAGTAAGTTCACCGAGGCTGTACGTCGACCGTGGCCCGAGTACACCTAGGTTGGTTTTGAGAGGTTGGTTCACTGTTTCTACTTTTTCAGTGAACCTACCTGTATTTTCTCGATTAGAAAAGTGGTAGCATCTAAGGCATTTAACATCGTTATTTCGTTTAATAGGCGGTTGCTTTGATTAATTTCGTATTGAACCACCCCATCTCTCTAAGTGTAGTCGGCAAATTTGGTTGCAGCTCATCGTAGCATAGTTGGGGAAACGGATATGTGTATTTTTACGATCTGTATCGTTTTCATCGTAACCAAACAATTTAGTATTTTGGATGTTAAATTCATATCTTAAAAGCGAGTTATTCCTGTAAGAAACTGTCGTAATATAGTATTTAGTAACGAGCCTTCATTAGAATGTCACAGTGAATGAAGAAGAGATTCCTAAAGTTGCGTGTTGCATTTTATATATTACACAATACAAAAACTAAATGCCAAATTCCTAGATTACGAAGGGAAAATACTAAAACAACGCAAAAATAGAGAAGCATAAAATTTAAAACCATGGTCGGTCAACGCGGGTATCTAAAGAAATGTCAAAATAGCAATGTAACTTGTACTGAAAATATCAATGTATAATTATTTGTTTTGCCCAGTTGGAAATTAAAGCCTTTGGGAACTAGACGACAAAAACGGCTTGCTTCTACAAGCCAATAAACATTCAGAGCAATGTAAAGCAGTTCGTTTAAATGTAAAAAGTTCCATTTTCATACGCCAAAGCGTAAATCGGTTTCCACAAAACGATCGCTGAATCAAGAGAATTGTAGAACGCCTAAAATAAATAGTGAAATCGTAAACAAGGATTTACTTTTCCACAAAAAAACCTATTTGAGTGCCGGTAAACCGAAGCAATTTCAACTCTACGTATTATCCCTAATGACCTTTACCTGGTTTAGTGGCACTATTAAATTTTTCTGTGAGTACATTACGTTTGCTTAGCGAAAAATTATCACTGTAAATCAGCTCTAATGCATATAACTGTTCGAAGATTAGCCCACACAGTAGTATGCAGAATTTTATAACGAACTTAGCATTTTTTAATCCCTAGGATTAGTGGCTTTCATGCGAATTGCTCGTATAAATTGGGGCAAGTGTAAGGTCGATAAATCTAAAAATCGCCATTTGAAAGGCGGAAATGCATAACACAACAGAGAACGTTTCAAAATTGATGTGGACAAGCACAAGCTAACCCGTTTTGATTATTTTCGCGGCTATTTGAGCACTGTTACAGCTACCAAACGTGCAGAGAAAAGAGGGCAATCAAAAAGATTGTAGCTTAGTTGACGACAGGGTGAACCCTGGACGGAACTAATATAAATTTCAAAAACAGGTATATTTTCGAACTCATGAAAATTAGTATGTTATCATTATTAAAATCTAAAAATGCAATTTTGCGATGGTAATAACAGCGTTCTTTTATTAGGGGCATAAATTAGCCCCGCTTGGTTGTGAATAAATAGAATCGAGAAGGAAATTATCTTGTTAAACTACACCAGTAAAATTGACACAGAATGAGCAAAGTTTGGTTTGCTGCTGCGTATTGTTTAGAATTTTGAATTGTTTTATGAAATTTTATAGTCAGGAATCAGGGACCATAAATTCGATCATAGGGTGTGCACTCGAAGATATAGTTTTAAAAACTGTACACTATCTGAAATGACCTTGCGGATCTGAATGTGGAGGGCTCCATTCTATTTGCGATTGCAAAAAATCAGAAAAAAATATTTTCCGGATTTTTTTTATTACAAAAAATTGATGAACTTTATGCGTACATCGCATTCACAAGCTTAGATTTGAATATTTCTCAATGATTTTTAAACTAGTGGAAAGGCTATTCTTTCTACACATTTCATACGCTAGAAGTATGTCTTTATGTCCAATAGTTTAAAATATACCTCGATGCTGAAGTGTATACCGCGCGTTCCCGGTACGCTTTCCTTAAACAATTTCTGTAGCATTTGTTAAAAATAATTTCGTGATTAATTTGACATCATCTGAAACCACAAAGAATAAGCTTATCTTTTTTCTGTTTTTTTGCAATCGTAAAAAGAATGGAGCCCTCCACATTAAGAACCGCAAGGTCATTCCAGATAGTGTACATTTTTAAAAAAACTGTATCTTCGAGTGCACACCCTATATTTTAGAAGCGCTTTTTGAGAGACCAGATTCCTGACTATTAGATCGTCAAGGTTTGAGAAGTGGAAGCTTGCGGGAAACTAGAATTCTGGCTAATGCAAGATCTTTGAGTTTTAAAGTGATAATCTTTCCGTGGAGGCTTGTTGGTTTATCGTCAGATACCTATTCACGACTTCTATATTGCTAAAACCTGTTAGAGAGTGCCGTTGTCGTTTTAATTAAGTTCCGCCGGATTTCAACGATCGATTATATTTCAATTCGGTCCTCGTATTCGTTAAATACTTGAATACGTTGCCTTTGGGGTTTCTTCGACTCCGGTGAGAGAGATTTTTTATGGGCCTGCTGTGCCCCAGGTCAGTTCCAACGTTTCTGTCGCTTAGTCGTGGGACACCTCTGCGTCAGGTCAGTTTCAGTGTTTCTGCCACGCAGGCGACATTCTCTGCTTTACCCCAGGCCAGGCGGTAGCTTTTTTTCTAGAGCATTTGCCAAAGCTACAGTTAGTTTCCCAAACCGCTACTTGAAGCTGTAGATTCGTTCTAATTTCGTATCAGTATTGTAATACTTGCTTTATGTTTTAATTACGTTCTTACTGTATACATGCTGTATATCAGTTGCGTTATACACTTTCTCTGCGTAACTAGAATAACTATAGTCAAATGCAAGCTTTTTCGGCCGCTGTCCATAATGGTAGGTTCTTCAGGGGCTATAGTCGACAAGACATCAGGAAAGCGTGCCAATACACCATAAAACCGAAAGAACCTAAACCTATTAATTACGCCTGCGTTTCCTTCATCACCGGAGTAACCGACAGAATAAGAAAGGTCTTAGATAAGAAGAAATTGGGGCCCGCTATGATCCAATAAGAAAGGTCGAACAATTGATCCCCTCCAACAAAGATTCTTTGCCCAGACTACAGATTGAAGACGTTTACCAGCTCCAATGTACTTGTGGCAAATCTTACATCGGACAAACGGGAAGAAGTATCCGATGTCGAATAAAAGAACACCAGAGTCACACACGACTTGGAAACACACAGAAATCAGCCACTACTAAAAAATACTTCCCTCGTGTTATTCGGGAATCCCTAAAAATTATTAAAAAAACAAAGAATTTCAATCGCAAGGACAGCTACCGCCTTAGTAACATATGGAAGGTAGCTCTACAAAATCAATAAACCGTAAACAAGTTTCATGTGAGCAACCAAGCAGGAAAACGACGGTAGTCATTCTATTCCACTTCATCTTTTGGTTTTTATTCATTTTACTGAATGCTGTACTACAGGTGGGCGACCTCTCATTGTCAGGCCCATTCTTGTATGTAGTACTCTCATCGCAGCAACTTTTACCTCTTTTATTTTTCTTGTATCAGCTGCATATATTAGGAGTGGTCTTGCTGTTGCTTTATATGTACGCACTTTGCTTTCTGGTACTATGTACTTGTAGTGTAATTGAAACGGGAGTAAACAGTACGCGTGGCCAGAGAACATGACAAATGTATGTAATTTATTACTACCAACAGATGTAATGGTTTGAACGTGGTATTAAGCAGAGTTAAGCAGAGTTAATCCACAATGGTTATTGAGCTCCTTCTTCGCTCCCTTTTTGAGTATCGGTATCGCTTGGTTTTCTTCCCACTTTACCGGTATTTTCTCTGCTTCCAACAGTATAATAACATTTCTATTCGGCATCAGAGCATAATAGTATACCTCAGTATCTTCATCAAATCCTAAACGGTGTTAGATTGGTAATCCAGACTAATTCTATACCTCTTGAATTTTGATTCTTTTGTACCCCATACGTAAATACCTTTCTATTCCTATTTAGATACTAGCTAAGTTGTTAGGTAATTTTATTCGGCTACTCGGTGTAGCTTTTCCGACCGCTTTAGCGAGAGAACCAAAGGCACAACCAGCGACCCGCGTCATTATAGTTGGCCGCTGGACTTCGAACAGAGAAAGGCAAATGAATCTAATGAGGACATCTCCAAAGCGTCTTTAACATACTGCAACTCTGCGATAACGCCGTAATGCATTTCGCCTGCGACTTGTGCCGGATATTTTTGGGTTTTAGCATCTGAACATCTTGCTGCCCTTTTTTGGTACTGTGCCCAGCTGTCCATCCCATTCGCACCCCCGTTGGACGTAGCGGCTTTCTCTTTCGTGTAAGAGAATGTTTAGCCAGCTGGGACCGAATCGCGGGCATCACCCCGAAACCACGACGTCTATCGCTTTTCGTTAATTTGCTGTTATTAGATACTGGCGCCGTTTTGAATTATTGTATAAGTTGCTTTTGCAAATTTAACGAAATTGGAAATTGAGTACTCCATCAGCGCATAAATTAGTCTTTATACTGCTGAAATACTTTCTACGTCATATTCAAGCATAGATTAGCGGGTAGCGCCTAAAAATTTTCCAGATTGTTATACACCCCGGGGGAGAAATCCAACCAAAATATACAATTGAACCTACTTCTTTCGCTTGTTGAACCTTTTGTATTCGTTGAGCTTGTTATATTATTTTTTTAATTCTAAGGGTCTCCGAGCATTTTGGGCTAGTGCGTCTCTTTGCGCTTGCTAGATAGACCGCGCTGGTTCACATCACATTTTAAGATTCAATTTTAAATGACAGCTAACGTGCACATTACATTGAAAACCTCCTGTGGTCCGACCAATTCGACGTCGAGTTGCCTAAACGTTGTGTTGCTTCTATCGCATTTAATGAATTTAATCTCAATGTTCGTCTCATGCACCAGTTGGCGACATGTCGGTTAAAAGTTCTCTGTCAATTTGCAGTGCTAGTGTTTCATGTGCGAATTACAGAAACTGTGTTGATTCTAAAATTTTCCATGTTGCAAAAGCAACAGGACACTGTGTAACTAAAAAGAATTGGCAAAACAAGCACCTTCAGCTTCGCGGGCACGAGATCGTCACTTTTTGCTTTTTGCTGCGTCGTACTTCAGACGTTGATGGCGTTTTAATGGTTTGCACCACTGGCACTGTTATGATGTTTATTAAACGTTGTTTTCCACTGTGGAATTAAGTGCAGTAAACTACAACCGATTGTGGAAGACAATAACATTCTTTTTATTTACTTTAGAACATAAAAACAAAATACAACATATTCAAGTTCGTTAATATTAATTTAAAATACAAATACGAATTGTGAGTAGCCTAGTTTTTTATACGGAATTGTTTATTTATAACAGACCTTAGAATCTGACCTAGGTCGCGGACTCCGCCAAAATGCGAATATGAAGTCAAGTGATATCAAAAACTAAACTATTTGCGCCTATATAGGTGGCGCGTGAATGGAAGGGACATTTCCTATTCTTTTGCGCACAATAGGATTGTCCAGTTAGGCACCCTGTGCTCTATTGTCCTACAAGTGGTTGAAATAACTTGCGCTAAAAAAGGACTTTCCTTTTTGTTTCATTGATAGTCGAGTAGTTTACGACTGAATTTCCACCAGGGTTAACTTTCCTTTTCGCCCGGTCTTATTGTTAGTCGGGGCAATAGGGTTTGTTGGGCAACATGGATCCTGCTAAAATTGCATCGCGACGTTTAGACACGTTAGTTTCATTCTTCAACTCGACGACACAAATCACACTTGACATTACAGATGTTTCTTATTGCACGCGCACAATTGATACTTTCTCTAGACTGTCACATCGCGAATGCCACTTTTATTATCTGATTTAGTAATGCACTTTAAATCACATTTTACATTCTTTAGTTTATGGCCTATGACGTTTTCAGGCCGACTATGCAGCTGCGCTATAGCGTGATTGTCGTCCCGGGCGCTCAGGTTGATTTATGCGGGTCATTTGCTAATTACAGTACTAGACTTGGCACACTTGCGTACCGGCTACTAACGAAGACCAAACGATCATGTGTGAATGAAAAAAGCGCATCGGGCCGTTCGTTGGAGGCAGCTGTTGGTAGTTGCGATGATTCTCGGATCGATTGTAATGGCTGTTAACCAGCTGTTTAGGAATAGAAATTCCGGATTATTTTCGCGGATCTCCCGCAAATAAAAATTACGCACGTGTATTTTTTCTTCGCTTTGGCGTGGCCTAATCTAGAAACTCGGTGGGTGCTTGACGACGTTGTTTGTTAAAGCTGAATAAAAATTACTATCGCGGAAGCTATATAAGTCTTCGACGACATTAAAAACTAGCTGTACATTGGATCTACTACAACTGCTTAAAGCTGAATTTGAGTGACATCAATCGCTTGCAGTATTTCCTCCTGGATGGTCAACTTTCTTCAGTTTAAAGGTTTTTGGTTTTTGCCTAAATGTAAATATCTCTAGTGACGTGCTTAATTTAAGAGGAGTTTTATTAATTAGCAACAACCTTGGTTTAACATTATCGCATATTTTATTTTTATTTTATTTTGGTACTCAACCTACAGCCTTTAGGGCAATTATAGGCGTCGCTGTACATTTTATTGTGTTTGTGTTGAATTTTGCAGTGCTCTTTGCGGTGTCATAAAGTTCAGTGTAATTTTGTAATACGTACATGGTATATGTATTATTTGGTCGGCGTTTAATAAGATTTGTTTCTGTTGTACGAAAATAACTCGATATTGTACATTCGAAGCTTATTGGATTGATTCAGGCACTTGGGGTTTACTGGTTTGAATCGAGCTCTCTTCTGACTATTTACGGGGATTTCTCGCTATTTGATATACTTTGGTTGTGTTGTTTACTTGAGTTACAAATTTTGTAAATTGATTTTTGTGCTTCAGGAACGTTGAATTCAAAAATTGTGTTCAAAAATTGAGTGGACAATTGTTAAGAGATTGTAAAAAAATTAAACGTCAGTAGCTAAAGCAGTCAAGTCTTTCGCCGACAAGCAGTTAAGCGTCCGTGTAAGTTTTTTGTATCAGAACTGCTCTTTGGTAGTAAACGGAGTAGATTCGTCCAGCTAAGCTTTGAATTTCACGGTAGCGCCTTGGCATTGCATCATAATTTTTATTGTACAAAAACAGAATCGGACTTTACAAGTAATCTAAATCACACTCATCGGCAGATCAGCTGTAGACGATTGGGGGCTTTACTACCGTTGCCTCACAAAGCAAACCAACCTGTGATAAGTGCGATCCGGTGTAAAATTCCGTTTATACCATAACGAGTTTAACTTTATTGCTTTTTGGCTTGGGTTTTATATTCTATTTTAGCACATAACAACCTTGATGTGGAATTATGACGACATGTAGGTTTTATGAATGTTTACCAAGCATAAATTATTGAAATTTTATGTGCTGACTACTCTCACAACAAGCATTTTCATAAAAAACATTGCCAATTAATCCAATTAGTCTGTACTATGTACAAGAATATATGCTCAATAACATCAAACGTTTATAATTCGCCAAGAAAGGAAAAGTGCACAAAACTTTAGAATACGATGGTTAAAATATTTATAAAACCTTAGGATTTTTAAACCCTGCCTTACTTTCTCTTCCATTAAATTAGTAATTTGTAAACGTCCTTTTCGCCTTAATCTCTTAGATGCTGCATAGAAAATGTATAGAAAAATAGTTCCGGATGTTCAGGTGGTCGTATTTTAAGGGCGCTAGTACGGCAGCAGCACTAAAACGCCTCCGGCATAATAAACTAGGAGCATGATTTTACTGCTTATATAAATTTCAGGCACAAAACAATAAACCAGACGTTTATACGTCTGGGCAATTAGAGTAATTGGCACGAAGCCTGTTTGGTGCGGTTGCTGTCCAACATAGAGCATTGCATAAGAAATGAAAAATTATTAATGGCTTCGCATTTCGAAAAGTGCAGATTACCGCGGTTCGTAAGCTGCGATGGACTGTGCAAATACGGCGATTTGTGGTGTCTGAAGTTTTAAAAAAATGGACTACGGAAAGGTTTTGCTCGTTAAGTTTGTGAGATTGTCAGGGAACTAATGACCCGAAAAATGATGCTACGATTAGCCCGTTTTGGAAATGTTGATTGTGATAAGTTGCTTTTGTAATTTTATGTTTCACACGTCTTTACATCATTTTCAGACTTGTACTATGCAAGACAAAAAAACTGGGACAGTAAGTATGGTCTGTTGTGAATATTACTGCTAGGTATTTCTAACTTCTCTGTCAAATTGTTTAGACGTTGCTATGAATACAATATGTGTAATAGGGTGGATCGAAAAACGGCGAAAAAAGATTTTATTTACTAGCAACGTGATATTGTACATTTTCGTCATAGAAACAAAATATGAAAAGCTACTCATAACTCCCAAGGGACCTGTCAATTTTTTTCTCTCTTAAACTCTTGGTAACCATGCAACTATAGGCCATGTCTTAACAACCATACCCTGAGGCAACCCTTGATGTTACTTAAATATTCTAATTTTAAATTTCATTATCACATTTTGAAATTTCATACTATTCTTACTAATATGCTAGTAAATAAAATATTGTATGCACCACAGGAGATATTCATGTTTTTTACCGTCGGTTGACTGTCAACCTCAGGGAAAAAACATATTCATATCTCCCTTAATGCATAAATATCTATTTTTTCTTTGAAGTTCCACTCTCCCACCCTCTACCTTTTAATATCTCATAAGTTAGGTATGTCTCAAAAAGTCTGATTTGCATTGAAATTTTGGTAGTGACTGTCGGGAAGACATCTTATAAAACCATCCCTTGCTTATGGTCCACAACCAGCTGACGATGCTTCTGTCAATAGTTTTACACAGCGTTCTACAGCTTGTGAATGCCATGGAAATTTAAAAATACAAATTTCGTCTGGTATATTTTTTATCATTTGTTCTAACTGCTCAGATGAAAATGGTTTAGTTATTGGCGGTTTTGTAACTCCTTTATCTTGCCAGTTTACTAAATCAATGTAATCAGTTGCTTCAAAATTTATCGGAGGTATCTGGAATTTCTGTATTCCGGTCATGACAGGATTATTTCTTGATTTCAAAATACGTCTTAAACCCAGTTCCCTGATATGCAAGCGTGTGTTACCAAGCATACATAACAATATGTTTTCGGGATATGCGAAGTATCCATAAGTTTGTATGACTTTGTGTATTAATTTCTTCAAAGGCAATGGTAAGTATATGGTTAGCTCAATCATATTAAATAAATGAAGAAGCGAACCATATTTCCCATCTGGTTTTATCTTAATTTCAAACCATAATGGAACATAAACCGTTTGGATAAAATTTGTTAAAATGTTTAAATTTTCTGAAGGATTTGTAGTACCTGCATACAACTGCAAAACTCTGTTTGCTGTAGTCAGCCATCTGGAATGTGCCATTTTGCCAGACTGCCTTCTTGAAAGACTATCTGATACGGTTCCTTCCGATATTGCTAAACTAATTTCATATAGGTACTTTCGATCGCTGCTTAGAATACTTAAGTCAACCTGTGGTAGTTTGGCCGGAATCTTCTTAGAATTTGTGATTGGTTGTAGTTCACAGGTTTCTAGTTGCTTTCCAATATCTCCTGTATATCCAGTAGGACCACCTGTTTTTCCATCCAAGTGCTTCATAAGGTATCGACGTGGCAATTCGTTAGCGTGAAGCAGGCATATAAACCACTGCAAAGGTCTGCTAATTCCGATCTCTAGTGAACGTATGATACCATTATGAATGCTTCCATCACTTCCTATGGTAACCAAATTTGATAAGTCCATGTTTTGTTGTAGAAAAATCATTATAGTTTGTGAGATATCTTTTGTGTTGCAACAAACAATAACTCTCTGTAATCCGTAATACGTAAACGTGGCGGAAAGGATTGCAAACCGCTACTGAAGTATTGAAAGATTGAAACTAATGAAGACGCTTATCAGTTGGCAGCCCAGCGGCATGCAATTTTTGAAGGGGTGGGGGCACCGATAAACATTAATCAATTGCATTTAAATTTTACTAGGGTTAATAACTTACCGGCGGGCCACTTTTGCGCATATAGGAGTTTCGGATATTTAAAATTGATATTTTCCATCCACCGTAATGTGTAATTGTTCAAAGCCTCGTTTTAGCTAATCAAATTATGCTAAAATCTCTATCAATAGTTGTCCCAGTTTTTTTGTCTTGCATAGTACTACTTAATTTTAATTTCAAGTTTTAATATAGCAGCACTACAACCAGTTGGAATTGTCCCTAATTGAATGCTGATGGCTTCTAAGTAAGCCAAGTTGTTTAAGCACGGGGCAGTATTATTAACGATGCTTTTGTTGCCATGCCGGTTAAATTAAGGTCAGGTAAATCGAGACCTTTATAAGGGCTATGAATAATCAACCGCCTTCAAGCGAGAAACAACTTTAGAAGAGATTAGAGTTGATTTACCTGCAGTAATTATGGAGTAAGCCTCCAACTACGGCACTATCTATTAATTTATTAACGAAGTCAAATAAGAGACTAATGAGCTAATACTGATGGCCGATTACTGCATGTTTCACTTTTGCTAGAGATACCATAAATTATGACAAGATCTGTATGCTCTAAATATAGTTGAAAGATAGAAATTGTTTAATTATTAGGAGAAACGTCTAGAAAAAAAAAACATTAATTGGTAGAAACAATGACCAATAGTAAGGTTTCTAAATATTCGCTGTAAGGCTCCGGAAAATTTGTTAGAACTTCGATGAAAAGTCATTTCCCACTGAATAAATATTAATAACTAGAAACTTTCTGAAAGTTTAACCGAAACTGCTTCTTCATTAAAAAATTACTGAAAATCGCTTTACACCTTGCTGAAAGTAGCTGCAATTTTGATTGTTATTTTTCTGAATCGATAAGGAAATTCTACAAATTTACTAGGATTTTAATCTTTTTAAAGCAAATTTTCCTGAAATTTACTTTAATTAAAAGTGACTAACACTATGCTGCAAACTTCTAAAAAGTTTGTAAAATCTGTGAAAATGTACTACAGGATGGTAACTGGAAAATCTATGAAGGTGTATAGGAAACTCGTTAAAATTCGCCTTAAAACGTAGTTAAACGATAGTTTCAACTTGATATAAACTATCAAGAAATGCAGCGCTTTTCACACTCGCTACAAACTTGTAGGAAATATGTTAGAAATTCGTGTAAAATTTATTGTCAACTTGGTAAAACGTTAATAATTGGAAAGTTGAAACATTGCCTGCAAATTCGTTAAACAATGTTAGGAAATCGCGTTAATACATTGCAAAAAGTAGCTGGAAATTTATTAGTTAATTTTCAGAGCCAAAAATAAAAATCTACAAGTTTTAAAACAGGAAATGATGAAAATAAAGTTTGCTGGAAGTTACTGGAGGTTTTAAACTTTTACAGATAACTTGATTTGTTAGAAATTCGCTAAAAAGTTACTACAGAATAGTCTAAATTAGAAAGTTCAGGTTTATCGGAAACTTAGTTGCAAACTGCAAACGTATTTAAAAACTAACTGAAAATTTGTTAAAAATTTCCTGGAACTGACACGTTTTCAACATTCTCTGCAGTCTTCTAAAAAATTTAATAGAAATTCTTGGACAATTTATTGTTAATTTAGTAAAACAATAATAATTGCAAATTGCCTGAAGGCTTGGAAGTTTATGGTACCTTGTATGAAAATTTGTTAAAAATTGCTAAGCAATCCCATTGCAAAATGTAGCTGAAAACTATAGCTTGCAAAAAATGTGATAACAATTACTGGAGTTGAAAGTAAAATAAAAATTATGAAAAAGTGTTAGTAATTTGCTGAGAATTGACTAAAGTTTCCATAAAATGTATTAATATCTTACTCGATTTGAAAATTCATAAAATGTTACTGCAAATTGTCGAAATTTTGTAGAAATGATCTAAAAATTTACTACAAGTTAGCTAAAAGTTTAACTAGAAAGGTTTTGAAAGTTTATCTGAAAGTACAGAGAATTAACTGTAGTGACTAATTCAGGTAGGACATACATAAAACCTTTCTAAATCATTTCTAAAAATTAGCCGACTCAATACCGAAACCTATTTGAAAATTTTCCAAAAACTTACTGGAGTTGGAAGTTTTTAAAATTTGGTTGTATACGATAGTTTTTGCAAGAAATTCGAAAAAAGAACTAGGAAGTTTCTTAAAGTTTGTTCAAAACTTACGGAAAGTTGGCTGAAAATTACTTTAAAAAATCGATCTAAATCCCTTTAAATCATTGGTGAACACAATATGAAGTATTGGTAAATATTTGATTGATTTGACAATGATACTTTACAAATTTTGCTAAGACAGTTACTATAGTTATGATAAAACTCTCCAGAACTTTACTGAAATTTTCTCAACTTCCGCTGAAAACTTGCATTTAATAGAAATTCCGTAAATATGTATTGCCAGTTTGCAAAATTATTAACTTGAAAGATATTGAATGTGTATCTGAAATTTATGAAATATTTACTGCTAAATCGCTTTGAAAAAGAGCTGAATACTAACAGAAAACCTAATATATAATGTACTCTAATCTTTACGAATTTCATGAAGCATTCATCGAAGTGTTGATAAAATTGCCAAAAATTTACTAGACCTGAGACTCTAAATATTTGCTACAAAAAAACGTTACGAACGTACTGCAAAATAGCTTTAAACATTGCTGAAAAGTAGCTGAAAAGTTACGAAGTATTTTGCTGATTCGATAACAAATCCTTAGAAATTTGTTAAAAAGTTTATTAAAATGTTAGAGAAATTTGCTAAAATGAATAAAACACTGCTGCCCAAAAACCTCATAGAAACTTTGCTGCCCTGATAACAAATCACTACACACTGAAAAATTTATGGAAAATTAACAAACATTGTCTGGAAATTAGTTGAGAAATTAATAAAATTTATCAAAGCAACTGCTACAACCTGATTTAAAATTTAGTGTAGATTTGCTACAGTTTATTTTTTGAAAATGTATAGCAGTTTTAGTAGAACTTGTAATTATATCTTTTAAAATACATTTCATCTTTTCTTATTCGTGACAAGCTGCTAATAAAATGAAACTGCCGATGAATAGCAAAAAATCTAAGGGTAGATATTACTGGAAAACAGTAGCACATGTATAACATGTGAGCAAACGAAAATGAAATCAAGCTTAGCTTTGAAATATTTATTTATTTCGCACGCAGCCAACAGCCGTTAGGCCAATTATTGGCGTGGCTGTGCATTTGTTGTATGAATAATATGTTGGTGGCACTGTACGTCTATGTCAAATTCGAGGTTAGCAGGTTAGGTTTTGCATCAGTCTGTGTCAAAACTGACGGAAAACCTAACCTGACAACCTTGACATAGACTTAACAGTGCCACCAACATATTATTCATACAACAAATATTTCAAAGCCAAGCTTGATTTCATTTTTGTTTGCTCACATGTTATATTAGAAACAAGGGATTCTTAAAGATAATAATGGGCATAATAGACCTTGCCTGGAATACCTAAAATAGAAGCTTCAACATTTGTAAAAAAAAACTTCACAGAAAGCTTGGTACTATCGTAAGATGGAAAAAGATGCATCACTGCTCTAAAGAGCGAGCTGAATAAGTTGCAGCTGTCTTGAGTCAGCTGTAAGCACCGGCAAGTTCAGGCTTTTCGGATTTTTTTTAACTTAGTAATTTCTTTCTTTGCTTTTATATAAATGGTACGTCTCCATAAAGCTGAATGAAGGCAAATCCTCTTTGCAAGAATACTTGATTTGACAAAAATGTCTCGATGATAAATTAGTATTTAATTTTGGTGCTTGGTTCTGTATATTTTGCGTGCAACCAGTGCCAGTAGCGCGTCGCTATTCCTACCAGGTACGTGGTTGCATGTTGAAAGTTAACGTCGGGCAATTTTATGTTTTAATAGTAACTTGTTTTTGCGTCGTGCTGTCTGCTCGATATTTAAATTGTGAATTCATGTTAGCAAAGGCTAGTTGAATTATTAACACTGCCATGACAGGTGACACCCTCGAATTGCAATTAGTTTGAACAGAATATTTTCATTTCTAAATCCAAAAATCTAAAAGGACCCAAACTGAGTTTCTACTGTTTGACAAAATGTGTCAACATGTGTGTATTTTTTAACTAGCTTCAGGCCCACCATTTAGGTGTTCTACTTTCTTAACATTAAGCTGTATATAAAAAAGTTACTGAAGAAAACCTTATTAACATTTTTAATAAAATGCATAGCAGGAAAAACTTTTGCTAGCTCGAATAATGGTTGAATAGGGTTTAAAAATATCTTAACGTTTCTGACATACTGAAACAGTAAAAGGAAGCACTTTGTAATGCAAATTACATTACATTACAAAGAAAATCTCAGTCGATAGAATGCGACCCAGCGCTCGCAAGGGAATCTAATTGCTAGTCAGACGCCTTAACCGCTTGGCCAATGGGATGCTTCGTAAGACACAGGCTTATCTTATCACAGATGTAGCGAGTGCTAGTACCTTTAACATTATCCTTCATAAACTTTGAGATTATGATTAGACTTAGCTGACTCAGCGCTTGTTAAGTTTAAAATGATTGAAAAAATTTACTGAAATGGGATGGATTAAAAACTGCTAGTTTTTTAATGAATGGAATTAAATTAAATCGATTAGACTTAAAGTACATTGAACTAGTGCAGATTGAATCGAATTTAATTCACTTCAAACTAAATAGAATTGAATTGATTAACTGACTTCTTTCTCAAGACTGATGCTGGTTAACAAAGTACGTACAGTTATTTGTAGTTCAGACATTAAATATTATACACTTCTTCTTCTTCTTCGTATGGTTGCCCTTCTAGTCTTCACTTTAACTACATTGAGTTAATGACTTGTTTCCACTGTTTCCTTTTTAATGGTCTGGCTAAGGCTTGGTCCCAATTTACGCCTTTGACTGTTAACACTTCATCTATACTGTCATTTCAGTTCATTATTGATTTACCCCTTTATCTTTTACCACTCATTTTCACTTTCCCCGATGCTCTTGAGAGTATGTACGCTTCCATTCTGTTGAAGTGTCCTAGCCATCTGTGATGATTTAGTGCTACTAGTAGTAATATTAATTTAAAAAAACTGTAAAGACATATTTACAGACCATTTTTTAAAATAAATAAAAATATATATAAGCTTCTTACTACATTTGGTTCGCTTAATCGATTTCGATCTTCTTGCCCATTCAAGTTAAATAGATTTCACGTTTTAAAATATATAATTCGACTGAAATCCAATTGAATCAAGCTAAAATTATTGAATTGATTCAATATATGAATCGTTAGTTTAATTAGGAGCATTAAAACTTATTTATTTTTGACACGGCATTACATATTCTACACAAAAACTGAAAGGGCTATTTATGGAAGCTTGCTTAACCAAATGTATATAAATTTTTAACTAAATTTTATTCGAATAATCTATTCCACATTAAAGACATTTTATGATTTAAAAAATATAACTCCTTTTTATTGAATTTTATTAATCGTTATATGATTGGTTATCTTTTATTTCAACGCCGAGTTCCACTGAACTAAATTGAATTGAATCGTTTCTTTAAGTCTATTCAAATGGAATCGAATCGAATCGAATCGAATTCAAACGAACTCAATCGAGGAAAATCGAAAATAATCAAATTGAACTGAATCGACAAGACTCGAACCGAATTGCACAGCATCGAATCGAATGGGGTAAAACTGAACCTAATTGAATAGATTCATCTACTTTTTATTCTAATTTTGAACATCAATAATTATTTATTTTTGACACAGCATTAAATATTATAATAAAAACCTTGAAAAGCAATTTATGAAAGTTTTCTAATGCAAATATATCTAAACATTTGACTGAGTTAGTAGAAAGGAGGACACTTTGAGTGCCATTGTGTTTTTAATTGGCATAATTACATTGATCGAACCCTGGAGCAAACGGACACTTAACCCTACGGGCCCAACTTTTTGTCCTTGTCAACACACTTTCTCTCTCGCACTCTTGGTGGGTCTTGCCATCTTACTCCAACTCATTGACCCGTACCCTCTCTCTCGCACCCGTGGCGAAATGTATTTAATTTAAAAAAGTCTTTGTACCTGACCGGGTTCGAACCGGATGCCTTCATATCGTTAGTCCTCACAATATACTGAGCTACGGAGACTTGTTGGTTTCAAGAGTTGGCGAAGATCGTTTCCTGCAATTAGCTTTACCGATAAAAGTGAAATTGTAACCTTGTTGTTTAATTGTTTGCTAATTACGTTAAAGAGAGAGTCCCGTTTGTTCAATAGTAAGTTACAATTCTTGCTTTGATAATTATTCCCCAGAAGCATAATGTTTTCAAGTAAGGCGCCTAGAGTAATTAATTTATTTTTAATAAAAATCTCGGTAGAATTGCACTTTATATAGGCAAGAAACGGGGGTTGAGCTGCTATTCGGATACTCTATTTCGGATATCATCTCAACGTTACCCAGTAAATATTTTTCAAATTATAAATAATAATAATAATACATCGATAGTAGTATGTGATAAAATCACAATTCGTTTACAAAATAGTTTAAAATAACGAAAATTATGCAAAAGCCGGTTTTAGAATTTAAAAAAATGACTTAAACATAACTTTACAATAATGTTTTACACTATTTATAAATGTACCAACTGTTACTACTTAAAAATATGAACACTTGATGAAAAACAGTTTTAGAGTTAATTTTAATAAAATAAAAAATTATTTTTACAACAGTCCACTGTTTATTACTGAAAATTACTCAATAAAGTGTTATCAAAAGTTGTAGCTACTGTATAATTTATTGCAATTTTAGTTGTAAATTTGGAAAACGTTACATTTGTAAACATTTTTTCCATTTGTACAGTGCAGAGTTTAACTAAAGAATTGAATGTATGTTTGTATATCATATAGGTAAGAAAAATGGGTTGTGTTGGTTTAGCAGAATTAATAACCACCAGGAAGCAACTGCTCTTTACAGGAGGACATCAATTGCAGAATCAAGTAATGAAAAGACAAAACCAAGTAAGAAAATGCAGTCTTTAAATAAAAGCACCGGTTAGCACTACCACCGCAGCTAGCAGATGTTGACGAAGAGACCCGAGACCCATCGTCACAGGTAATCGTGACTAACGAGAACCTAAGGGTGTTCGTGTACAAACAAATTCATCGTGAGAAGAAGCGACTATTGTATGATTTTTATGTGTCTCTAAACAACAGCTCCAGCAAAGTTGTGCATCTAGGGTTAGACCCCTATAAAAAAATTTCACCTATAGCAAGAATTCTAAACGCCGACATCGGAGCTGTTGTTTTATTCAGTGTGGATGCTTTCATAGCTTTTTTGGATGTTCTACCGGACATATTTGTGATGGCAAAACAAGGAAGTTTCAATTGTGGGTTAAAGGAACACAAAGTGGAACATGTGACCAATCACACCTGCAGGATTATTCCAAAGGACAAATTCATTCTTTACGTAACATATGCTACATTAGCAAAACTATTACAAATGTATAACTTAATAGTAATAAAAATCAACGATTTAAAGCATGTAAAGTGTAATTTCGAAAATTTTGGCGATTATTGAAAAAGTTATACAGTCAGAAAATGTTTGTCTTAACTATTCAATACTTTTTAATAGGCTGCGATGGGAGTACGCTAACGATGCATTATTGTGGGAACTTGCAAAATTTGATTGACGCAGACGAGCGGGTAAAATTGTACATGATTTAATTTATACCCTATTGTATACATGTTATCTAAAAAGTTGTAAATAAAATATGTTTAATCAATATTCTATTCAATTATGAAAAGAAAATATCGTAAACTTGTGCATGAAATAATAATACAAACATCTGTTATAACGAGACTACCGTTTAAGAAGAGTTTCAAATTGAATTAGAGTGGACATTGGTCAAATTGGAAGACATTTATGTAAAAGGTAGTGAAAAAAAGCAAGTGCTAGTTGGTAGATATTTTAGTAGGCGTTCCAAATACCCAAAATCAAATGTCACAAAGAAGCTTCAGAGAATATCTAGTTTGTCGGAATTAGTTCGAGCAAAAAAAATTTCAATGTCTAAAACGTACAACAAAACATTATGTAAAGCAGAAATAATAATTGTATCTAGTTTTAAAAATCTGGGTATAATTGCACTTCACAATCATTTTCTACAGATATTTACTGTGTTTTTAAAAAGTTATATGAATGTATTTCTAGCAAATTTTTGACTAATGTAAGTTGAAGTGTATAATGTTTTAAACCTTTTAAAAAAATTTATAGCATGTGAACAATCATTGCGTAATATATCATTGAAAGTTAACTAACATGTTAAAAGAGCGTTTCCTGTAAGAATTTCATCATTTTCAGAAGAGTTGTTATGTTAGAATTCATAACATTTTAGAACAATTTAAGAAAAGTATTAAAAATGCTTGACCCATTACTCAAATTTTCTGCACAGTATAGCTTTTTTCTTGGCGCCCGAAGTGTTATTCTTTTGACTTACGTTCGATTCCATTGATCGATTTAAATTTCCTTACTTAGGGTCCAGTAGCAGGGTACAAACAATAAAGAGCCTCGACCTGCAAGAAGTCGGGTAGTGTCCATTTTTGAATATGTTTACGAGCTCGGCGTCATAATAAAAATTGGAAGTTTTCAACTGTTCGGGCCTTCGCTCGCGCTGCCATTTTGAAAAACCGCTTTTCCCGTATTTTTCTCTACCAGAGCATTCTAGGATATAAATGATTATTATCAATATTATAGAAAACATAGTTTCCTACAATATTTTTGTTTGAAATAGTTGTTTGTAAGTGTAATAAATACCAAGCTGCAGTACCTACAGTACCTACCTAAAATTTTAACAGTGCTTCATATTGAGGTAATGTTTACATGATTATTGCTTATTAATTACACATTGACTCTTACTATGGTGTGTATACTTGTTTTCATATCAAGAGAAGATTTATTAATGTGTGAAATCGAATAAAGGGTTATAATTAACAGCGATAATTTTCTATTTCTGTCGTAAAATTAATTGACACAGTATATTTTCAGCATATTACGGATGTTTCAAGTTTTGATCTACCAACGAACTGCATTTAGATCTCAGCTAGTCATTCAGGTATTTGGGTCTCTCTTTCTAATGGTTATGAATTAAGAATATCCACCTATGTTGCAAAGAATGTGCATCGCAAAGCAATCCGACTAGTTGAAGAAGTACGTAAAACTTGAATACGTTCACTTTTCTTTATCTATGTGCTCCGATGAAGGGATGCTCAAGGGTATAAAATCGTCTTTGTACCATGTTTTCACGCCACTTTCGGTTGATATAAGACTTGAAAATATACAAAATCGATGTAGTGAATGAAGGATATGTTCTACGCAGAGTCGTATGACACCGCCATGACTCGTTTTAATCTATTTCTATGAATTACGCGCAATTCGTATGCTGTACAAAAAAAAATAATAAGAAGGCAGAAAGACTTCGTTTATCGAAAAGGGTTACTTCCTCGAATGTATTCAAAAACCATTCCAGAAAAAATTGCAGAAGCAGGATAACAATTTTTTGTCGCTTTGTGTGGTGGTGGCATAGAAAACGAAATATCGAATGCATTGCGCTACCAAAATTTTGAAAAGTCTATCAAGAAAAGCAAATTCAATCTTGCTACTCTTCCAGCAACAACTGATGCTGCACGGTATCACGCCAGGCCGTACCACTAAGTCCCAGTCCCAGCATTAAAAAGTTCGACAGAAGTGGAGGCTCCTGAGGCCTTCCTTCATTTTGTATCATGCAAATGCTAAAAAGAATGCGGCGCACCGTGTGGCTGCATTATCTGTCAATTTTTCCAAAGGACAATCATGCTAAAATGTGTCAGAGGTTATAATCGACGACGACGAAGACATACCTAGACAAGAAGAAGAGGAAACATTATCGATTGGTGGACAGTTTCTGAAGACTTAAGGGAATAAAGAATTTGACTCTCAAATCGACAACGAAAGCAACATTTTTATGAAGAAATAGATACCAACCAACCGGGACCATCAAAGTGACAAAACATTCTACCTCATGGTGGCATGGACACGAATTAACAGTATCTAATTAACTGTTACTAGGTATGGAAACAGTCAACGTGTAATTAATAAACAATAATCCCGGAAAAATCACTTCACAGCATTATTGAAATTTTCATTAATCAGCTCCAATTTATAGCGTTGCAGCTCGGTATTTATTTCACGTAATAAAATATTCCAAAGAAATGTGGTAGAAAATTATATGTTCTATAATATGTATAACAGCTATTTTTATCTTAGAATTTTTCCAAGATGGCTGCGCCAGCAGCTGATCGAAACATCCATATATATAATAGACTTGTCCGTCCGGGACGCTGTTTCAGCAGCCAAACCGTAAGAGATAGAGAAAAAAGTTATTAAAGTTATATGTTTGGAATGGTCATGTCAGGTCAGGAACCGAATTTCAGCCATGTGACACTTCCGGTTTTCGAGAAATTTGAAAAACGGTCTTTTTTGTTTTATTAAATGAGACATTTGTCTCACTGGTTGCTAGTTTTTACTAATACTCCAAACTCGTAAAAATATCCACAAATGCAAACTACGCTACCTTTTGCAGGGTAAAATTACTCTGGCGATGGAAAATTATTAGTCAAATCAAATACATTTCATTATTTATAAAATATAATTTAATTTCATTGGAGTTTATTGAGTATAATATCATTCATACACGTTTGTGTTGTCGCCGAGTTGTGCTGTATCGTTGAATCTATTCGAATGGAATGGAATTGTATTAGATTAAATCGAATTATATCAAACTAAATCGCCCGAAATCAAACCGAATACTAAAACGAATCGAACTGAATCAAACTTTATTAAATATTATAAACAAGACCCTTCTTATGGAAACTTTTTTGTACAAATACATTTTAACTACATTCGATTCGATTAATCAATTTCGGTTTCTATGCTTTCTTGAATCCAATAAAATTCTTGCTTTAAAAAATATAATTCGCTTTGATTCAGTTGTATCCAATGCCATTTGATTAACCGATTTTTATTTTGATACCAACTCGAATCGAACAGCGTCAATTAGAATAGAATCGAATGGGAAATAATAACATTGTCCAAATCTAATTGAATGGACTTGAAAACATTAACTGTTATTTTCTCAAGCTTAAATTGTAATTAATAAAATATAGTTATTTATGTTTTTGGTAGTAATTTACACAATTGCAAGAATTAGGACGAGCTGGTTGTCAAAATTTTATTTAAACTAAATGCAATGCATACGATTCGAATACCCTTTATTTTAACGCTAAATCCGATAGAACTGTCTCTAAGTGAATCGAATCGTTTATGTAAACTTCTTTACTCAACGATCGAACTGAATAGAATAAAATCAAATTGAACCATATCGAATTGAGTTAAATATAATTTGATCGAATAAAATAGATTCATAGATTCTTTATAAAATGCTGCTTGTTAAAAAGAATATTTCCTCTCGTGCCTACGGCAGCATGGAAATATGACACATATATAAATTCTGACATACGATAAAAAATAATTTAAAGAAGATAACGCATATTACTATGTAAACATATTTATGTGAGCAAAAATATGTACATTACATATAATATTATTTAGAATATTAGATATAATACTAACCATTTTCTTTGCTAGCACTTTACATTTTTATTAAATTCAACTGAAAGCAATCAACACTAGCCAACGTTTGCAAAGGTAAAGGCGAATCTTTTTAGTTTCTTATTTCACAATGTTCTTGTGGAGAATATGTAGTATGAATAACAACACAATATAGTTTTAGTTTCTCACAAAGTCCGTGCGAATGCAATCAACCGGCGCGTAGAAGCAGTCAAACTTGGGGATCTTCGTGGCGGTCGATTCCATATTCGCCAGGCAAACCTCCACGATCGGATCCCACCACCAGCCCTTCTTCTCAAATTCGTGGGAGTAGCCGAAAGGGCAGAAGCATCTTCTTATTACAAGACTCTCTGCGATTGTACAGGTGATGGCGGTAACCAAGACCAGTGCACTTGAAAACTTCATTCTTGCTGGGATGCAGTACTTCGCAAGGGCGAACCACTAACTGAGTTCTGACCCTGCCTTGGAATTTTATCGAAGGTCGCATACCTGGGTGGTGTATCTCAGAATGCCTTTAGTTCTGAACAGGGGCATTCAAAAGTTTGAATTCTACTCTTTTAATTTCTTTACACTTAATGGAAAAAGTTTGTTCAAGATGAAATTAGTTGTTTTTTTAACTAAAATCAGAATTTCGATTGTAGGAATTATCAGAATTTGTAGAGTAAGAAATGATATAATTTAAGGGCTGTTAATTTCCAGAAGTTTTAAAATCAACTTTAACTATAATGAACACATGACTTTATCAGTTTTTCCGTTAAGAAATTAAAACGCTATTTCCAGCATAATCAATGTATTTTGGTTTAGTTATTCAGGTACCTAATTGCCTTAGAAACTTGGTTGCTATTAATCCTATTAGGTTTATAATTAATCGTATCTGAATCAAAATATGCAATTGATTATTGTTTCAAGACTGAACTTACAACAATGAAAGTTTGCAATAGACGGAATTTATTTATTTACATCTGGATACGAGTTTCAGTATGATACATATACAAACGAATTATTATATTTTCAAATGCAGCTATTTAAAGTTGATTTTTATTACAGAAGTCATTCATTTGAAAGTCACAATTTTGGAGAGCAATACTTTTCAACGCGACATTTTATATTGCACTACCTTGGCAAACTACATTTTTCATGGCGATATTAATCATTTGTATAATCACTCCAAGATAGCGGCATAGACAACACTAAGGAAAAAACAACCAGGTCGCTACAATTCCAGTAAAGAACAACAGCAGGCGAAACGGGAAGCCAGGAAGAAACAATAGAAGAAATAAAGAAAAATGTATTGGCATATATAATATAGAAGCAACAAATAGAACAGGAGCTGGTTGAAGAAGTAAAAGCTATGGTTACTAAAATATTGTCCATGACATAAACGTAGAAAAAAGGGAAGAAATCGAAATAATGTTAAAGGGATACACACTGTTGTACTCGTAGGTGGAAACGAATTGCTGGAAAGGTCAGAAGTGGGGTTATGGTGAACCCTAATAAAATACCGAAAATTCAAACTTATAGACCTTTAAATGAAAGAATAATAATCACTAAAATAAGAGACAGCAAAAACAAAGAAAGGGGTAACCTTGTCTGTAGTATACGCTCAAAATGAAAAGAACACCGATGAAGCGAATTGTATGAGGAAATGCAAAGACAGCTAAATGAAGAAGAAGGGAAAATTGTAATAAGGTGATACCAAATTTTTGTTGGATTGAGTAATTAATTTCTAAATTATTACAATACTACGCGGGCACATTTAAAAAGGCTAACCAGCTCCAGTGAAAACGACTTGGTTCATATACAAAGTATTAAATCAATTAAAATTTATGATGGAGCCAGCTCGTCTTTCATACGAAAAATCTGCCCAGATTATTGAAATAAAAACTTATAAAATCGAAAAGATAATCGAAAAGAAAGTAACGTACGACCCGGATTCAGAGGGTTGCAGTAACAAATAACAGAAAGTGTTTTATAGTAACAAATATTTAGGTACCTATAATAGCCAGCAATACTATATCTTAATTACTAACAGCTTGAGCAGGTTTAGAACGTTCATTATACCAGAGTGCACCGAATAAACATATTATATAAAATATTATTACCAATCTAAATATCACAGAGTCTTCAGCATAGGCTGGCCAATGGGAGTATAATCACAAGAAATAAACAAATGTACAGTTACACTTGCAATTATATTAAATGACAAACTAGAATGTTCGAAATCCAGTACGTATATCATTACCAGAGCAAATAAATCTTAGATGTGGCCTTAGGGGCGTTTATGGAAGGCCTTGGCTTCTTAGTGTAACGTTGCCATGCAAAATGCAACGTACGAAGGCATCGCGAAGTAACAAAATTTGTATCGACAAGAAGATGACGTTCGAGGAAATATCAAGGACTTCAATCGATTACGCTAGCACCTAGCTCAGCAATAAATTCTCATAAAGGAAGCAAACAAAAAAAGCTCCATGTGATTTACCAAAGATTGAGCCTGCAAACTTTCAAAATCCCAATATAATTACGTCGATGTCTAATTCTTCATTTTGACATGGAAATAAATAATTACTCCTAAACGCCTTTTTACAGTATAATCCACCTTAATGGTTGGTACAACAGTATCCCATACTTAAATTTCGAGAGCTTTGTGAGCGGAAAACCCAGGAACTATGCCAGAGGAAGCGACGAACTGCGCGAGTTGTCTTGCACACATAATAGCGAAAACAGGAAAATAACGCCCAAAAGCCTAGCCAGAGTGCATTTGTCGCTCAAGCACATGACCTAGGAAGACCTGAATGGCAAAGTAGAAAACAGTGTAACGATAATACAAAAATAAGCATAAATAGATGTGTACAAAGCCGACAATCCGATTACGGGAAATACAAAATTCGAATACAAATACATAAGAAAGGTGAAAAGTAGAAAGCAAAAATCTATGATAGATTAGTTTCTAATAAGTAAAAATGTAAGGAGAAAGGTAAAAAAGGTGAAATTGCGAAATGAAATCGAAAAGACAGCAGTCAAAGAAAAATTAAGAAGTTTTAGACTACAGGATAAAGACATAAGAAGTTGATCAAGAAAAGATGGAATAAAATTACAGGTAGACAGTAGAAGGAAAAGCGATAGAGAAAGAATGAAAAAATTTAAAAAAGGTAATACTGAAATCAACGAATGAAATGTACGCCAAAATAACAATTAATAAAGAGAAAACGCATAAAATAACAGAGTCTTGGACAAGAAGTTCTTTTTCTTCCTCTTAATATAGGCTGAGATCCTGTAACTTCCACACAATGAGTGTGGTTTTATAAGCCGCGACCGGGGTAGGTGGCTAGCCTACCCGAAAACCTAAGACAAGAAGTCAAATAAAAGAATATAGATTGGAAAAAGTACCTATCTTAGAATAATCACACGGTATACAAAGAAAATAAAGTAAAAAATAAGAAATAAGTTACACGAATGGTTAAAGAATCAAAAATTAGGGGTTGGGAAAAATTTGGACAGACAAAGGAGGAAAACCAAAAGATTTTCTACAATTTTAGGTTAAATTTTAAGACTGCTTCCATTTCCAATTCTATTTATTTGAGAAATTTACCCAGTCAATGTTTAGACATTTAAAAAGTTTCATACTTTAAATATTTGGTATATTAAAATATTTCAATTATTGTATCGATCACTTTCAGTTAACGTTTAAATTATTCAAAATCGTTTTAAATAGCTGCTAAGCGGTTGATACGTACCACAAAACCAATTACTATTATGAAATAATTTATTTTCAACTTAACACATAATTGACAGGTGAAGACAACATTTTCCAAAATTTCCTAACAGAATACACGACTCAGGTCAACGAAGCATCCAGACACCAACTGATTGAGGAAGAAAGGAGAAACGAGGAACTAGCTGCTACAATGGAAGAACTAGAAGCAACCTTAAGCAAAGCAGAGAAAGCAGCCGAAATATACGAAATAACGCAGGAAATGGTAAAATGGATGAGAGAATTGGGAAACGATAGTACCTGTATTTGACCAATAAAATATTGTTTGATAAATGCATCACCAAGGATTAAAAATATTGATAAACAGTGGCTAACAAAATGTGCAAAAACTATAGTGTACCGGCATTGTTTATACCAGAATTCTAGAAAATAGACAAAGCAGGAAAACAGACTACCAACTGAAGGAAGACAAATATGGATTCAGGGTAAACAGAAGTACACTAGCTCTAATATTTGCGTTACGACAGATCGCATGAAAGACAATTAAGTACAACAACAAAATTACAACTGGAGTTTCTAGATATGGGAAACGTATTCGATAATATGGTACAAGAGAATCAACGAGAGAGAAGTGGGGAAGGAACTAATATATGCAACAGAAAGCTTATATCACACAAGTGTATAAAAGAACAATACATTCGACGACAGACACCTTCGAAACAAAAACAGATTTAAGGCAAGGCTGCATTTTGGACCCTTTACTATTTATTCTAGAGGTAGACAAATATATGATGTGTCGAGGATAAAATCATGCTACCTGCAAATATATAAAACGAGACCGATAGCATGCACAATAATGTGGTACGCAAATGACATGTTAGTAATGGAGAACATGGCGAAGAATCTGCAAGGCAATATCGAAGTATACAACAAATAGCTGCAGAAGAGAATTATGAAAACAAACTTATAAAAATAAAACGGTTTTGATATTGCGAGGAAGGGTAAAGGGTTTGGCCTTACTTGCTGGGGAAAGTTATATTAGATATTTTGCCGGCTGGTAAATATCGGCATAATTTTGCTAACTCGCCTAGAAAGGTCGGGGTTCCAGCTACGCTGAAAAAAAAGAAAAAAAAATACGAAGGGCGAGGGCGCCAGGTCCTCCACGTTGACTAATTCTTGAGTCGGATCTTCACAAAGTAAGGGATAAATCCAACAGAACAAACAAATTAGCAACGACCAATAACTTATCACAGCTATATTAAATAGTGGACAAAATTTGGCTGAAAACGTATAAAATTCCCAAATAAACCCTCGATTAAGAAGCCAGGGGCTATCGTCGGCTTACCTAATGTTGAACGGTAGCCAGAGTAGACGTGTAAAATTATAGTTGGCCCGAAATTAATCCACCGTGGCGACTGACGTAAGTAAACCAACAAAACTACTTACGAACGTCATAAAAGGGCACTAGTACTTCTAGATCCTCCATATAAGAAGACCGAGCGAAGTCGATACAATTAGCTCATAATTGAAGCACAGACCCGGGACATAACCAGCTTGCACAAAATTTTTTATGAGAAAGAGCATCAGAAATCAATCATGTGTTCCATAAATTCCAGGATATTAAAAACTTTCTCAAAGATTTTTGGCAAAAGGACCCACAAAAACCTCCTGAAAAGTTGAACTGCACCAAAAAATAACAGAACTGCATTTGCAACAAACCAGGCCAGGAAATTTATTTATAATAAATGTTCACAAAGTTGCCTAACCACCAGACGTGAATGTAAATGGATTTGGGGCCGAATAAATTTAAATGGTAAAATCTAGTTACTTACTGGGAAATTGCATTCGAAACCACCTATTAGTTATAATGAAAGGTTTAAAACTAAAGTACAACTAGCTAAGTCTTTATTAAAGCGTGCAAAATTACCAGTTGAAACCACCTACTAATACTTAAAAATAAAACTCAACTAGCAAATTTTTACTATCTCCAGGAAAGCTACAAACTTTCCCTAACAATATCGACCAGAAATAAAACACCAGATAAGCTTAGGAATAGGGAAAGAGACACATTTGGGAGAATGGGTTGAATTTGACTTACCCGAAGAGATGATGAAATAAATTGAAGAACGCGAATTGGTCATATCTGGTACTTTCACCTCTAGACTCCAAAGACAACAAATGACTGAGTGACTCAAACGAAGCCAATAATCAAATGAAACCAAATAAGTAACAAATATGATATGATAACAATTGATAGAATTGATAGAACAGACTGTACTAAAGTCACATGAACTAAGAATACCGTTAATTGTAGCTCAAATGTAGTTTTATAAAGTGCAACGTAGACAGTGGTAATATTTTTCATTTTATTTTTGATCACTCTGTATAAGTAGAATGTGCGCTGGGAGACTACCACTACTAGTGTGGGAGCCTAAAGAACAGAAAATAAGATCGACTGGTAGGCCGTTTGTTACGTAGACAGAACAAGCTAAAAAGTACTATAGAAGAGAGAACTAGAACATAACCAAATTGGTGACCCAACAGAGGATCGAATAACGTGGATAAAATGCTAAAAAACCCCTAAAGCGATCAACCCCGACATCTAACGGTAAAAGAGGGAAGATTAAGTACTTAAGCTAGTACTAAGTGAATATCTATATACTTTATTGGGAGCTTCATCGAGGAGTAATTACTGTAATTGCTGCTGAGAGGAATCCGAAACGTTAGTGAATACTATAATTTCTTTAAGCGAGAAATTTAAAATAAATATTCTCACTGGGTGAATTTCTTTTACACTTTCACCAAGTTAATTGCAATTGCCTTTATAACAGGTGTATTCCATTCAGGCGCGTGCACACTCCGTTAAAATTATACTAATACTATGGTAACAATCTAATATGAAAGTATTAAACTCTAAAACTGGTGGGTATTAGTATAAAAATTATGTTAGCCAATCAGCGACTTAATTTAGCTCACACATATGCTGGTTTTATACAGTATCAAATGTCTTATAATGCGTTAAATACGGTAAAAAACTTGAATAAACAACTATATTTTATTACGTAGAGCATGGAGTTATATAACTTGGAACGGTGAAGCCGGAATTTATGCAAATACAAAGTTTGGGTTTCACAAGCAAAGGAAATAGGCTGGTCTAGTTTCCAGTCGTAACGAAATTGACTAAATTGAATTGCAGTACATATTGCTACTACTAAAACATATCGGAATGAAACGCACGCAACTTAGAAATAACCCGAAAGAGTATATATTACTGGAAAATCTAAAAAGTGTGGGTAATCCAATAAAGGACTACAGCGAAAAGCAATGTTAGGCTACAATTCCGTAAGCGGAACATCCGGAACTCTGCTTACTTTAGCATGTAAAAAGCAGCTAAACGAAATTACGGGCTCTTTTACGGTTTTTATCCCTGTCCACTCCCTGATGGTCCATCGCGGCCAGTCCCTTCTTTGGTTGGGTTTCTGTCTTCCTGCTATTGTGCCCATTGTAATGGATGGATGAAATTATTCGCGTATACTTAAGTACATGTTCTATAAAAGCCACCTTCCTCTTCTCAATGGCGATGGCTCGTTTAGGTTTTTCTCCTGAACTGTAGTACCTCGCCATTTCGCATTTTGATCGCCTTCAAAGTGTATGCCTAGCAACTGTAAAAAACCAGTAGCCATATGTAGTGTTTTAGAATTTTTAATTTTTTATCTTTATGAAGATGGGTAGCACTATTTCCATGCGGTCTTAATCTTCGTGCCGCTCCTCGTTGAATAGCCAATCATGATTTGGGGTATTTATAATTTTGGATCTCCCTAAGCTAACACTTACCACTTCTATCTGGCTTGTGCGTGATCCTTGCTCGAAACTTTTACCCTGCACTGGCATACTTTATATACTACTAGTCTACGTTGTTATAGGGGAATGCTGTCAGGATAGCGGCATCTGCTAACGCGTCGGTTTATTCTGAATTTTGTCTTGGTCCGTTCTAGAAAGTATATGCACCAGACTGCTGATCGTTTAGCTTGTTGCTGCACTCACGCGTTAATAAAAAAATTTATAAACTAACAAACTAATTTACATTCAAAGTACAACTAAGTACAGAATTGGAGGAACAACCTTAGTAACGCTAACACGATTTCCGATGAAGTGAGAGTTCGGTACAACGTCGAAAAGCCTTTCTATATATTGCTATTCATTGCTTAGTTCCTTCTAGTTTGGCAAGCTTTTACCTGCTTGCCTACCTGACAATGGTCTAGTCCTAGCTGTTGAAACTCTTCAGAGGATTACGAAGTCTCTGAACTGTTGTAAAGCCGTTACTGTAAACGCAACTAAAGTTTAGAAACATAATCGACAACCGAATTAACTGTGATCTAAGTGGTCATATTATTTCAATCTTATTTAAACATGTATGATTTCAAGAATAGTTTTAATATTTTAATCATGAGACTAACAGGCTGATGATATACTGTGTCAATTTTAGGGTTATATTTTTTCGGAAGTACGATGAAGGCCAATCCATGGCCATCTTTGTTAAATATTTTGTCACTGTTCTTTCCAGAATATGTAGTCTAGTAGCACTCTCAGGTCGAAAAGGCACCGGACTTTGTAAAGGAACAGTGGCCATTTTCAGAATCTAATAGGTTCAATATTACCATGTTGTCTAGCAGAAAAATGCTTTCTTGTTTATTTCTATCATATGTTTTATCCACTGGCGTAAGCTGAGGCATCACTTTGGGTGGAAGAGCAAAATAAATACTGTCAAAAATTCGAACTGTCGAAAACGGCTTCCATAAATTTTGAAACGTGCATTGCAAAAGAATGTAGTACTTGCAGTTCAAAGCCAACATTCTCCCCATTGTTCCTCCTTATGGAGGTTGAATATGGATTGTTTTTTGCAGTTTTGAATAATATTTGCTTTTTGTCTGCCATCTAGGCCTATTTGTTGACCTATCACGGCAATCAATTGTAAGGCGTCGCTGGTTGCATAGCCGCATGCTCCAAGGACTGGTCAAACAGAATCGAGAGTTAGGTAACGTTCGCGACGTTCTGCACTCGCAGCTAGCCGTACCAGGGAGAGCACGTTAAGCCGTCGGTCCAGGTTGCCATTTGTGTGACAGTCGTTAGGTTACGTTAAAGGGGCTCTTGCAACCTACCACAAGCCATACAATACACACGATTGTAAGACGTTATTGTTTCGTTTCCTTTGTTTTTAGAGCCCACTTCTGGATCTCAGTTTTATGTTTAGTTGACAAAGAATTTCAACTTCTACTAATTTTTTCAAATTTCGCTTCAGATCGAACCTGATAGCGCTTTATATTTAAGCCTCTTGATAGACTTGCTGTATCGGACATAGCGGTATGTTCTCCGGTGTACTAACCCTTCTTTTTACAGATAAAACAGACTTAAATTGAGTAGTGGTTATACTGAAATTGTGTGTTTTAATATGATGAATCGCTAAAATAAAAAATTAAAATAGTTAATACATTTCTGGATTTTAAATTAAAGTTACACCCACTTACCTACATGTAAAAACTGCTGTATAGTGAGATTTAGTTGATATGAATTGTTAAATATTTACAAGTATAATCTGATATTCTAAAATAAAAGAATTTATCGTTTAAAACAGGTAGAACGATAAATAATTTCAGTTTTTAAGTAGAGAGATTTAGAATTGCATACAGCACAATTGTTTGAGCGACAGTATTGTTAAATGCAATTTACTCGTATATTATTGAACTGTTTACACCAGTAAAATAATATTTGGAGTAGACGTATTTGTGGTAAATGTGAATCAGAAATTATAAAAGATAATTTCACATGGATTAATCAAATTCCATTACATTTCTTTGTCGATTAAGCTCCATATATTCAATCTGCATAGAAATTGAATTTAACCAAATGCCGTGTCAAAGGGAAGATCTATAAGTCGCGAATTACCGAGAATTCCAAATGTTTGTTTCTGCAGAATCAATACATTCCAGACATTTCGAAATTAATGGTGCAATAAGTCCTGGATAATTCGCCCAGCAGTTGTACTGCTAGGATGCCCAATCCAAGGTCTAGAGCAGCCTCAATAACGTTTTTGGGCAATTTGTAATCCATTCGGTGCCTCATTTGAATTTATATCGAAATTGAAATTAATTGGCGCTAATCCACATAAGTTGAACTTAAAAAGTCATAATTCAATCGGCTTGTAGCTATTTGGATTATAGGTAAATGGGGCCTCTTACTTTTAACAAAAGCTCAAATATTGTTAGATAATTGTTCACAAACACGAAATGGAAGATGGAGCGTGGGAAGCAAAATATGGCTGAAAGCCTCTTGGAATAATATATATTACAGGAATAGGATTACGCTTAGAGGAACATTATACTAGTAGCAGATCGAATTCTACTAAAACAGTAATTGTTTTAGTATATTTAAGTTTCCAGCCAGATTCGAGTTATCAAGCTAAGACTGAAGCAGCTAGTCTTCCCGTCAGTCCATCAATGTTGTTGGTAATAGTTGCCTACTTGCCACACATTTTGGCAGTCGACAACACGTTGCTTTCTGCAACCGGCCCTAAACGATTTTCATTTCACAAGGAAGTTTAAATACACAATTTAAGAAAAGCTTAAACACTAGAACATTTCTTAATTTAAAATGCGAAAACACAAATAGTAAAGGAAATGAAAAGGTGAAACTTGTCAGTAAGTAATTTCTCAGGACTGGCGACGTAAAATGGCACAAGAAAACTAATGCAAATTTCAAACTACTAGCTGAGGTTTATGACGTCTATAAATTTCTATCATTATTAGTGTTTTACGAGTATTTTCCTCAGAAGCAGAACAAGAAACGCGTGTTAATGGTGGGTTTGTATACGATCTGTTTATTTTTCGTCGGTTATGAAAGTGATTTATGGACGTGCAGCAAAATTCATAATGAGTTTTTTATTGCTAACGGAATTCGAATTTTTTTATTTTCATTTTGCGTTTAAAACTCGAGCAACTTTGTGAAAGCTCTGATATGACGCGATATTTGAAACACTGTAGACCAGTGCCACATATACACAAAGCCGAAATGCTTTGTCACGAGTCCGTGATGTTGCCCGTGATGTCGCCAAAAGTAGGTTTCAATGGCAGTCGTGGGAATTTCATGTACAGGGTGGGCAAATTTCGATGTTTTCATTTGGAATGCCGATAACTATTATAAGGAGATGGAAATTGACCCCACCCCCCATCCTCGATCTCTTTTTTCGGGTAAAGCTTAATGGTGAAGACCAAAAGTGGTTTTCGTCTTTTGTTTTAGAGTTATAACCAACAATTTGATTTTTCGACTTTTAGTTTTGTACATTTATCTCGCTTGTTTATAAAAATAGAGAACAGTAATTTTTACGTTCTTCAGACACTTTTTTGGCACGAATGCAGTGACATAAGTTTTTCAAAAAAGTTATTAAATTTGAGTTATACCATTTTTATATGGAACCCATAGTTGCCGGAGGCATGTTATGGTTTTAAACGGTTTTTACGACACCCCACCGGCTCATACAACAACTAAACGGCCGGCGCGTCGATATTTGACAAAATCGGTACAGAGATTCACCTAGGCCGCTGCCCATGCCGCAACAAGATAATGCCGGCTAAACATTCAGTGGAGCAAGGGCGGGTTCTTTACGAGATTACCTAAGGGCAACGGCCAGAGATGCGGTAAATGACAATAAAAGTAAATGGGGCGCCACCAGGTCTGTCTCGGGGTATACTCGTGCAACCGGACCTGGACGGTTAGACCGGACGAGAAGTACACATGGTACTACGTCAGGAAGGTACTCGAGAAGCTGTAGAACTCGAATGACAATTTCAAAAAAAATACTTGAATAACTATTTCGGGATTCGTCGCCACTGCGGCGGCGTCGACAGACCTACCTGTGTCGCTCCGACGCTCAAATTTCGTCGTAAATCAATCGTTACATAGAAAACTTATACTGAAAAGTGCATGCACAGATTCGCCACAATAATAATGCCCTAGTTCAAATATTCGTCTATTGGTCTGACGTTAACAAAGGGGTAATTGACAGGGCTACCAAGACTACAGTAAGCCTAATATTGTTGCCCCAGCTGGAGAGGCGCGTTATTTCTAATACAACATGGAGCGAGTGGCCACACAAAATGGTTGCAATCTCAATAGCCGGGATAATTGCTGACTATTTTAAGCCTTGCAGACGATGTCTGATCGATTACAGATAAAATTAGCAGACAACAGGTGCTAGATTTGGTCACCTAAATATCGAGTAATTAACGGCAACTGAATACGGCCAAGATACAATGAATTAGCAAACACTGTGTGCAAGGTTTAGTCACATAAATAACGAGTAATTAGCGGCGAATGAGTGTGGCCAAAATACAATGAATTGGCAAGCACTGTGTGCAAGGTTTAGTCACATAAATAACAAGTAATTAGTTACGACAACTGCGATCAAAAAGCAATAATTTAGTTAGCGCAATACATTAACCTGGGTTAAGGCCGCATAAATGACAGCTAATACGTTCTATTGGCAGTGATTAACGCACAGTAAAACCAACACACAAACAATATAAGTTCAATTCACATAAATGACAGATAATACGTCATAAATTGGTTACACAGATACCTGTATTCTCGAAGATTCCTCGAGCGTCAGGGCGAGAGGTAGCCTAGCGACGCGCCTGCAGAGGCGACGAAGGGGCGACAGCATGTAAAGGCGTCAGCGGGAAAGCGTCCCTCATGAGACCAAAACGACGTGAGGCCAAGAAATCCAAACGTCCTGCAGATGTAATTCCCGTTTTATTGGGATCAAAGGGTCAACTGTCACTCAGTGAAGCAGAACATGGCCATCGGAAGGCCCAAACACCCACGTACCCACACGGCGTGCTATACGCTCCTTGCGTCTCAACGAACGACTCTGGGGTAACTAACTGAAGGCAGGGAAACACACGGTACACAGACACCCTTTGCTGCAACGGCACCTAATTGAAAGCAAGCGCTCCCCCGCGAAACGCAAGGGAGCGCCCGCACGGCAACACACCACCGTTCAGAACGGTGGCCTGGGATCGACTGACCGAAAAACGACCGTTAGAAAAACGCCCGCCAAAAGAAGCGTCCCCAAGCGGACTCGGCGGCCAATAGGAAGGCGACGTTGTTCACCGGACAAAAACAAATTAAGGCCGGTGTAAAAAGGAAGACATAAAGGGTGGCCCAAATCGAGATAACTGCGCTAACTACAGGGTGTTTGAATTTAAAATTGCTAGGATACGTGATGAAACGTTAAAATGCTGGAAACTGGTTTGAAATATGAATAAGCTGCCCTAAAGGTTTGAAGGGTTAAATTAAATTACTGACGATTGCAAAATGGCTTAACAGGCATCATGAGAAAGAAGATCGTTTTGCATTCCAATGGTATAGTATATCATAATATATAACATACACTGTACGACATGAATTTGAAAATATTTGGATTTTTTTATCCAATTATTAGAAAATTTTATTCATGATAAAATTTCTGCATCTTCTCAAACTAAAAATGCACTTGCAGAACTTAAATATCTTCTTTCGTATACGGATGAGGTTCAAACATATGAAAAAAGTTCAAGAATAAAGTACCTTTATCTTTCAAAATAGACAAATATATTATTTGAAGAACTTCTAGAATTGAAGGTGAGTGTCAAGTATGAAATGGCATCCACCTGCTCTTAAAATTTTTGTTTACTAGTTTCTCCTATTTTTTCTTACCATCCTGTGCATTATCAAACATCAATAAGAATTCAAATCAATTATAATTTTTAATAGAAATGTTATAGTAAATATTTCCAATTAGCATATTTGTGTATTGTGTAAAATAAGGGTACTTTATTCTGGAGCTATTTTTATATTTTCGAACCTCCCCCGTATACGAAAGAGGATATTTCAATCTTTGCAAGTGTATTTTTAATTTGAGAAGATGCAGATACTTTTATCAAGAATAAAATATTTTGTTAAATGGATAATGGAACAGTTTTCCGTATGTGTCCAAATGTATGACACTGTATAATATTATAAGCAACAATTAAACGTGATTAGTTTTGTCAATCAAACGGTGGTCTTGTAACAACGCAAAAACAGATACCTTGTTTAATCACGTGGCACAAGTCGTCAACTAGAAAACGAAGAAATATTAAACCTTTAAAAATTGTAAATGTTTGCTAATGTATGTATGTATTATCTGTACCTTATTTACCTTGCGGTGTAGAGGTTGGTGCCTCGTACGCTAGCATTCGGCGGTACAATGCTCAATTTGCCCCGAATTTGAATTACAGAGCTGGTGCGCGCCCTTTGTGGTGGCGCAGCAACGTTTGTGTGCGGTGTATATCTTCGTGATGTTTTGACCTTGTTACTCTATGTCTTAGGTCTGTGGTTCTGAGTAGAACACAGTTAATTTTGTGCCCGACTGCGAATGGTCTCACCGCGCCCTATTCCAATCGCCAAGGTTGCAGAAAAATTCCGACCCACGCGGTATTCAAACCGAGGACTTGCTTAATGCAAGCCTAGCGCTTTACCAACTGCGTTACGCGGCGTCTCGAATTTTTGCTATAAAGTAGTGAAAATGAATAATTTGATCTCATATAATATACAGGTTGTTACAAAATTCGCAGATACCGACTATACTACGTTATTCTACGTTAAAAATTGAACAAAAAATTCCTTTGCTGGAGATGGACTTCTAAGATAGAACTCGTAAATTGGCGTCCCAGACAAGAGGTGTGGGGAAACCGTAGAAACGATGGCTCGATGATATCAAGCAACGAGCGCGACATAGACGGCAACGACTAGCACAAGACAAGAATAATAATAATAATAATAATAAATTATCTTTATTCTCCCACAATAATCAACAAATAACAATAGAAAAAAAACACATCAATCATGTATAGAACCCTAGACATCGCTAATTAAAATGAGAGAACCAGAGGGCGAGGTTCTTTCCAAGAAAGCATAGAAGCATATGAAAGAGGCTTACGTCAAAGAGTGGACATACGACAGCCTAAGAAGAAGAAGGGGCTTGCAAATTACAGATTACAAGTTCCTAATTAAAGACGAGGACGAAGAGGATAATTATAGATAAAGTTAAAGTAGAAACATCGACTGAAGAAATGTTTCATAGTTAAATAATTAAAAATGACGTTTACATTAATTTTTCGTAAAATAATTTCAACAAAAAAATGTGCGCAGCAGAACAGAATAATACAGTAGTTTACGCAAAGTTACGGAAACTTAGGGCGCCAAGTTCAATGATTTGTCTTGACATACCGCTCTGAACTACATGTGGTAGCCGAGATGCGACATAAGATCGACTGTAAAGAGATAGTAAACGCTCAAAAAAATCGCAGCAGTTAGTGCCGTACACATACAGGTTGAGTCGGGAGGAATGAACCAAACTGGCGTGTATTATAAACGTGAAGATAATTTTAAACACTCAAATTTTGTTATCCGATTTTCATTTGTTTTCAGAATACAGTGTCATAAAAAATCCCCATACGCACTATTTTTATTTTAGCCTTCAACATTCATACCAACCATAGGTCCCGGGTGGTGTAGCTTGAACAAGCTTCCACGTACTATCAGTCGAGTTAAGCAACTCTCTTTCTGGTCGGAACTTGGATGGGAGTTCCACGACTCCTTCTCTCAACGCCTCGTGGTACGGCTGCCACGGAAATATACTGCTCCACAAATGAACTGGACCATTTGCATATATTGATGCAATTTTAAAAAAAAAGTTCCAAAAGGACAGTCACGGCATTTTTGGTAATATTTCAGGATTGTGTCACTATACAAAGCATTTTTTTTTCATAATTTGGTTTAAAGAAAACTCAGTCCATGAATAAAATATTATCATTTGACAATTTTGAATTTTGCCCAAATGTTGATAGCACATTGCCACCAAGTATGCTAAATCGTTACCAAAAAAATTTTACACGTTCGTAAGAGACCCAAAAAATCTATTAATTTCCTTTTTTTTCTTCCTCTTATTTTTGTGAAAAATAGTTTTTTTATAAGTTTTTTAAAATTTCATTAATATGATTTTGTTAATGCTTCAGTTGACATTTGATGACAGTAATTAATATGCTTAATATGAGTATACTATAAAAAAAAACTTTTATATATATACAGTGTGGTCCATTAAGTGTGCAACAAATGGGACATTTTTTTATTAGTTGTAAAACCGAAATTTAAATACCGCCAAAAGATAGTGCATGTTCGATAACCATATCAGATGCCCTTAGAATGGCTTCACGTCAAACAATATACAGGGCAGGACAAAAAATATGTAATTCGTTCAAGAATAAAGTTACCTTATTTCAAAAAATATAGCAAAATTTTATTAAGAAAAGTTGTTTAGAATCAAAAGTTATGCTCAAATACAAAGTCACGGCCTCCTATTCAAATTTTGATTCTTTTTTTTGTAAAATTTTGTATTATCCCCGTATGATACATATTTTTATTATTTTGATTTTATTAAGAGTTTTTTATATGTAAATTATTATTAGTAAAGCATGTGCCTTGTTAAAAAGAATATTTGGAAAATTCTAAAGTTCTGTTAAATATCGTTGCAACAAACATGAAGTGTACGCTTACCTAAAAAAATATAAATCCAAGTAAATTTTACAAATACGCTTCAAGTCGCTAAAAGTTATTTAAAAGGGATGTGGTTGTGGCTACTTTAAATACATATAAAATCAAAATAATAAAAATATGTATCATACGGGGGTAATACAAAATTTTCCAAAAAATAATCAAAATTCGAATAGGAGGCCGTGACTTTGTATTTGAGCATAACTTTTAATGCTAAACAACTTTTCTCAATAAAATTTTGCTATATCTTTTGAAATAAGGTAACTTTGTTCTTGAACGAATTTTATATTTTTTGTCCTGCCCTGTATATTGTTTGACTTGAAGCCATTCTAAGGGCATCTGATATGGTTATCGCACATGCACTAACTTTTGGCAATATTTAAATTTCGATTGTACAACTAATAAAAAAATTTCCCATTTGTTGCACACTTAATGGACCACACTGTATATATTTTGTGACGTAATGTAACAAACACCATTTTTATTGGTGGTCCAGTTCATTTTTGGAGCAGTATAGTTGGTCCCGGATGTCATAATAACATCATGACAGCCGTTAGTGGAGTTGGAAGTCCCCATAAAATGTACTGCGACGCCTGTAATTGGCCTAACGGCTGTTGGCTGAGTACCAAAATTAAAAAAAAAAGATTCTAAGATAGTGTAGATATAGGTTCGTAAGACAGAAAAGTGTCCACCATTATCATTCCAACCGAATTACCTAAAAGCAATGTGGATAGATGTTCATATCGCAAGAAAACGTGTCCTTCATTATCATCTTGCAACGTTTGCTCCTGCACCAATTGAATTTGTACATAATTAATATATTACAATTTGAATGCCGCCAACTTAAGCCATAATTGACGCCTGACTTTTACGAAGTGATCCAGACAGAGCGTAGAAGAGGACGTCTAGCCAGATCCAAGCACTTAAGTCCAGCGCCCCAGCCACCAGCCATAGACCCCATACTCTGCAGCCAGTTCAACCTGGACTTCACCTATCTGCAGTCAGTAAATAAATTCGACTTCTAATATCGCTCCACCCCTTGCGGGGCGGTCCTACTGTCTCCTACGCCAAGTAAGTACCTAACATCCCGGGCCGAAGCCCATCAAACGCCGCAGACCTCTGGGGTCCCATAGCAAGCTACATCGTCTAACGTAAGCAGCCAATATTCAAATTGAAAAGGGGCCTTTGGTTACAATCGTCGCTCTAATTAAGCGATAGATCTACCAACGTAACAAATGACTCCTTCTCAGCAAAAGAGAAGTTCCAACGACATCTCCAGGCAAAATTATAGCACATTGCAGAATCCCTAAAATTCGACCTGCAGATCTGCAGCAAAGTCCGCCAAACATTCATGTTGCTGCTTGAGCTCGTTCCAAAGTAACTTCGGCAAATCACGACCTGTAGCACCCCTTAACGCCAGGAAAAACACATCCAGGGGTTTTAATCATATTTAAAACACCTACACAACGACCTGATAAGCGTTTGTTTACAGACACGGCCATATTAATATTCTTATTTACAGAAACTGCCGCTACGAAAAACAGTGCCAAATTAAAAGTTGTCCGCCGAAGTCACTGCCGTGCTTAGGTTTTATATTGGTTGCTGACTCCGGGGGCGTTCAATGTGCAACTAATATCAAGATTTCGTTTTTATTCATGGTTTTGCACAGTAAATACATTTTGTAATTAAATCTAATTTATAAAATTGACATGCATTATGACGACCATTATGCATATTCTAGAGCGATCTGAATATATTCATTCGAGTTAAATAAGAAATTCTGGCTTATTGACTACCTTCAAGAACGCAAATGCAAAAAAGTACAATAATCAATCTAAATTACAAGCTAGTAGCAAGCATTTCATTCTCTACCAACCGACCGTAAAATTAATATTGCGTACTAGACAATTGCTTTGTGTATAGTTTTAGTTATATTGTTTCTAACCTACTCTTTAGGTTGCTGTTTAGCTCATTCTTCTCTGGTTTTAAGTATTATTTTTACTGTTACTCACATAATATATTAAACACATTTACGCATTTACGTTTGCGTTATCTGTCTGTATAAACCTATTGATTTGATGGTGGGTTTTTAAACATTGATTTATTTATATGTCCACTATCAATGCTTTAATTTACCGTAATTTTTTAGTTAATTATTAATTGAAATTATAACCTTCACGATACCCCGAATACTAGGTTGTATTTCAACACAAAATAATATAAATAATTTAACATTATTTAGTTTATAATGTACGGTAAAGTAACGAAATAAGGTTACAATATATTTCAAACTACGATTTTGCGCTACCAATCTATTTTTACTTGCTGTCGGGTATGTTACCTCTGACCAAAAGTTCAACTTATCATATCTTAGTTGGTTGGGATGACAAACAAAAAGAATAGTGGGCCCGCTATAGAAACTTATTTTATATTTGTTTACTATAGAAAGAAAAACATGATTTGTATAAGTTGATAGCGCAAAAATGATATACGACACTCGATCGTTAAGTGCCTTTTTGAACAGGCATTAAGAGCTAAATCACTTAGCCTAATTCTAGTTTTCGTGCAAGAAAAGTTACACTTATAAAGACGAGGTTGGGCGCTATTATGAACAATAAACGTCCTAAGACTATTACAAACTTCAAAACTGAATTGTACTTTAACAAAATTTCTGAAGGAATGATCGCTTAAATCCAATTTCTCGACCGCTCTAAATGTCATCGAACGAATTGTTGACGTGAGGAAATTGAGAAAACGGGCCAACAGGCTTCCAGACTTCCTCTGCCATTATCATGTCACATCAAACTTGATTCTTTCCGCAAGTTTGAGTTATCGAGCTTCACTTAAAGTCACGGACTGTAAGTAGTTGATTTCAACAAAGTGTCGGGTACAGTTTGACGAGTCAAATATAACAACTGCTTCGAAGTCAAGTGCCACGGCTTTAGTAGAAATGTTCTTGATGCAAACTGATGCATGCAACACTATTAACTTTGCTAAACACGAAACGGGTACATGATGAGGGGCGTGGCGCCCAAGCTAAAACTGTTTGTCATGTTGTATTACAATCTGTGCAAATATAATAAATGGTTTGGACCCCTGCTTTACTTGTGAGTAGAATGCTAAATATCGGTAAGCTGTTTGCTAGACGTTAGAACAAAGTTTTTAAAATGCAATGGAATTTTTCTAGTTGTACAAATACCTTTTGATGATATGATTGCCACTCAATGGAAATGCTTTTCCGTACCCTAAAAAATAACTTAAATCATATTCAGGTGCTGCAGAGAAGCAACTATTAGTTTGTAACTAAAGGCAGTTTGAACATTCGGCGCAGACCTAATTTTTTAATAGCAGTTTTTTCGTAGTTAGTGAGGTCTGATTTGCAGTGGAAGTGTTTCTTCAGCGAAGGGCTGTAGCAGTAGTAGTGAGGTATGACTACACCCCTTGTCTCAGGCACGAACTTTTTCGGACATTCGCATTTGTGAAGTACAAGATGAGGTTTAGTTATTAAGTGGGTTACAGCTTTCTTAGTCTTGCGTTTGTTCATGCAGGAAGCCGATTCAAAGCTCAGCAAAAAGGCTGCTATCGTCCAGAATACTGAAAGAAGTTTCATGCTGAAACATAAATCAACAATTGGAAAATGGCTTAAAAATAAGGCTGCAATTTTGTAGAATATAAAAGCATGTGGCAAATAACTTACGTGTAAAATATCAAAATAGCTAGTCACTTGAGCTTAGTATACAAAGAAAAACAGTCTTAATAATTAAGTTGTAAAACATTTCGTAGAATAATAAATTCTACAGTCTTTGTTTTTCTTACACAATGCACTATAATAGTTTTAATGGCTCTAATAACGTACAATTAATTCGAAGCTACTATATTATAACTTTAATATATACGTCCAATAAATCGATATTTAATATCGTACTTAGACTTTACGCTAATCGTTAAATAATTCACAATAGGTAGTTCTTGCTTTATAATTTTTATACAGTAAACAATATGTTACTGTCCGAAAACGTTATTTCTGATTTCGGCCATTGGGCAACTTTAATCGGCGTCGTGTATTTCAGGTTCCCTATATAGTTTTTAGTTATTTCTGAATTACCAATTGGCATTTGCGGATTTTCATTTTCTTTTTGTAAATTTTTGGCAGTTTTAATTTTATTTCCGAAGGTATAAGACGTTCAGGGTTCCTTTAGCGGCGTTCTGTAGATGGACTTATTCCGAAAAATTGTCACTAAGCTGCTGAAGTTTTAATTTTTTAGTTTGGTGAATTGCTGCACCCGTCTGATTAATTCCGGATTTGATACTATTTGGAACTAAAACACCTGTTGGCCCCCGGAAATCTCAGGCATAGAATTGTTATCTTAACATCCCAAGATGCTTCATGCTGACTGTCGCAAATCCGCTGATGTTGAAGTAATCGCATGGCGTTGCTTCTCTCATGTCATCAAATAGCTTTGTTTTCGTACCAGCTCTTTCAATTAGGGCTTCTTATTACTTCGCCGAATCGATTCCGTGCGCTCTTATAGAGAATTCCGGCTACTCTATATGGGTCAGCGAAGTGTGTCACGGTAAGCATACGAGTTATTACCAACTTGTAGTGCGGATCAAAAGCTGTAGTGCGTGTCAATAGCCGGCTATCGCCTCCCTTAAAAATCATGTGAGGTGTAAGACAACGTGTCGTGTTATCATTGTTGCTCTTTAACCTGTACTCAGAGCAAATGTTTACGAAGAGGGTTTACCACGGCCAGATTAACGAAGTAGTCATCAACAACATTCGGTACCCAGATAGCATCGTGCTGATGGCGGACACTCTGGAGGGATTACAAGAACCAGAGTCTAGCACACGGATCGAGCGCATGACCTAGATTTTATTTACTGAAAGAATCAAATATATGGTCATCAGGGAAACCTCCTGAAATCCTCATAACGAATGACCGACCGATGAAGGGGATGACAACTACACATAGGTCGCTTGCGCTTTCAACGGCGACTGTGAGCATTGTTGCAACAAAATGCTGTCCTGAGAAAGCCAGAACCATTCTCACGAAGAGGTGCTCACTTCTAAGCTGCTGAGATATCACTCTGGATCTGAATAAAGAATTCGTGCCTTCTCCACTTTACTATATAACGTCGACGCTTGGCCCATGTCTAAAGCTACTAATAGGAGAGTACACGCCTTCGAAATGTGAACCTATCGTCGTTTACTTAGGATCTCGTGAGTAGACCACGTTAGCAACGGGAAGGTTTTTCAAATAATATATTTCCAACGGAAGTTGCTGAACACCATTAAGCAGAAGAAGCTTGACATGAAGAATGCGCGCATATATATCTTTTTCTGCAAGTTTTTATCGCAGGAAACGTGGAGGGACAAATAAAAGCCAGTAACAAAGGAGTCTCTTAGATTGCGAACTTGCTGAAGTGGTTTGACGTTACCTCCACAGAAATTTTTCGACTTCTTGCCAACAAAGTCCGCACAGCCATCCTAATATCCGGAGCGGACAATAATGCAAAAAGAACATACCCTGGGTTTTGTTGTATAAATTTTTTGTTGTGCGATTATCTTACTTAGAACTTGCAGTTCCTTCACTGCTTTTTATATTTTACTTTTGGGGACAGTGTCAAAAGTTGAGGTATCTTCCCTATTGCAAGCCTGAGTAAGAATATGTAATCTTGTGTTAGCCAGTTTCTTCTGTAAGCTGCTTGTTTGGCTTGTAACTTACATTTAATTAATATTCTAATGTTTAGATTTATATAGGAAATCTTTTGTGCTATCTGTAAAAAGCAAATTGTCTTGAAGTTTTCGCATATAGTGGTGTTTCCTTTATTATATTATAATAGTACAAAATTATGACCTACAAAATTTATTACTTACATATTTATGATAACCAGCTCAGTACATATTGTTATTTCATGTGAAGTAAATTCAAATATTAAAGCATTAAGTATGAAGTGACTTGTATCTGTAATATTGATCAAGTAAATTACTTAATATAATTTATCATGTTTGTATACGCAACAATTGAGTTGGTAGCCTTAGAAACTACACAAAAATTATTGCTTTCCCAGAAGGAAAAACACAACGCTTGAACTTCCTAAAATGAAAAATAATAAGTAAAATTTTGTTGGTAAATGTGTTAATTTCGCGCTTTATTGAGTGAATATGTGTGTGACAAAAGATCTGAAAAAATAAAAGTAAAAACCTTAAATACATTCAGAAATTATAATCTTCGTGCTGCACAAGAAAAGCGTCCTAAGCGTAGCTGTCAGCAAAAGGCAGTCCCTAAGCACGGGTATATTTACGAGGCAACTTGAAAGGTAGGATCTTGAGGACACCATGCAGAAGAAGCTGGGATCCCTTTTCGACGCCTGAAACTGCGAGTTTACAGACGTAAAGAAGGTCCGTAGACTGCTTGGTTATCGGGCTGGGTTGAGGCTGAAGGAAGTGCCGCTTCAACGAGGACAATCACCAAACTCCTTTCCAGCTGTGCAGGCATCGCCAGGGGTCAACTGTGGCGCTCTGAGAACTAATGTGAACCGGTAGGAACCTACAGAAAGGTGGTCAGTCTTGTTGGAAAAGCAATGCAAGCTAGTATTTATAGAAAGCTAGGCAAATCTATAATTTGCAAATATTTGTTGAAATACAATAAAGTGTTTTCGCTGAAGTGGGGATAAAAAATACGTTTAATTTATAATAGATAAAGTGTATCACCGATACGCGATATTTAAATGTCTAATTCAAATCTGAAAATAAGATTAAAGCAATTTAATGTATGCATGATACTACCTGATACAGGGATATCAAAAATAAACTTGATCGCGGAAGCCATTGAAAATAATAAAACTTGCCTAATCTGCAGTATGCTTTTTTTGCCATAGAATTATCATTTTTTTAAATTCATTTTCAACATCTTGTTTAACTTATCCCATTGTTATTTCAATGTTACCTATCAATTTAATGTATAAATGTGGTTTAAATTACATATTTTTCTATATTTGTCTAGCTTATTCAACTGTGTTAAAGTCACGTGA
>OW679195.1:188767856-188927673 GCA_940337035.1 Agriotes lineatus | reverse complement strand
TTATACAGGGTGTTAATAAAGAAACTTTACACACTTTAGCAGGTGATAGTAGAGATGAAAACAAGAAAAAAATTCTAATACACTTAGGCCCAATACTCCTTGGTTTTCGAGATATGGAATTTTTAAATTTTTATTTACACCTCTTATGAATGCGATATCGCGTTATCTGCGAAAAACGAACAATCGCAGAATACATGTCAATCAACATTTTGTAACAAGTCTAACGGTGAAATTACTTATTGCTATTTAAGTTAGTCTTATTTTTGCAATGGTTCAATTTACATGTGCGGAGTACGCCGATATGCATTTATGTTCTGGCGAAGCTCATCGAAATTCGGGAGAAGCTAGACGAATTTATCAGCAGAGATATCCTTTGAGGCATATTCCATCTCATCCAACTTTTCAAGAAGTCGACCGTAGGTTAAGAGAAACAGGTTGTTTTAAGCCGCCAAAATCAGACAGTGGCCGACTTCGTAGAGTACGTACGCCAAACACCGAAGACATTATTTTGCAAGCTGTAGATAATGATCCTCATGTGAGTACCAGGCGAATAACTAGAGCTGTCGGCGTCAATCATGTATCTGTTTGGCAGACCCTTAAAGAACAATTACTTCATCCGTATCACTTAGAAAAGGTTCATCATCTACGGAGAGAGACGGACTACCGTCCGCGTATCCAATTTTCCCAATGGCTGGTACATGAATGTAACATAAATCCAAATTTTATTGGAAACATTCTGTTTACAGACGAAGCCTGTTTTACTCGTGATGGAGTTTTCAATTTTCACAATATGCACGAATGGTCAGATGAAAATCCGCACGCAATTCATGTTAGAAATCATCAATTTGGATTTTCGATAAATGTTTGGGTTGGCATGGTGGGTGATTGTTTAATTGGACCATTTCGTTTGCCGAATCGGTTGAATGGTTAATCCTACCTAAACTTTTTACGTGACAATTTGAACGATCTACTGGAGGATGTGCCATTAGATGTTATTATGAACATGTATTTTATGCATGATGGAGCTCCAGCCCGCTTTTTGCGTATAGTAAGAAACTATTTAAATGAACGGTTCGAAAACAGATGGATTGGCCGGGGAGGACCTGTCGCATGGCCACCAAGATCTCCTGATCTAACGCCCTTAGATTTTTTTGTTTGGGGGTACTTAAAAGATCTTGTTTACGCCACTGAAGTGAACACAGAAGATGAACTTTGGCAGCGAATTGTAGACGCCTGCCAACAACTAAGGACTCTAGGTGTTTACCATCAAGTGCGTGAGTCTCTTCGACGACGGCTGCAACTTTGTTTACAAGAGCAAGGACGACAGTTTGAACATCTTCTGCGATAACTTTAGAGTGCGCTAAATGCGTTGTTTGTTGTAGTTTTTTTTGTAAAAAAATGTTGATTGACATGTATTCTGCGATTGTTCGTTTTTCGCAGATAACGCGATATCGCATTCATAAGAGGTGTAAATAAAAATTTAAAAATTCCATATCTCGAAAACCAAGGAGTATTGGACCTAAGTGTATTAGAATTTTTTTCTTGTTTTTATCTCTACTATCACCTGCTAAAGTGTGTAAAGTTTTTTTATTAACACCCTGTAGATTTTGATACATTTAATCTTTTTAAATTATCTCAATTGCTATCTCTTCCGATACTTTGGAAAAATAAGCATATGAATGCATTGATATGTGTGCGTAATGCTGCAATTGACTTTAAAACTCGCTGACGTACATGTTTCAATCATTTTTTTAATAACGTTTGTGAAGCTCGTGATGTAGATTAGGTTAAATGGTAACCAATGTGAACGACAGTAACACCTATTTTTATTTGAGAACATAAATAAAATAAACTTACACTAGCTTACATATATGTAGCAATGGGACACATCGGGTATGTAAATACAACGTTATATAAGTAAAATTCGTAAACTGTAGGAGAACGAACGCCGGAGTCTCTGTTGCAAAGAATGCTGAACCGATTCGACACACCTCGCTTCCTTCAGAATGCTCAAAGCAAGCAGACTGAGTACGCAAAAATTTTCTGGCGCTTCCTCGTGTCGTTATACATCTTTGTTTAACCAGGAAGTGGCGTTGATTTATTATCTTTGGCTACTAAAGGAGCGTCGCGTACCATTAGTTTACAATGAGCCATTGTCCACAGAGTAGAAAATTCGAGCTACGTAATTCGGGTTTATTGCTTGTTTCCTGAGCGGTTGCGTCAATTCTTTATGGAACTCCTTAACTGGCGGGTAGCTACTTTGCGATGCAGGTCGGGTCTGACACTTTGGCTCTATTGTTTAGAAATGGGTTTCTGCAACTGTATGCTTTTAGACTCGGATTACGTCTTGGTGATGGCGTCATCGATCACGGTTGATTGCCTGGAGAGGCTTCAACGCACGCCAGTTGATCCATTTCAGAATACTGTATTTTGGTTTTTCTGCACTTCTTTCTAGACAGCGTGTTTCGAATTGCTGAAACATTTTTGCAATTGCAGATGCGAGATACACGTGCGGGCACATAATTTAAATGTTCACGTTTCTAAACACTATGCTGCATGTCGCGTCGCAATTTCACTTGGACACCCATTGATAATGCGCACATTTGCAGCACACATTTTCACTTTTATTAGTGTCGTTTGTATTATTTCCGTGGCAAATTTATAAAAACGTACATGTTGAAACGTTTGTTGCGTTCCGACACAGATACTTTTGGGGTCATTCTGGTTAAGGTGTCGTTTTTTAATTTTTTTCATCACTTCGCCTAATAATTCTCCTCTATCTCTACCACGTATACTTTCTTGAACCTTCTATCTACCTCTCTCTGTGTTTAAAATCTCCTTAAAATATTTGGCCCAGCTTTCAAGTTTTTCTTTTGTCCCTCGAGCGAAATCCTTTCGTTACTCCTAGACTATATTACATTTCCCTGGTATTTTTGATTCTTCTTCTTACTACCTTCTGGCATTATTCATCGAACCATTTTTACGCTTTCATTTGCTCTGCTTCTGCAGTTTTTGTTTAGCCTCGTGGCTTTATCAATCCGTACTGGAGTCTATAGTGCGCGCATTTTTCGCATTTTAAATTTTTGTCGTTGTTTTTCGAGCAATGGGTTGCTTTAATCTGCCATCAGGCCCTTTACAATGTAACAATTTACCTTCTGCCAACTCACATTGTGTTTTTTGGGAAATTTTTGCTAAAATATAGTCAGAAAAAACACAGTTTTACAACTTCTAGCGCAAATTCGTTTGTAATATGTTGAAGCTTAATCAATGGAGTGTTACAGTCAATAAGTACTGGTGCACAAGTCACTTGAATTTCTGTATTTTGTTTTTGTCATTTACTGCAAACTGCAGAATACATGACTGCACGAGTCTGGAATACCTCTGGAATCTGAAGTGGTTAGATGATGAGCGAAAAATCCTTCGATCTGTTGCAAATCTGCGGCGGTAGTTTCCGAGTGAATTTAGGATCGCAATAAAACGTATTCAATAAAGGAAAGCCATTGCGGAAGTTCGTTCGTTATTGTCTTTAACTTTGCTTAAGTTTCCGCTACGTAAAACAATTGTCTCCATAATAGCGAGCTATCAAGCTGCGCTAGTTCCAGCAGTTACTCGAACTTTTATAAATTACTGAGAAGTGATACAGCTCGCTAAGGAAAAAAAGCACATTAATTTCAAACCTAGCTACACTGCGAATGACTTAAAAATTTAACGTGAGAGATCATCAAGACTTGCTGCTGTAACAGACGAAAAATATTAGATTATGCAATCAAGAATAAAGTAACTTTCAGATATGTGTCGTTAGATGAAAGGTATTGCTGTTGAAGGTGGAGAAAGTATCGAAAAAAAAACAGTAACAGTAATGACTGCCTTCAAACACAATGAATGAAAAGTGGAAGGAAAAATGTAATTCGGGGGGAACTGCAAATACAACTGCAATACAAAATTTCCTTCCGGAAATATTAGCACTTCATATTCATGTTTTTTAAGCTATAAAAGAATGGGTGGGTTGCGTGGGAATAGGTTAAAATACCCCCGAGACGTTGCAACCCCCCCCCCCCCCCCCACCCGGAGTAAACAGTCTGAATTCAACACTGGCCCAAACACCTGGTGCCCAAACGCCTGGCGCAGAAACGTCGTCGCCCAAGCGCCGGCGCGCAAACGTCCTGCTCCGAAGTGGGACTGTCGGAACAATAATACTGTAGAATTACTTAAAGCGATATAAGTAACGAACGTTTATCTAGATTCTATTTATTATTGTGATATACCCCGTATTCAGAATAATCGAGCCATGACGAAGGTGAGTTGGAAAGGAAAGCTACAACAGGTAATGCCAACCGTAAACTATGTATTTATTTAAATAGCTGACTTCGCATAGGGATCCGTTTAAATACCAAACTGTGAAGTATGCAGACCAACATTAACAACTTATTTTTTCTAGCTGGATTCTTATTGTGGTTTGGTAAGGGATACTTGGCAGCTAAATATTTCTTTATGTAGATTTGATGTTATAATACAATGTTGTAAAAATACATTTAACGTTAAAATGTATTCTTCAGTATACTGTTAAAAATTACTTTTTCTGAAAGACCAAACAAAATTACATAGGAAATTAATTTATTTTATAAAATAAGGGAAACAATTAATTTTTTCAATCATTTACTTCAAACTTGTTTTTTTTTGTTTTTGTGGGTTTGTAAGAGTTTTCATTTAGTTGCAGTTCTTCAGCTTTCGCTAAGCAGCAACTCTACGTTACTGTTACTGATTTTTGAGATATACTTTAGAATACTATTTTAATAGATTTTACAATCATCAACTTAATTGTAATATAAAAGAATCTATTAATTTAAGTCTTAGTTAATAGACAATTAATTTATTTTGCAATGTATTTTGTTATGGTGGTCGTAAGTAAATAATATTCATCTTCTGGTATCATGTAAAATGATTGTTTTCAAAACTAGGCATTGTTTAAAATGTTATTTGATTACAATTAGATATTTTGGTGTTTTAGCATTAGAATCTTTCTTCTAAAATTTTAAGTTTTGTTTATTTTATAACTATCGCTTTTTCTATATTATAATTATTTTATTAATATTCATTATGAAAAAGTAATAAAGTAATTATTTACTTAATTTGTGATGAAAGATATTATAACGGTGTTTATCTTGGTTTCATTTGTAATTCGTGTTTAATTGACTAGAACTTTCTTCATTTTATGTTTTGTAATAAGGAATTATAATTAGATGGGCTCGAATATTTTTCACTTAGTACTTACTTGTTTTAATACATTTTCAACGTTTCGTCACGATTGAAAATTACTGAGCGAGGTTATCTCTACTCTCAGAAATTCTATTAAGCTAGTAATAAAATGGAATTCACAAGGATTTAAGCCAAAAATGCAAAAATTTAAAAGGGCCGTTACGATTGGAGCTATCGAATTAATCCCAAAAAAATTATTAGAAGGTATATGAAATCTAGGTCACGACGACCTGCAAAAGTCAAAATACAAAAATCCCTAAACTACACTTAGCGCTCAATTTAATAATCTTAAAATTGCTACAGATCAAGTAAGACAGTCGAGTCTTACGAGTCCCGAAAACGCATTTTTTGTGCGAATGAAACATACTATTTTTTCTCCAACTACTCATAAATTCGACTTTTTTGGAATCAAACATTGTAGGTTATATTGTAGAACTGTCATGGCTCAAATAAACAATCACTATATGTGGAAAATAAACAACAACGACGGCGAATGCCGAATATTAACGAAGCGTTTGTTTTTTATTTAAAATTTAACATGTAAAACTTTATCTTGCGTCCATGTTTGTACTAGTGCAAATATGAATCGAAAAGTGTACAGTTGCCAAGGTAATTGGTGAACATCCCGAAATGGCTTACTTTTTATACAAAATTATTCGACAATATGGCGTCTTATCCGTGTGGTTGGAGACAAACAATTATTTTTTGTACAAAGTACATACAGTCTGTTGAATTTCTATGTGATTCGGAGTTGGCGAGAATTATTCTGGAAATTTTTATAACAGCGCAGAAATGTGTCAGTAAATATACGTATAGGTTAGTTAATACTCAAATCTGTCGCAGCACTGTATTTTCTCATTAATTTTGACAACGTGAACAGCTCAAGCCTCGATAAATGCATACAATTTGACAACGTTAAAAGTGAAGCCTTGGTGCAAGTTTAGACGAGAATAAAGTTTGCAATTTCACTTAGCTAAACAAGTCACAAACACCTGGAGTAACAATGTTCCAGCTCCAGCCCGTGAAGATCTCTAGCCGGAACAAACGTCTACCCAAAATTCGCCTTACGCCGTACACGGAAAGTTACGAAACCGAAATATATCTATACAACAACGTTCCTGGACGCGGGGCACAGTGTAACAGGACTCCCATGATAACCTTCAGTGGCACATCGGTGTTGAACATGAAAAATCTGGCCAGTCGAGCTTCTTTTCCAAATAAATGCTAATGAAAATGGGGATTGCGGAGTTACTCCACAAATTGACAAGACTGCTTACCAGGAAAATCTGCCTCTTAAGCTTAAAAATTGAAATTTTGTAGTGAGAATGCTGCACGTGGTTTTTTAGGTTAAAAGTTATTTGCTGCCATCCGGAATTGCCTGGCGATATTCAAAATAAATACTTTCAATATTTAGGCAGTACCTGTTCAACCCTTCGTCAAAATTCTGAACGAGAGCATTGTTCATTTGAACAGTCATAGATTTACTAAAATTGCAAAATATTCCGTGAAGTTTTCCCTGGTACTAGACAGTTATATTATGGAGTAAATAATTTAAACAAAATGCGAACCTCTACCTAGAAGATTTCCCGAGGGCCGGATGTTCCCTATAGGTAAATCTCCAAAACTGTATTATTAAACTAAGTACTTACGAAAGAAGTGGGCAGTTAAAAATGAAATAAATTGAGAATTGAGTAAAATATAAACCTATATTTAAAATACAGGGCATTCCAAACGACACTGTGTTTCTTTGAAGAGCAAATGAGAGGTAGCGACGAATTGAAATATCGAAATTTTCATATTTCTACTGTAGTTTGGAAATTGCTCTTGAAACTGTTGTCTACCAACCCAATAATAACATTTATTTAATTTTATTAAAAACGGAATATCCTATATGTCTTTAGACATTCTTTCTTTTATTTTTGAGATTATTTCTAGCACTTAAAGGATGCCCACGATACGTTTTGAAAGTTTCAAAGTCGAGTAAAAGAGTCACGTTCTTGCCCTAATATTGTTTCCTTAAATTATATTACTTAACTCTTCTTCGGTATCACACTACTACTCTAATCATTCTATCAGCTTAAAGCTTTCCATTGCGATCTTCACTAAAAAAGCAGGCGTAATAAAAAAGTAAACAGGGTAGCAGCACTCAAAAGCCACTCGACTTTAATTAATTAAAGTTATCCAACTAATTTTTTGCTCGTGGTTGTTTGTCACCCTACCACACATATGCACTTTGCTAACATCGTTGCCGTTCACGCTATTCGTTTTTTAGCGCCGCTTCAGCTTATTATGGCACAAGCATTGCAGTGGTGACCCAGTTCCGCAAGCTAATCAGTCAAGTTTTCCGAACACGACAGCGAGGGTTTGTTGTGAACTTACAGACTTATCAGCGTCGGTGGCAAATCTGAGGGGACGTCGGTCAATCCCGGTCCCGAGCAGCGGCATTCCATTTCCTCATGCTCCATGTCTATTTCGCAGGGACAATCCTCCAGTGCTGGGCCACTTGCCGGAATGCCCACCGACCGTTCACCTTCGTTAATTGCTGGGTAGACGATCAGCGACAACCATGCGTATCTGAAAAAATGGAAAGTAGGTAAGAATACACAGGGTTGGCTTCAAAACTAAGTATTGCTACAGAAAAGTTTTTTAAATTTAAGAATACACATAGTCGAACACCTATTTGAATTATTTCAACTCCAACAATTTAACGTACCTAACTTAAAATACATCTAGTTTCGTTCCCAAGAGTAAATATGAACTTTCATTTATAGTAAGACTCGTAACATTGCTAGTTTTCTATTTTAACTCCAACTTTCTTAATTATGTACCACATTTACATTCGCACATACCAAATGTAAAGCGTACGGACGACCACGCAGATTGTTCAATTCTGAAATTTAACTTTTTCCAGGTGATGCATAAAGTTATTAAACAACAGTATATTGTTTTATTATGATTAAAAGTGGTACTTTGTCTGACAAGCAATTATGTTTGCATATGCGAGGTAAAGCGTTGCGAAGCCGAGCGAACGCAAAAATTGCGAGTCAAACAGAGCTACTTTTAATCCGAATAATACATACCATTTTTTTCTGCCACCAAGGAAAGTACAAAATGTTGACAATTTTAAATAATCGACTGCCTTTGACGTTTGTCATTTAAAAAGAATTAGGACAATTAATTGCATCCATGTTCCATCAAGTAGAACTTACTTCAGTTCATAGGGTGTTGCCTAGCAGCATATATTTTTTAAATCAGTAAGAGAAACTTCAACTTCAATGGTAGATTTTGATATAAAAAGTAGTGACTTTGTGCATTTTTAAATTGTAATTGTTAATAACAAAGAAAATATTTTAACGTATTTTAATAAATGAAGCGCACTACAAGAAAAACAACGTTTGATAGATCGAATAACCGTTAAAGAGTATAACAAAATATGTACAAAATAGGTAAAAATATCTTAATGTTTCTAAAAATACTGAAACAGTAAGGAAACACTTACTAATGCGAACAATGTTAATTCCCAAACTCCCAGATAAAAAAAAACCGTTCTCCCAGAAGGCATTTTATTTGTACCCAGCCGTCTTACGCGGTGGATCATCAACACACACGTTTTTTTATATGTAACGATCTAAGAGCAAATTTTGTTGATTAAAAAAACTTCGTCCCATATATCTGTGTCCGATAATTTTACGTTTTCGCATTATAGACTTCAGAATGCCGAGAAATGTTTCCGAAATATTTCAACATTTATTTTTAATCCATAGTTGCAGCTGTAAATTGTCTCTTTTTTCATTATTTGAAATACTCCAGGCAAAATGAAAAACGTTTAATGAGGTATGTCCTAAGCCACTTTAAACAATAAATTGAAACAAATTGTGGAGATAATAATCAGCGAAGAACAAAGCCGATTCATATCAGGAAAATTGTGAACAGAATACCTTTATATAATACAGCGATTAACGGAGAAACAACGGAGCATAGGCGAAGAGATCCATCTAGCGTTTATAAACTTAGAAAAAGCATACGATACAATACTTCGTGGGAATCTTTGGGAAGCACTAGAAAAATTTGAGGTCGATAGTTGCATGATAAATATGATCAAAGTACTGTAACATAAATGCCGAGCTCCGTAGCTCAGTGGTTAAGCATTCTGATTACTGATCTAAGGGTTGCGAGTTCAATCCCCCGGTCCCTGTAAGATTTTTAAAAATAAAATATGCTGATAACAACCTCTGCAGAATGCCATCATTCGGAAGTGATGTAAAGCTGGGGTTCCATGTCACTATGATGTGTAGCATGTAAAACATCTCTCGCTAGGGTTGGCACTCCTTAGTCTCGGCAAAATTCTAAGTAGGACTTTGATCATATGACCAAAGCAGTTGGTGTCTAAGGTACCTGATACTCCTCAGGTCTAGATCTTGTCATTACAAACAAACTGTATTATAATAATAAAGCTTACGTCAAACAAAACAAGATGCTGTTACGATTTCTATATCCCTCTAAGGGTCTACGCCAGGGATGCAGTTTACCCCACCTATTATTCAATATCTATATAGAGTGTGCACTAGACGACTGGAAAAGAAGCTGTCATGACATGGGTATACCCATTGGTGAACCCGTTCTATTTACTCCGAGTTTTGTTGACGATCAAGTGGTCATTGCCCATATGCTCCGTACACTACTAGAAGACTATGAGAAATGGGGTCTAAAGGCGAAGAAAACAGAATTCTTGGCAATCAAAAATTTTAAATTTTGATAGATGATGATGTGTCCATAAAACAAGTTGACTAATTTGAATATCTGGGTGCCGCGATAACTAAAGATGGCTTGGGATCAGTTGAAATTAAGTGTAGAATCGAAATGAGTAGAAGAGTGATAGGGTGCTTAAATACAGTTTGGTGGGATAAGAATATATCCAAGTCAACAAAGAAACCCATCGGAAAATCTTTCGTGGAGTCAGTATTATGCTATGGGTCAGAGGTATGGAAAATAAACGCCGCAAACAGAAATAAATTATTGACAGTGGAAATGGATTACTTGAGAAGAAGTGCACGTGTTTCGCAATAAGCCAATGTTACCAACTTAGAAACAAAAAGACGAATGCAAGCCGAAGAAACCGTAGTAGATAGAATAATAAGAAGAGGCCTCACATGGTTCGGACACCTACTACGAATGTACGAGAAAAGATGACCTCAAATATTGTTCAGATGGACAGCCCTTGACAGACGTAAGGGGGGGGGGGCAAGAAGAACGAGGAAATGCGGAAGGCAATGGAATCCAGGGGTTTGGAGAAAGATGATGTTCTGGATGTATCTCCACATGGCGATTACGAACGGGAAGGCGGCATTTAGCCATATATATACAGTGTGACCAGTAAAGTCCGCATCATATGGAATTTTTTTTTATTAATAGCTTTTTTCGAAATTTGACTTTGGCATCAATTTGTGCTTCGATCGAGATGAAAATTAACCAAAAAAATAGTAGTCACGTCATTCGCATTATCTGTCAAATTTAATTTTTTTTTCAAAAAAAATTCAAAAGTGGGGTTATTTCTCAAAATATCGAAAAAAGTTATTAGAAAAAGTTTTTCTAAATGCAATTTTTAGCCCATATGCAAAATTTCAGCTCTATAAGATAATTTAGATTTTTTGCCCTTTTTTTTAAATTGCACCACTGCTGCAAAGTAAGACTCAACACAACCTACATAAAACTTCTTAGTTTTGACAATGCTTTATTTCACACACATTTTCTTTAAAGTAGTGCCATATTAAATGTGTGTTTTTCTACAAAATCCAAATAGGGCTATTAAAATTTGGTCACACGTGATGCAAAGTTTATTTGTTTTTGACCCTGTATAATGTAACTCCATAAAATAACTATTTTTGAAAACGCAGTTTGTGTCTAAAAGTAATACACGTTATTTTATGAAGTTACATTATACAGGGTCAAAAACAAATAAACTTTGCATCACATGTGACCAAATTTTAATAGCCCTATTTGGATTTTGTAGAAAAACACACATTTAATATGGCACTACTTTAAAGAAAATGTGTGTGAAATAAAGCATTGTCAAAACTAAGAAGTTTTATGTAGGTTGCGTTGAGTCTTACTGTATAACAGTGGTGTAATTTAAAAAAAAAGGGCAAAAAATCTAAATTATCTTATACAGCTGAAATTTTGCATATGGGCTAAAAATTGCATTTAGAATAACTTTTTCTAATAACTTTTTTCGATATTTTGAGAAATAACCCCACTTTTGAATTTTTTTTGAAAAAAAAATTAAATTTGACAGATAATGCGAATGACGTGACTACTATTTTTTTGGTTAATTTTCATCTCGATCGAAGCACAAATTGATGCCAAAGTCAAATTTCAAAAAAAGCTATTAATAAAAAAAAATCCCATATGATGCGGACTTTACTGGTCACACTGTATATATATATATATATATATTGTTGTGTTTTTATTTTTGAGTATCTATATGAGTGTGTATAATATTATTATTATTATTTAAAGAAATGACTGTATCATCTCAAAGGGTTGGGTCTCTACATTCTAGCACATATGGTTAAATGTATAATTATAGGGATTATACCACTCCCTCTAACATCAACCAATGAAAAACGGCAAAATGCATAGTTACGCATGTACTAACTTTTGATAATGTACATAGCAACTGACAATCACATTCCTTCCTGATTAATAGGTGATAATCACACGCCTTCACAAACATCACGTTGCCTGCTGTCAATACAATTGTCATAACAACCACATTAACTGTACATTTAATATTTAAAATACACTATTCAAACGTTGTTTATTTACTCGTGATATAATCTAGCCGAATGCAACTCGTGTCTTCTTGATTATCAAATCATTTCTGTTTCCACTCGATATATTGTTTTAAGGCAATCACGCTTGTCCTTCGGACTCGCGTGATTGCCAAACAATATATATCATGTAAACAGAAATGACTATTTGATAATCAAGACCCACTAGTTGCATTATATATGAATACATTTGCTATTAAGATAATTATCGTGGTTTTTATAATTTTTGAAAATAATCGCTTAAGCCATCGCTTGTTTATCCAATGAGACCGCTACAAAGTTAGATATTTCAACTGATGAGGACAACTTTACAAACATGGTTCTCCAACCTCACAATTTTTCAAAACAACTTGGATTCGTATTAATAATTACATCAGTGATTACGCAAGAGTGCGTTGCCTAAGTGTTTTAACAAACGTAAGTAAATAGACGTCACAGCAAAATACTCACGATGCGCTCCTTCCGAAAATGTGTAAAAACCGACGCCACTTTAAAAGTTTCACCAAATCTATTTTTAGGATAACTTTATGACCTTATTTGGCTTCGCTGATGCAAAGTAGGACACCAAGCGTTCCCACAACAAGTCCCACGACGGACAGGGGCTTCTATTTCTCCCGTTGGCCTGCTGTAACATGCCCGATACCTTTTAGAACGTCGCCCTCAGCCTGGAACACTCCAAAACTGCTTACAACTCCGTCTTTGCCCCAGATCCCATAGCTGCACATTGCTCAGCACGAATGTCGCTGCCTCCCACGGGCTTCCAGGGCTATGCTAATCTCGCAATTGCTCCAAATATTGCCACAGGAACACGATTTACTATTTGACGTACTACTCACCACTTTTTAAAACTCCCGTAGGGGTGCAATGAACCAAAGCAACCATTTACAGCCTACCCAAAAGACACTGCACTAATTATAAAACACTGAATCATGACGAATGGGTATTTATTCGCTTTTAAATGGATTATTTGTGGAGAATCCAAAATAACACACCTCACAGATTGACTTCGCTTTTCCCTTCTCTCTTTTGCTTTTTTACATTCATGTTACATTGATATTAATTATTACTAAGCTTGCGCTGATTACATTTTATGTTTCAATTAAGGCTAACACTATTTTAATACCGTTTTTACAAATTCTTAAAAGTCAATGCTATTTATACAATTTGCAAAAATTAAAGTAGAACATTTATAGAACATTTTGTAAAATAAATTTGAAATACTTGAAATGTTATTAACTGCTAACATAATTTTAAAACTGTTCACTCATTATAAATATGTAATACAGCAGCGATTTTGAGAACCATATCGTTCAATTTCGTCATTGTTTTAGACGTCGTCGAATTTAACCATTTCCGGGGAACACCCTACAAGCTTGAAGTTCGTTTTCCGTTTCCTGTTGTGAACACAACTGATCGGTAGTTTGGATAACTTATTTCGTGCTGCCGTAAAATCTTCGGCAACCATCCTATAGAACGACGCTCTGAGCTGTTGTAGCTCTGAAAAAGCCTCTTTTCCATCGCTGTCCGCAAGCGTTGAGCAACAGCTGTCTATTCTTCATTTTACAAGCTCGAGCTACTTTTTAAGTTAAGTTATAAATGCTATATTAGTTAAGCAATGCATATTGGAAGTGTAGTAACGCCTTAAACTAACTAACGCTTGCCTGTCACCAGGCTGAACGGCATGGGTAAACAAATGGTTGTATTTTTTTATAGGATAGAAAGTAAATTTATGACGGTCATCAGCCTTGACATACGAGAAGTTTATTTTATGTTTAATCTTAATAGAGCCGTACTCAAATTTCATACCGTGTAATTTTATATGCAAACACGGAATGGGATTATCCGAATTCTTGAAGTAAGACATGAATTTAAAAATTACGAAATAAGGTAAGTCACATCTAGGAGCTGAGCACATTTTCTGTAGCTCAGAGATATAACAAATTACTCGGGTTTGTCCCTGTATCTTCAAGGTACAATTTCTTTTCACTATCCCACGAGAGCCCTTCTTTCTTCCTAGTAAGCTGACTCGGCAATCATTTTTGGGATTATTGCTGGTCATAAATTAAATTAAATTAAATATCATATATTAAATAAGAATAGCTTCTACGTATATAGTACAGTAACTTTTACAATTTTATTCTTATTTAATTTGTTTGCTATCGCAATTATAATACGACGAGCTCATTTCTGAACCGAAATGGGAGGAGAAAGTTTCTAACGTCTTTTGTAATATTATTGTATTATTTTAATATAAATTTGAGCAATAAAGGCGTAAAGTAAACGAAATAATTAATTACCTTCCATTATGAAGGCTATAACTCCATAACGACGTAAGATAGGAACTATTTTCCTAATTTGGAGCAACAGAACTTTGAAAATCACCATGTATATCACAGTACGCTAATAGAGCCATAATGTATTACACAGTTTGATATCGTGTTATCTTATAATTTGTCCGATTTTCTTTATAGAAGGGGATTACAATGTGATTGATTCAGCAAGCGGCCATAGAAATGGCTTATATAAACTATATAGTGGTTTCTAGTAAACCGTTAGATAGCCCCGTACCCGCAGGCAGATTTAGCTGAGGATAAGGCTGATACTTTAGCTAATTTGAGTAGCTGTCAACTTCCAGCAAGGGTTGAAGTCAAACTACCGGAATATAATAACCCCAACATGAATGTCGGCTAAACAAAATCAATGGAATCACTAGATAAACAAATTCTCGGCTTCAATCGACGCATCTAGAATATAGCCCGTATGCAGTTTTGAAAAATATTGTTACTTTTCATATGTTGAAATGTTTGAAAAAATATGGATTGCGAAATGATTGATGTTTTCGTTCATAACTAGACAATATGCACCTTTAAAAAATTGTTAGGGCCCTCAAACTACAGCAGACGAAATGTACTGGTTTAATAGTAAGTGGGTATGATTTCAAACCTGGCAAGCTGCATTAGTAAGTGAAGCAATGAATGATGAGAGATTGACATGAATAATAAGGTATATGAACTGCGTCCTATCTTCAGTTCGATTAATGAACGATTAAATATTATGGCAGACACTGCTGCAAACAATTCTTCAGTGGAAAAAATGTGATGCCTAAACACTAATAACGGCAATTCAATGAACATTGGTATATACGAGAATATAGAATCTCAATTCTAATAAAGTATATGAACAGTGTTATTCGATATGTGATCCACGAACTTCCTCAATAAATTTTGGAGAATTTATTCATATGTGGTTATGAAGGTACTAGAACCGTTAGACGTAAAATAATTCCTAAAACTACCTCCTCGCTATTAAAAAATTCCATGTAGCAGGTAGGGCGTGAATTCTACATTTTGGACTGACAATTGCCGAGTTCGAAACTGCAGAGACAACTTGTAATGTAGTAAAATTAATGAGATGCGTCAAAAGATACAGTCAGGTAGAAAAAATCCACGTCTTTGTCCCATAACTATTAGAAAATATAACAATAATATGGGGCGGTTTTGATGGACCGAAATGTATGCAAATATCGAATTAGCCCAAAATCTGAAAATGGCTCTGGTGCATGTTTAAATGATTGCTGGATTTATGCGTTAACAATGCATAGACGGTATTTAAAAAAAGACGAGGATTGCAGCGAAGTTTTCGAACCGATTACAGAATCCACCGAAAAGTACAGACATTGTTTATGTTCAGCTAGTTGATGAGTAGAGTATCTAATATTTTATTAAAATTGTAAAGGTAATACAGCTTATGACAATCAATTTTATAGACATGGAAGACTGAACTTTTCGAAGGGGTTTGCAGGGTCAAATTAGTAGAAATAGAGAAAGATAAAGGCAGTGTAAATAGTAGATAGTCTTGAAATTATTAGCAGCAAAGTGTTCTATGTATGTTATAGTAGTAACTGGATTAAAGAGGTTGTTGTTACTAAAAAAGCAAGTCATCTTTAAGTTACGCACTGCAGCAGAAATTAATACATTTGGTGCTAGTATACTCGAGGAACCTAAGTATAACAAAAAAATTGGCTGAACATTATGCAACAAATCCTGTGTTGAGCTAATTTGACAACACTAAATCAGAACAGTTTCGGTTAGAACAGATGCAATTTCTATGTAACTTCAGTGACCTATGCAAAGAGTTGCCAAATAGTTGATGCTGCGTGTATTGTTTCAAGATAAAAATAATCTTGCAATTTCAATAAAAATATTTACAACATTACAGCACGAATAAAAAATCTGGTGTGATACACTCACACAACTTCCTTTTACAGTGATCTTATAATTAGTTAAATATTTAATTTTTAATTTTTAAGCATTTGTCAAAAATTTTCAAAAATTACGAATTCTACAAAAACGGTACAAAATAGAGCGTTAGTTGAAGAGACAAATTTTCTCTAAAATCTTAAGCAGAATTCAAAAATGTAATAATATAACGGGTGTTCTATTTAAAATAGGAGTTAATAAAAAAAATAGAAAAAAAAACAAAAGAAACCCACTTTAGAAGTATTCAACTGGAAAATCACCTATCTCACGTTAATGCACATTAAAAATTTAATAAAAATGTAAAGTTTGAAAAAAATCGTTAGAGCCGTTTTTGAAAAAATCGAAAAAAACTAAAAAATCACAAGAGTAAACACCTACTTCCGGTTATGCGATTTTTTTAAAAAGCTTGCTGTCTCATCTACATAGTACACAAAACTTATATATGAAGTTTCAATGCCATACCTCTTTCCGTTTTTGAGATATTCTGTTCACAGACAGACAGACAGACATACAGACACACAGACAGACACACAGACAGACACACAGACCAATGAAAAAAAATATGTTTTTTGGGATCAGGGGACTCTAAAACGTGAAGATCTGTTGAAAACTCAATTTCGATTTTTTGGGGTGAATCCAATACTTCCTTTACGGTAAAAGGAAGTAAAAAATGTCAAAAATTTATTTATTTATAATGTTGGACGGCAGAGCCGGTAAAATATATCAGATCGAAAACTAGAGCTACTAAGATATTTAAACTCAACTAAAAATGAAAATTGAAGACACGTAATAATGTAGTAAATAACAAAATAAAGAATTCTACTTGCAACTTTTGCAAACTTGAAAACTTTACAGAAAGAAATTATAAAACTAAACATGCTAATGACAGTGTCTTGTGTGCCACATTTTTCATATAAAAATATAACTAGAAAATAAATCAAACAAAAAGAGAGGCAAGTGTGAAAGGCCATTGGTAAAACTTTCTCAACAAATGTTTACATCCACGTCAACAAAAATTGTTGCGTGCCACTTCACGCCGCTTGCTCGTACCTAATCGCCGAACTACCGTTGTCCTTTCTTCCCGAGGGAGCCATAGGAGTATCACGGCTTACCTGTTATTAGTGTTGAGTAATATCTAGATACAAGTGTCTAGATCGTGGATCTAGATTCCGTGCAAGGATCTAGTATCTGTATCTGGATACATTTGGCACAAGAAATCTAATATCTGCATCTAGATACGTTTTCGGTGTATCTTGTACATGTAACAAGAAAATATCCAAAGATACAATTATTAAAATATTATATTGTGCTTTTAAATATGAAATATCACATAACATCTTCTTGGACGAAATATCGACATTGGAAGTGCCTGTTTAGTACTAGGAAGAGCTGTAATAGTAGTTTTTACGACCGACCAGAAAATATACAGTTTCTGGAGATTTTTTCACCAGAAAGTAACCGTTTTGCCGGTCAAGATCGGAAAACGGGCATCAGGGATCGGTAAAAGCTTTTGCCGGTCTCTCATGGCTTCGTTACAAACAAGTTTGTGTTATTCTTTGAACAAGTCAAATAATATATATTAATGTCACATATTTTTTTGAGTTTTAGAAAGTGAATTCGCAAGCTAGAAAGTATGGACTCCGATGTCGTAAAAAAATATTATACGATACATGACTGGAAAGTGTTTTGCAGGTCTCCCCAAGCTTCCAGAGCTCGCCTCTACTTTGTTCGACCTGCAAAACACTACTTTCCGGTCATGTAACGTAATAGTAAATTACGTTCATATCGTCGGATAGACGTAGTCTCCCAAAACGCAGGTTACCAATCTGAAATTTTGTTACGGTATGAAAACAACTTTACGACACCCACCCAAGGTGAGCATCGCACCACGGAATCAGTCCTGGAAAACTGGCACACTTGCCCTGAGATTCGCTAGAAACAGGCTAAAGGCCACGGCTGTAACGCTCAGGGAGTCGGGCGTGAGTCACACGATACGTTCTGGGCAAGCGTGTGGAGGCATATATATAGGTTACGTCAAAATTATGAGGGCGCCACCAAGCCTGTCTTATCCCGAATAACCGGGCCTGGGCTGTTAAACGGGAGCGAAGTATTCAAGATACTCCGTCGATAAGAATTCTCATGAGCTGCAAGCTCAAATAACAATTTCGTGATCGCAAATACTGGAATGGTAATATTGGGACTCTTTGGCCGAGACTGCGCAACCACTGGACCTACCTGCACGCTCTGATCTCTCACGTCTCGCCGTACACCAATCTTTACACTGTAAAAGGCGCTATCTGAAACAAAGCATGCACAGGTCGAATAGGAATAATACGTCCCTTAATTAAATATGCGTCTATTGGTTGATAACTACATCTGGGTAGCAAATCGTGCCGCCGAGCTTATGTTACTGCTTACGTTAGGCACCAGCTGATGGACGCGCTATGCTAGTAAAAAACACACTATGGGTGGCCGGCCGCAGTGGGCTCGACACTTTACATATTAGAGTACAGTTTAGAAATACGCCCTCCGGAAAAAGGGCGCGTTAGTGCGCGATAACAGACGCCGACCTGCAAAGGCAGCGGGGCAGCGTGACTGCAATATTTGACCAGGAAGAGGGGCTAACATAGACTCACTAAAGCATGCGAATTTGGAATAGTTGCCAGCCCCTGCTACGTCACCCACGCAGTCGTTGGCTGCGATTAACACCTGGGAAGCAAAGCACAAAGCCCTCGCAAACATAAACAAAGAGCTCGAACAGATTAGGGCGCGCCAGGCTCAGCACGGCGAGGCGTTGATTCTATTTAGGTATTAATCGGTACAATATAGCGAAGCTCGCGCACCCAACGTTACTGAATTAAAAGCTAGCACAAACGTAACACCAAGACATAGGCGCAGAGTTCTTTAGCTATTTTAGGCGATGAGACGCGAAACTCGCGCACATGAACTTACTAGTAGGCTACCAAAGTAGCGTCTCGAAGCATGGTGGCCTCAAACCGGCATTAAAAGCCGCGACAAGCAAGCAAGGGGCATGCATCCGCCCACACAAAGTTGAGCGCAAAAGCACCACCGCTCGCACAAGTGACAGTTACTATGTTTAAATGGTTGCAATTACAAATACCTTAGTCCGCAGACGGTCTATGAGAGTGGCGTGCAGTCAGTTGGTAGAAGGCGGCAGTCTGTGGCAGCTCAATCGCCAAAACACGGCATTAGGGGCAAACGGGCTGGAATCCGCCAAGATGGCGGCGTTAGGACGCTCTCCTGAGAGCACACTTACGGCGGCAAAGAGGCCTACCCTTTCTCACAAACGCAGAACCGGCCCCAAGAAGCCCTTCACACACCTACGCCTTGGCGTAAAGACGTGCCACTCGCACAATCACACGCGACCTCCTTCGATAACGGCCAGAGCTGAACTCCTCAAGCAAGCCGTGTTATGGCCCCTGCAGTGGCGTGAGCCAAACGGCATTGCCACGTGACTCTCGGCAGCCAATGGCGATGCGCTCCATAAAACAAATTAATTCCGGTAACAAAGACAGCCAATGGCGAGGCGCCTCAACGGCGTGATTTCTAGAAGGTTCGGAATTCTTGCGAGCGATAACACCCGGCTGCCAAAGTACCAGCAAAGGGGTGCTCCAACTGACGAGAAATACTGCGTTTGGGGCCAAATATGTGCAAAATCATTATTATTGAGTTAGGCGATGGAGCCAAATAAGTAACTAAAAGGGTTTAGCATACGGGCACGCTGCCCTAAAGCCTAGGTGGCTAATAAAAATACCAAAATGACCTGACAATTTCGATACTACCTCGTTTGATTGCCACATGATTTAATATCGATCATCATTCGTCCGCATATTGTCCTATCAGCGCTCTGTATGTCAATGTTCTGTATTCCGACTTATTTCCGGGAGAACTACTCATCGCTAGCCTATAGATCTGTACCGACTACTGGTAGTTAATCTTTGAACTTTCGGTGCAAATTCATTATTCGACAAGCTAACGCAGCGCTGATAGGTCTCGAATCATATAGCGTGTAAATTGACGACAAATTCGACGTCTCCACCTTCAAGCTGTCCATTTTGGGTTCATCAAAGCCCGACCGCCACCCACAACCTCTATTTGCGAGCCTCCAGTTCTTGACGAACTTTTGGCCGCTATGGGGACACCATTTCGGCCCAGGATCTGCCCTCAGTCCCGATGCTTCCGACCGCCAGCATTTCCGCATCATTGTCTATGTTGAATAGACTAAGTTGGCATGCGTAAATTTCCGCTGATCTTTGAGGTTGTAAAATGAATTTGGGTAGTATCCTTGGTAAAAAAGCAGTATCGTCTTAAGAGCGCTGCGCCACTTATCAAATATTGGTTTTCTCTTATGACTATCATAGGCCAACGTTTTTTATGGATTTTGCGCATGGCGCGGTGTAACGTAACGAGCTGGTTGAATTCTTAAGGATTGTTTTATTATTATTGTTGCGTTACGGCCTACTGCTGGTGCGCGCATATATGTAGTTTTTCTTCTTCCGTTACGATACTACGTTCACTTGTATTGTCTTATGGTTGCTCTACCCATTTCTTCCTGAACCAACCAGATTTGTAAATGTATTTTTAGGAATAGTGGCTTAATAGGGTTCTTAATTTTACTGTACGATTTTTACTTGTAAAGCAAAATGCAGTTTAGAAATTACGAAACATAGGTTTAAATCTGGAGCTAGACGCACATATTTCCGTTTGCCGAGGGAAGACTGTTTTTGGTTAAAGTTTCTCAGTACATCACAGACAGATAAATTTCAGGTGACGCCCACAAAGATGATGCGAATTGATTTCCATATCTTAACAGGTACGATTGTTTTGACTATCGCCAGCGAGCCATTACTTATTTCAATTTAAGGCCCGCCTCTCACGCTGAGCTACTGGGTTTCTTAACCATATTACAAGTTGTGTAAACAGGATTTTGTCTGTAGCAATTGTTATAGAGACGCATCAACAAGCAGTAATGTTAAATATTAAGCACGATAAGAAAAATTGCAGAAAACTAAAGCCATAAAGTCTACGGCAACAGAGTAAAAGTCTAAATAGTTTTAAAGATAGTAGATACAATTTAAAAATGCAGATGCCCAGTCAAATAAAAAAATTGCTTTGTTAAGAACAGTGCAAGATTGAAATGGTGTGTAAAATGGAAAGTAAGTTTAACAAGCTACTTTATGGAACAATCTTAATATAAAAATATATAATACTTTGATATAAGATTTAAATATAATGAAAAGACTAAGTATGACTAACCACAAAATTATGTACACTGCAGAGATATAAAATACCTGCGTAACTAATAACTATGCTACTTTATTAAGAAATTTCTGAATGTAGTACTAGTATGACATTACAGGATTTCAAGAAAAGCTAGGTATCAGTGTTCTTCCGATTCTTCCAAAGAGGCTAGAATAAAAAATATAAAATTCATACAGACATTCTTTCTATGGATTTTGCTGCCGTTTCGCACATTACGATTTTATTTAACAGCCCCAGTATTTTTTTGTATCGGTAAAAATTCACAAGGAGATGATGATTGTTATAGGCAGACATTATTGAATTTACATGAACTCCGTAAACTTATCTTGTTGACAGCCATGCATATTGGCAATACGCTTTTGTTTGTGTAAAATTGGATTTTGTGGAAACAAGTAAATCAGCTTAGTTGCGAAAGCGAGCGCAGTTATATGATACTGAAGAAGCAAAAAATATTTCTCAGCCTTATCTTGTGTGATATAACACATAAACTCATAAACATAGTCGTAATAAAATTAGATTTTGAATTCTCTAAAATTGATTGAGAACCTCTGGAATACTATAAATTATTCGCAGAAATATTTATAGTGAATAGCTTTTTAAAATTCGTATTATCGCTTAGCCGGACGTGCTTATCTCCACAATCGCAATGCAGTTGGAGTTGCAGTTCAATGTGTGGCGGTACACCTGTTGTTGACTGAAAGAAGGTAAGTGCACTATTTGGTAAAATAAATACATTTTAATACTGTTTGGCCGTGTATTAAATAATTCGTTTTTCTCAAACAATATATTTTTTAAAACAAAAACAAAAATTAAACTAGCGTCTAGTTTACATGTCTACAGACCTTAGAAACACCCTGTATAGTTATGTGCGCAAATAAAATTTGCTTTTACATGGGCGTCTACAAATGGCAAACCTTCCTCGTACGCTACCCGCTTGTGCCCTTCCAAACAACGATAACTTATTCTGTATTCATTTTGCCTAAAGCAATCTAACAATTTTTTCTGTCTACAGTCTAGACCATAAATTATACTGCAGAGAATTTAATCATGGTAAGGCACATGCAGAATGAAATGATAGCAGTTATTAATTTTTTGCCACCATTAATTTCGTCAGTCACGAAAACGCTAGCAACTGCAATTTCATTCATGGCTTGTTGTGCGGCGGCATTCAACGACCGCTAGTTTGCACCCTGGTGGACATAATCAACTTCATTTATCGCCATACAGGAAAAGCACGGACGGAACTTTCTTTTATTTCCGTCTGCGTTTTTTAGCCTCATACATTATGTATAACAGCATACAATCAGCTGAAAATTAGCTGAGTACTGTTGACTATGTGGGAAATTTATAGCCATTTTAGAGCGATTGTTAAAAATGATGAGAAATCTCATAAGTCTTCATACTAATCGTATAACTCACAAATTTGTAACTTTTCTGTTAACACTTTTTGGTCGACATTGTGTGTGAAGTAACATAAATCAGTTTTCCAGCTTGAAAATGTAGGCTCCTAAATCGACGTTTAAATGGTTCTATAAAGGATGTCAAAACGATAGTAATTCTAGGTTTCTAAAAAATATAACATAACGGAACACATAGTTCAACATGTTAGGTTTGTTTTAGAATTGACGTCGCCAATACATTTATGCATGCGATAAAACTCGTCTAGACTCACTTCAGCGTGGGGATGGGGAGAGTTCGAATTAACTTCAGACAAAGAGGTCGGGTGTGACAGTTTTGGCAGATCGCGATTTTTTGGATGTACCTCCCACAAGTGCAAAACTATTAATCATAAATGCCGATCTTGTCTCGTTGAATATAAAACAAATTCATTTCGATCCCTACATCATCCCGTTATAAACCGTCCTGTGAAGTACTTTCTAAAAGTTCTGTAATTAATAAGACTTGAGACAGCAGGTTAGAATTCTGGCAACGCCTTAAGCGATTTGTGCCGGATTGCTACCACGGTATTAATATTGCTTTTCTCTGTGGAATTGCATCCCAGGCTAACACAGGTTAAAGGTTTTTTATCGCGCGACTTGAAATCACAAACAGGTAGAATTCTTAAGGATTGTTTTGTTACCACAGTATGATGTGGTTTTGGCATTCAGCTGAGGCCCGCTTAAATATATTTTATGAACGTTATCGTAATAAACAATACGAATTTGTGTCTGTATCTTTCCAAGCACAGTTGTTTTGACTATCTTTCAGCCTACGATCCATTTCTTCCCACCCAGTTAGTTCGAGTAACCTTTAAGCTATCTATCTGTCGTAAATGGGATTGTCCTAATAAAAACAAAACACAAGAATATACGAGTATACACGGTGTTAATTTAGTGCGCTGGTCTTTTATTAAGCCTTTATTGTTTTTCCAATAAAACGTTTTATTAAAACTCCCAATGGCGTTGAAAGGGACACATTTAAAAAATATTTTGACGTTTCACCAAAGTTTGATTCAAAGAAAAATATTTTTTTTTAAATGGGACACCTTATATTGCGTTGTGGTTATATAAGATTCTGTGGGTTCTACTTTCAACCTTAAGTTTTATTTTCAGTTATTTTAAAAGTCTCCAACTTATAATCGCTTTTAACGGTTTTTCCACAATATTAGGCTTTTACTTAGAACGTTACAGTTCAAAATACTTGTTTAAATTGCAATGTTTTCAATATTTATATTATAATTTTTTTTAAATAAAATACCGTACAATTTATTAAAGGTGTAAATACAGCCTTACATTCTTTCTATTTTGACCCTAACAATTTACACTTTATTCCAAAGTGTATTTGAGAAATTAAGCTTTCAATCAAGAGAAATGTGTACTTGTCGGACGGTTTTTAACCATACTAGCTGTAAACAACAAAATCAATTTTTTAAAAGGTATAAGATTAATTTAACAGAAACAAAATTGCTAATTATTGTTGTAATAATTGCTCATTGTCTGCCATTTATTAAAATAGTCCGTTTTTATTAAACCTTAGTATTTCACTATTCTAGATGGAGCCCCCTCAAATAAAAAATATAATATTCAAAAGTGGAGGAAATGCGACATTTTAAGTGAAAGCTTGATATTGGAAAAAGTACTTAACACTTTTACACTGAAAGGAATGTAAAAGAAAAAAATATGGTTGACGTAAAACCCATAGAGACTTAAACCACCACAAAGGAATACAGAGTGTTCCATTTAAAATAATATATAGTTTTTAAGGAAAACTGTTTTGGGACACCCTCTGTGCATCAAAATAATTTAAAAATGTGCCTCTTTCAACCGCATTAAAATCGCTTCATTCCATTTGTTAGAAAAAAGATAAAGATGTAATCGAAGACCAACGCACTAAATAGACATCATGTATAATATATTTCTATACTTTAACATAATTAAGTTATTAGTAGGGAGGCCAAGAGAATTAATAATTATTTTCGTGGAACGGAGTAGGTTTATACCGACAAGTGATACCATCGTAATTAGCGGTGATTCCTCAGTAGAAAAACTCCTGTTGTCGCTTTCTTAGCCTGTGGAGTGAGGAGCTATGACGTCACAAAGGTGGTAAAATGGTAGGTTTCAACAGTTTTTTGCAAATATCTCGTTACCTGTGAAGTTTACTGTGAACTTTACCTTATACAAAATTAATCTACATTTAATTTACAATAAAAATGGTCTTATGCATTTTTGCAGTCGAGTAAAGGATTACGGAGATATGGAGGGGGTAAAAATGTTACTTTTTCTGGTTGGTAAAAATTCAAAAATTACGCCTATGAACTCGTAATATTTGCTCCAAGTGTATTATATAAAGGTTTCAAGGAAGCGAGGAGGCGAGATGGTTATGGTGAAGCACCCAGCACCAAGGACGACATACTCGTACATTTGCGCAGATCATCCACTACTACACATGTTGAAGTGACAGTGGAAGATGGAATTAATGTCACTCTTGGACAAGCAACATTGCTAACTAATACTAAGAACAAGATACAACTGATTACTCTCATCACTGTACACTTACAGCAAGCTGGCTGCAAAGTGATTCAGGCAGAAGGCGGACACCAAGATCGTTTTTACTGCAATTGACGAATCAAAGAAAGAAACAACGGCTAACGTAATTGGCAATGACACCGATTTATTGGTCTTGTTGGTTGTTCATGCTCCAGCCAACAAACAGTTGAAGATGATTGTACCGAAGAAAGGTAACCAAGAAGAAAAAGTTTACTGCACTGGTGCATACAGTGTGGTATCGGGGAAATGAAGGATGTTCTCTTGACAGCTTACACTTTCGCCGGATGTGATACCGTTTCTTCAATTTATAGAAAGGGACAAATGACGCCTTCTGAAAAGGTGCAAAGTGACAAGAAGCTGTACACAAAGCTGTTGACTTTTAACAACCCAAATGCAGACCCACATGCGCTAGCTGATGCTGGAACCATTTCTGCCTTTCGATATGTGCATCAACAAATGCAAATAATTTGGATACTCTGCGCCTTCAATGTTACTTACAGACCATCGCAAAGGAGCCTGTACACACAGATTTGAGGTTGGCTGTACTTTCCCTCACTTTAGCAGCTGGACAACAACACTCTTATAGAGTTTACCATCAAGTGCAGCAATGGCTCAATGTCAATAAAGATTCACTAAAATGGGGTTAGATAATGATTGGTGGTTATTTCCGTCCAGTTGCAACCACAAAGGCAGCTGATCCTGAAAAAATGCTCTTCCTCATTGGGAGAGCACTTGTAATACGGGTTGTTTCAGAAACTGTGAGCGTGAGATGCACTAATTATTGACGACGACATCGATGAAGATAATTTTCAATATGAAAAAGAGCTTCACGATTTTTAGGTTACTGATTGCTGTAATTTATTATTATAGAACTACCATGTACGTTGTACATACCACTTTCCATTGACGAACATTGAATTTACTGAAAAGCATGTATTGTGAAGAAAAAAAATACCATTATTTTTTGTATTAAAGCTTATTAGATAAAGTTTGTAGTCAACCTTGTTTCAATGGTATCCATATGATTTTATATTTTTAAGAAAATATGACAAAAGATGGAGGTAATTTAAGTAGCCTTAATTATAAAAGCTCAAATGGAAAGAGGGAAACGATATGATGAATTATCTAAAAGGAAAAATAGGCAAAATGACGATAAAAACGACAAAGGAGGGGAGCAATGTAGATATATTGTCAGATTCATACACATAGGCGTACATACATACATTCGATGTTCCTATGTTAATGATGCGTTACTAAGTACTTTTTATAACGAAACATACTCTTTCTAACGAAACATACTCATTTTCAAGTGATTACGATGAATCCCAAGCTAACTAGAAAATAATGACATCATTGCCCCCTCAATATCTCCGTAACTCTTGTCTAGAAGTCAAAAATGCATAAGACCATTTTTATTGTAAATTAAATATAGATTAATTTTGTATAAGATAAAGTTTGCACTAAACCCCATAGTTAACGAGATATTCGCGAAAAACTGTTGAAACCTACCATTTTACCACCTTTCTAGCTTTCCACCCCCTCCCGCCTAAACCTGACGCGCAATATTGTGCAACTTTTTACCACTTACTAAGAGGAGGGTACTAAACAGTTTGCTGCTGCATGATTTTTCATACTCAGGAAACACCACCGAATAAGAAGATACCACTTGTCGGTATAAACCTACTCAGTCCCACGAAAATCGTTATTTGACGAGTTAATTTAGTTTGGCCTCTCTACTATATATCGTTGATATTCTGATTTTCTAGTAGGCAACAGCAGTTTGGCCAAGCAGTTTATAATTTCACTCTGGAGTAAAGCTGTGTTCACTAGTATGTAACGCAAATGTATATATTTAAATTGTGCTAATGCATTAAATAATTTCCAAAAGCCACGCTCGAAGTTAATTTTGAAGAAGTAGTACAGAAAAATAAAATTTATTCTAATAAAGTCCTATACAGTCTAATAGAAACCTACGAAGAAATTTTTATTGTAGAATTCTTCCGTACTTTGCTTTTTTGCGAATCCCAAGATGTGTTTGTTATTCTCCCACCGAAAGAAATATAAATCCGTGATTTAAATATGAAAAAAAAGTTTAATCGTCGATAAGTAGTAGCATATATTACATTTGTCTCTATTTGCCATTTTCAGTTTTGGGAATTAACACATAAATTGCTATTACTGAAAAACTCTGATATTTCAAACATTACTTGCGATATTGCAGTCAGTAAAATTGCAATAAATGGATATACTTTATATGGACTCTGGTGTTGTGCTCTGTAAAATAATACGCTCAATTAGAAAAAACGTATCATTCCTATTTGCGCGAATCATAATAATTCGGAAATTTATAATCCAATTGAAATTAGAAGCGAACATTTTTAGGCTTCAAGGTAATCCTGCAGATAGTGTTTTAACTAACTTAAATGTGGAAACAAACTCTCTATTTTACCTGCCCAGAGATGAGGAAGAAGTTAAAAAATTATTATGCAGCATGTTATTCATATATTTGATCTCGTCGAGAACTTCAAACCGATACCATGCATAGTCTTGTTGTCACAAGCGATTGGCCATAAAACGCTCCATACTACTAGTGCTGATAGAAGTAGTTTTACGTCAAACTAAGGAGAAAGCTTCGAAAAAGCAAATGGGAAATATCTGAATTACAGTTCAAGGAAAACAACCTCAAATAGTTTGGGAAAGCAATTAAAAGTATTAGAAGAAAAATGTGCTTTGAGCTCTATGTAATAGAAACGATCAATTAAGGGCTGGGAGAGAGAGAGACTGTTTTAAAGAATGCTTTGGCCTACATTTCCTAGTTGAGCAAAATGGCAACCGAGGAAAGAATCACGCAATGAGGAAAAAAAACGTTAACAGAAATACCCAACGAGACTTTAATTTACTAGCTAATCGTAGGTTCTAATTCTAATGCAACTTGTCAGATATATATTTTAGTTAAAAATTATATTTAAATACGCTATCCCATTACTGACACCTAAGTACTGAAAATGCAAATTGTCTAGTTGATAATAGCAATACTGTACAAACTTCTTTCCCTCTCGTAAGCCTTTTAACGTCCATTCCTGGACGTAGCCCTCCTCCAATTTTCTCTATGTTTGCCTATTTTGCGCTGTACGAATTAGGCTCTTCCAAAGAGGAAGGACGATATAAAGGGTGTTTTTTTAGAGGGATACAACTTTAAATTGAAATAAAACACAGAAAGATGTTTTTAATATCCATGAAATTGGCTTTATCTGAAAGATAATTTTATGGCATTTATGTTTGAATATGATTTCGGGCATGCGACCGTCGCGGCTGGCGTGTACATGACGTAATCTGGAGGTCCAATTTTCACACACTCTTCGCAACAGATCAGGCTGTATTTCGGCAATAAAGGGTCGAATGTTGCCTTCCAAGTGCTCAATTGTTTCCGGTTTATCGACGTAGGCATGCGACTTTACATATCCTCAAAGAAAATAATCGTTTGTGCGATTTGACGCCATTAGATTATTTTCTTGGAGGATATGTAAAGTCGCATGTCTATGCCGATAAACCGGAAACAATTGAGCACTTGAAAGCCAAAATTCGACGTTATTGCTGAAACGAAATACAGCCTGATTTACTGCAAAAAGAGTGTGTGAAAATTGGACCTTCAGATTACGTCATGTATACGCCAATCGCGGCGGTCACATGCCCGAAATCATATTCAAACATAAATGCCATAAAATTATCTTTCAAATAAAGCCAATTTCATGGATATTAAAAACATCTTTCTGTGTTTTATTTCAATTTAAAGTTGTATCCCTCTAAAAAATACCCTTTACAACGACCAGTATATGTCCTTTCACTTTGCCTGGGGTCCCCCATGCTTCTTGTAGTTTTTAGACTTGACTTGACCAGCCCAGCGTCATTTGTTTCTTTCCATACTGCGTTACATTACTTCCAAAGGTCCTTTCCTTTCTTTTAAGTCTTCGTTTCTCACCTTAGGCTAATTCCTAATACAGCTCGTTCTATGTAGCCCGGAGGATGCAACTTTAGAAGACTTTCCGAGGTTTATTAGTAGGTCGGTGTTACCGAACGCTGCCCAAGTCAGACGTATCCTTCTGTTGAAAGTGTTCTTTCTCCGGCGCAGTATTGCGATCTCGGTATACTTATTCTTATATCATAGCCAAGGTAGCTGTCAAGAGTAGATTATATGCTGCTCGAATTAACAATCTTAGTTTTTTGGAAGCCTGGAACGGCTTCTTGAGCTCTGGCTAAGTTCATCAGGGTCACTGCTCAATTGTATTATGTCATCAGTGAACCACAGGTGGGCACATTCGTCCCATCGATGATATTTCTTTGTGCTCCTGGTTTAGACTTTTGAATATTTTTAGCAGGCCACGCATGAACAGCGTCGAAGATATCATATCCTCGTGTGGCCCCTTTCTTGATGGAAAGCTTTTCAGTGACTAGGTCTTCTTGTATTTTTGTATTTTAACTAGGAGAGTGGCAAGTTTATAAATGTTTCTGATAAAGTTCTAGTACTTGAAACCGCGATCCAGGGTTTTTAGTATCTCCCAGGTTTTCACCGAGTCAAGTACCTTCCGGTAGTTAACAAACCGAAGATAGAGGGCGGAAAGGACTTCAGTTATTGTCATTACGAATATGAAGTACTAGGTATGAGCAAAACTGATGTTGTTAAACATCCTTTGGCCTAGTTAACATTAAGATCGAGCAACTTAAGAGTGCAATTTTAATATTCTGTTAGAAAAATTACATGCTTCATTTTTGATGTTGTCATGTCTGCACCATTTTCCGCTGTGATACCATGATTATCATTCTTATTATCTTTGAAATTTTTCTAAAGTAATATAATAATAATAATAATGTATTTATTTCCCAAGAATAAATTATCATACAATAATTAATTATTTGCCATTTTGAGTGTTTGCGAGAATATTTCATTGTTCGTATATTAATACCTTGCTCTCTCTGCTTCTGTGATTCTCCACACCTTTTTGTAGATATTTTCTTCTAGTTCTTCTATTTCGTATTGTTTAGATAACCATTCCTCTTTTTGTAGCGCTAATTTTCGTTCAAATCTATTTATCTATATCTGTAAAGATGTCGGTCAAAAGTTAGTCTATGGCCCATAACCAATAATATTTCATTCGCCACCCTTGGCTTTTTCCTTGATTTGCCAGATTTTAGTTTCTCTTCTCCTAATTTATTTACTGCATTTTTTATCTTATTTCACGTTTCTTTAATTTTACTACAGTTCAAATTATTCTGAAGTTGAGATAGGAAACCTTCCCCTTAAAATGTATATATAAATTAATTAAATATTAAATATTAAAACATAAACCTGAATGTAGTAAGGCGGCAGTAATGTAGGAAACTGTAAGAATTTTGGAACGTGCCAATAAGTTAACTAATACGAGGGGCAATTGTAATAAGGAATGACAAATTAAATTACTTGAGAAATAATATATTTTTATTTAAGTTGAGTATTTCGTTAAGGGACGACTGAGAGTTATTGATATAGTTATTGTGAATCTCTTAAGTTTCTAATAAGTCAAGCTTAAGTTCTTTGTTACAAGTGTGTAATATGTTATAATTGATGTTGAAATCAAAAGAAGCTCGTGAATCTAAAATATGATTAGCAAAAGCAGATTTAGAAGGTGAGATGCTCATGTTCATGCTCATGAACCCTATTATTCCTCACTTTATGCTTTACCAAAAATTCACAAACAATACGTGCCAGTTAGATACATAGGTTTTGTTTTAATACCCCTGTATCCAAATTACTTCATGGCTTGATCAAACTTTAAAATCTAAAATCAACTTAAATTTTCATCATTCTATAACCAATTCTCAATATCTTGCTAACGCTATAACTAAATTAAAAATTAACAATAATTATACTAGACTAATATCCTTTAACATTGTCAGTTTATTTCCTAGTGTTTTCTTTAAAGACTGTTACCTAGAAAATACCAATTTATCTGCTGCAGCTAACTCTTTCTCAAAATAATTTAATTATGTGTCAGAACTTTAACACCTGTTGCTGATATTTTTTTTACTAATTTAGAAACTAATAAATTTTTTCATAATCAATTTATTAAAGATCATTTCAATTTCTATAAAAGATATTTTGACGACATTTTTGTAGTCTTTGAAGGTAACGACAATGGCCTTAACGATTGCTAAAATTTTTGGAATTCCATTCAAAAAAATATAAATTTCACAATTAAACATGAAACCGAAAATGGTTAAACTTAGATCTAGCTATCACTAGAGAAGACCATTCTCTGTCAGTTAGTGTCTATAGAAAGCCTACCACTACTGATAAAGTTATCCCATTTTGTTCTTTTCAGCATATGACTCACAAGTTAGCTGCTTTTAGGTCTTTATTTAATATACCATATAATTTACCTTTTAATCACATTAAATTCAACCGAAAACTACAAATCATTTACAAAATTGTTGAGAATAATGGTTACCCTATAGACGTAATACATAAACTTCACAAAAAATCTTATTTTCATGCAGACCGCAACTTTTTACTACTTTAACACAAGCACTAACAACATTAAAAATAATCGCTCACTACCGTACATAGGCCCTATTTCATACCAATTTCAAAATTTTTTAGACAATTAAATGTTAACATTTCTCGTTTAACTAAACAGAATGTTCAATTTTACCTAGTCAAAATTAAAGATAAAGTGGATATAGCTGAGCAGTCTGGCATTTACAGATTCAATAATTGTAAAGACTGCGAAGCCTCCTATATTTCTCAAACTAGTCGAAAATTTAAAACTAGATTTTCTGAACATTTAAATTGCAAAAAAAGAAAATAATATCGCACCTTCTAAATCTGCTTTTGCTAATCATATTTTAGATTCAAAACACTATTTTGATTCCAATTCCAACAAAGGTCTTAAGCTTGACTTATTAGAAACTAGAGATTCACAAAAACTGTCAGTCGTGCCTTAACGAAGTCCTCAATCTATTATTCCTCAAGTAATTGAATTTTTTATTACAATTTCCCATCGTATTAGTTAAGTTATTGGCGCACTCCACAATTCTTACAGTTTTCTACATTAGCAACTTGATGTTTTTGAGGGTTTTTGTACATTTCCGGCAGTTAGCCTGTCATTTGCCGCCTCAAGACATTCACTTTTTTCTGTTTTAGTATTTCATTTAGTTTTTTGCCGTAAGTATTTATTTAACATTTTAACCCCTTGATTATTGTTAAATTGTTTTACATTTTATCATGTCCCACAGCTGGGTAGCCGTTTTGCAACCTGTTAGGCAGAGGAGGCCTAAATAGCTTTGTACATATATTAACCTCTTGAATGTTTAACCTACAATTTCACCTGTGAATTGTCTTTATCTTACATTCATTGTAACTAGATTTCTTAAACTATGTAACTATAGCAATAATTAGATAAGGTTCGTTTTACTACTTATTTTTAGTTGCCTGGAAGATGATCTGTTATTGAAACATGTCGCAACTGCATTTCTAATTTTTTTTTAAACTTATACATTTTATGGAAAAGGTTTTATATTTCTAATTCACTCTACAAATATTTAGCCCCATTTTAAGCAAATCATAGATTTAAATGTTGTAATATATCTCTTTGTTGTATTTTTCGTATTCTTCTGTCTTTTTTGTACTTAAGTATCTTTCCCATGCACTTTTTTTCTCTTTTATTTTAGCTTTTATATCTGAATTCCACCATTCTGTATTTTTCGTGCTTTTATTCGTTATTCTCCTTTTCCCGCAGCTCTCCGTAGCTTAAAAAAAGAGAGAGGTGAAAAACGAGATCAAGAATGCAAAAAAAGAGTGGTGGATAAAATTTGGTGAAAAGATGACAGAAAACTTCAGAGACAACCAAAAACTATTTTATGGAACCCTAAAACAACTTAGGAAGAAAAAGGAATATAATATGATGAACATAAAGGGAAAAGACGGAAACATAATTACAGAAGAAGAAGAAATAATGGACAGATGGAGACAGCATTTCGAAGAACTAACAAAAGCAGAAGACGACACAACGGAGGAACAAGAAGGGTTAAACGAAAGTGAAGGAACTGATGAAATCAAAGAGAAATAAGTTAGGGAGGCCATACAGAAGATAAAACTAGGAAAAGCAGCAGGAAGGGACAAAATAACACCGGAGATGATAAAGTATATGGGAAACGAAGGAATAACCAAATTTACAGAGCTGCTAAACGAAATAATGAAGACCACGGTAATACCAAGAGAATGGAATGTAGGAATCATACTCCCCATACATAAAAAAGGAGATAAGAGAATATGTGACAACTACAGAGGGATAACGTTAATGAGCGTCCCAGCAAAAGTATTCGCCAGAATAATCGAGGAAAGAATAAAGAATAGAATAGAAAATACAATAGAAGATACCCAATGCGGTTTTAGGAAGGGGAGAAGCACCCAGGACTTGATATTTACCATAAGACAAGTCAGCGAAAAATTGATAAATAAAGGAAGGGAAATACACATGTGCTTCATAGATCTCGAAAAAGCCTTTGACAGGATACATAGAGAACAAATATGGAAAGCACTAAGAAAAAGAAAGATAGATAAAAGAACGATCGAAATACTAAAATCAATGTACAGAAATAACACAAACATAGTAAGGACGAACAATGAAGAGTCAAGAGAGTTTGTAACAGAGATAGGAGTAAAGCAGGGATGTGTGTTGAGTCCCCTTCTGTTTTCAATAGTGCTAGATGAAGCAATTAAAAATGCTAAGAAAAAGATGAAGACGCTAAAAATGGGATACTGGCAGATGGAACAAACAGAAATAAACGAACTCATGTTTGCAGATGACATGGGCATAATGAGCGACTCTGAAAATAATTTACAACATAACCTGGAGGTGCTAGAAAAAGAATTACAGAAAATAAACATGAAAATAAACATTGAGAAAACAAAAAGTATGGTAGTGGCGAGAGAGAATAAAACGCACAGCATAAAACTACAAGGGAAACAAATCGAGCAAGTAGAAAGTTTCAAATATCTAGGATCAATAATACAGAACAATGGTAAAATAGACAAAGAAATCAACGACAGGATGGGAAAAACAGGAAGAATATACAATATGATGAAAACGACCTTCTTGGGGAAGAAAGAAGTGCCTAGGAAAATAAAAACAGAAGTAGTTAAAAAAGTAGTAAGACCGACAATAATGTATAGCAGCGAAACATGGACTTTAACAGAAAAGCATAAAACACGACTAAATGCAATGGAGATGCGGTTTCTAAGACGGATAGAAAATAAAACGAAAAAAGATAGGATTCGAAATGATACATACAGGAAAAACCTACAGATGGAGCCCGTAACGGAGAAAATAACGGAAGGTCAATTAAGGTGGTTCGGACATGTGTGCCGCATGACAAGGGACAGAATAACAAAAAGAGTGTATGAAACGCGAGTGCCGGGAAAAAATAAAAGAGGAAGACCCAGGAAAACATGGGAGGAGGGAATACGTGAGGGTGCAGCGAGCAAGGGAATAAAATGGGCAGGAATAAAACAAGTGACCCAGGATAGGAAACTATGGAAAGAAAAGTGGAAAACGCCATCGACGGAGCAAACTCAACCCCACCCGCCTTACACTTAACGGTAAAAAGGCATAGGACTAAGTAAGTAAGTAAAGTAATATATCTCTAGCCTCACTTGCGGTGCCAAAATTGTAATATTACTCCTTCTAGCAGAGTTATTTGTATTAATATCAAGTCCCAAGTTGTGAGTCAAAGTGTAATAGCTCCTACTTTTAAGCTCTTTTTCATATCAAATTAAATATACCCGTTTACTAATTATTAAAAGAGAAATACTATCATTACAGTGTACTTATGTACTTACCTTACTTCTTAATGCAATAAATATGGATTGACGTAACTCCTAAATCAATTTGACATTTAAAATTATGTTATGTGATTTTTATTTTTCAAGCCTCGACTAATCAGTTTTACAAGCAATAGGACTCATAATTCCCAGCTGAATGGGTTAATCTTCAACTAAGAACTTTCACTAATAGTAAACTAGTGAATTACTTTTAAAATATAATAATTATTTGATTTTATGAATCAATACAAGTTTCAGGCACTTCACAAAGTTAAATTCATACGTTCAGTTTGTTAGTAGCACATTGAAGTTTGATCTGACACTACAAATTAAAATACAAATTGTCAAAAATAATTTAATCAAATATTAACTTTATCTAGACCTAAGAGATAGAGTAACAAGGTCAACAGATCACCAAGATACACACTTCATACAATGGTTGCTGCGCAAGCACCAAAGACGCGATCCAACTCTGTATCCCGAATCCGGGGCAAGTTGATCATTGTACCGCCAGATGTCAGCGCATAAAGCACCAGCCTCGACACCGCAAGGTAAATGAGGTTACAGATAATACATACATACATTAACTTTATCCAAACTTGATTAAAATAAAGATTCTAAAAATAATCTAATTCCAAGATGTATACATTTCAAAATATAATTGTCGAAAAACGTCGAGTATTCGAATCACTATTGAATTTAGAAAAATAATTCTTCTAAATTAATTTCTAGATATAATTACAATATCTTAACGATTTTCCGCACCAAACTTGCTTTATAATTTCTTAATATTTTGTAAGAAATGGGCACTAACTTTCTGAATGTACCTGAATGCTGTACCTCAGCTCCTAACTGTATAAATTCTAGTCAGCAAACACATCCTTTGGTTTTACTGGCTTCGTTAAATGGAATCAAATAATCTTGAATTATATATTTGAATAATATTTGTGACTTCAAGTCAAATTTGATCGTAGAGAATGCTATATTACTACTACGTATCAAATCATCAAGTATTTTTCACGATTAATGGGAATTTAACCCTTAACGTGACTATTTCTCGTAGATTATGAATTCAAGTTATTTTGTTACTCACAAAATATAAACAACCCTCTGGTTGTCCTTACAACCCCACCAGTTAAAACATATAACTGTTATGTCACATGATACCCATTAGATATCTGGATATAATTATTTAAATTAAATGTATCGTACATTCGGTATGCTACATTACAATATTAACATTCTCAATTTCACTGAGCTTTGATCCGGAAAATGTTTACATCTCTGTTTCTATGGTTTGATGGTTTCTATGGTAGTTTCGTGTTTCTCAGCAATTTTGAGAAAGGATTTTCTGTATTTTTAACTCTAATATCGGTTACAGCTGTTCTCATTTTTTTAATGACACAAATACGTAACTATTAGTTTTCCCAAATAAAAACTCTATTTGAATGCTTGGATATCAAAAATTTGCTGTAATAACTCATCATATAACCTGATATTAAAAATCCGGTCCTTCTAGATATAATCATAATATACGAATTTAAGAGCAACAGCTTTGCAATCCTGACGTAAACTCGACTGCTAACACCGTCACATGGCTGTAACACCAACAAACCAACTTTAACCGCAATATTAGCAGTTCATATCGGGCGAGCCAGACGCATATTAATAAAATTTCCTTGCCAAAGGAGTGCCAAATTTCGGACCGGAATGGAATTCGGAGCTAAACATTATGGACAAACTTTCAGGCAATAATGGCATTCCCCTTTGCTTTATATACCGGGGCGGATTGCACTGTCTAATTTCATGCGACTTTGATCGCTGTGTCGATGGCTTAAGCTACGTGTCCACTTGCGAGAAATACTCTCGAGAGCTGCTCTCGAAAGTAATTCTCGCAAGTAGACACGCTTCTGAGGGTAACTATCGGAGAGTGCCTACCAACTCTCAGATATTGAACTAGTTGAGATTTGCTCTCAAGTGGACACACTATAATTTATTGGTTTTGATAGTTACTCGCCAAATACCAACACCTTTCGTATTTTGAGAGTTTTACCGAGAGTTGTTTTATAGAATTGGCTTTAAAAAAAGACTGGTCTAAAATAATATATATAACTTCTTTGTGGCACTTCAATAATCATGTTATTTTTTTGGGTATTTCGCCACAATACAAATAAAAAATATTAAAACATAAACGTTTCGGAAGACTTATCTGCTTCCATTAATTATCAACAACTAACTAATGAAATCAACCAGGAGAACTTATCTTATTTTATTAGAGATCTAGCAGAATTCGACCAACCTCTCCAGGTTAGTCTTCCGAAAAGTTCATGTTTTAATATTTTTTAATTTGTAGTGTGCGAAAATACCCAAAAAATAACATGACAAATAATTTAATTTTTGTTTTGTTTTATTAATTCTTAAATTGTATTCTATTAAATGTTCATTTTAGTAAAAGTTCATATGTATATCCATATAAGAACTTCCAGGTCATACAAGAGTTGAAGAAAATTAAAAAGAAGAAAAGCGGAGATGGCACTGACGATATTTAAATGAGTAATTGGCCATATTTCAAAGCCCTTAAATTTTTGGTACCTGTATTGACTGTGAACAAAACAAAATCTTCACTATCAGCAAAATCATCGCTGAAATCAACAAGTAATGTGTTGAGTAAAAACAAATTTTTCTTCATAAAAGTATTTATTAACAAACTCTTGGAAAAACACGCACTTTAGTTTCGACTAATTAAATGTGTCTATAATGCTATGGAAGTTCACCCAAAGGTGTCATAATATATTTCTTAAATTCATCTCGAACATCTTTTTGTGATGTTGTTTAGTTATGTAAATCGATCTAAGGGGAAATGTATTTTCGGACAGCGTTTCTTCTCTCTAACTTCCTGGGACCATTTCATGTGTATCTGGAACTTCCACGTCGAGCAATCCTTAGTGTAAATAGTTGGCACGGGAATCTTTTGCAGATAATAAAATATTATCTACTGCACATATTGGAAGAACAACATCTGTGACTACGTTTGGGTTAAGGCTTATATGTTTTCGAAGAACTCTAAATTTATTTGCCGCTATACCAAACACATTTTTTACTATGCGCCGAGCTCTGGACAGTCTGTGTTCAATTTATTTTTTGTTCCTTTTTTCTTTTTAAGATTTAATGTACAAAAATTGCAGCTGATTTTTTTCCAAATCCATGATTATTAGAAAACAAGCTTACAGCAGAGAAGGAAAACTGACAGTTATTTATTAGTTGTTTGCAGTTGAAGTTTTTAAATCCACTCGCGAGAGTACAGACACAATTCAACAGTGGACACGGTTCTTGAGAGAACTATCTGAGAGTAAGCTGTCCAAAGTCTGATCGTACCTCTCGGATAGTCAAAACTCTCAAAAATACTCTCAAATGGACTCACAATTGAGAGTAACTATCGACAGTAACTCTCGCGAGTTCCTCTCAAGTGGACACGTAGCTTTAGAGTGAGCTAATGATGATAAATGGAGCCGAAATTTGTGTGGGCTGCGGAGTCGAACTGTTTCAACTGTTTTAAAACCGTAGATGTTGTTCCGCATTCAATCTCACTCGACGAACTGTCAGAATGAAGGCAAGAAGTGATGGAAGACAGCTATGATGCATTTACTTAAGGTTGGATGAAAACATTTGTGGCCGAAAGGCATAAAGCATAAACCCTAAGAGTCGTTTAATTTTCAATTTCACAATTAGATAATAGTTATTTACTATACAAGTGGGATAACAGTATCATTAATATACGTGTGTGTAAGTTACAAACGAGTGCGTAGCACGAGTTATGTAAGCACACAAGTTTATTAATGATGCATTATCACACATGTATTGTACAAAATTTTATCTACGACTGCCTAAAATTGAGAAAAGTGCATTAAGAGAAATGTCAGATCTGTCATTTTCAAAACTATTTTAGTAGGCAAATGTCATTATGTCATTCATTTGACACTATTTCAGTTACGTAATGAAGTCATTACACAACTCAGTTGCGTAATGAAACCATTACATAACTGAGTGGTGTAATGAGCTTCATTACGTAACTGAAATAGTGTCAAATGAGTGACGTAATGCGTTACTTATCCCACTGGAGTAGATAAAATATATTTGTAAAACTGAAATTTAAACATCCTTTAGGATATTTTCTTGATTGTGATGTTTGAACGATGTTTTGTGCACCTGCTGATGGCGATGATTCACAATTGTCAAATTCGTGCTTACGCCTAATTAAAATTGTATCCATTTATCTACACTATACAAATAATTTATTTTTACAACGTGTACCACAATCGTTGTGGATATTATCGAAATCTTGTGGCGATTTCACTGCGATTCCCTAATCCGGCTTTGGCAGCCGTGGGGCTTTAACGAGTAAACCTCCCCACAGAGGAAAGGCCCCTGCTTCGATCCCTTATATATTTTTAGTTATAATTCTTTTTTGTTTGTTTTTTCAGGTCTTATTAATGTATAGGAATAAGCTGAACTATCTTTTTCTAATTTATCCAGCCAATGAAATTCTTCGGCCATTTAGTCTTCTGTTTCACATTTCTTTTTATTATTTGTCTACCGTTCTTACTTTGGGTGTAGTTTGCTTTACTATAAATGGGTACAATAATGCTACTTTCTTATTCTTCTGGCAATGGCTTTATAGATATGTCCATTGGGTTAGTTTCTCACTACTCTCTCCTTTTAAAATAGTTCTAGGGCTAAATTGTCTTTTCGTGTTAATTTTTCATTTTATGTTTACAACCGAGATTTGTCTAAGCTCAGTAGCAGTAATTAATGATCTTTAAATGTATAGTAATGTTGTACCTTTATATATCTTCTAATATTTGAATATGTCTGTCTGATTTATTGGAATTTGAATGAGTTAACTTAGGTCCCAAGCCATGTTATCCGGTAAATACGTCGCGTGTTCGCTTTATTAATACAGTTAACAATATAGCGGAAGTGATGTGTTTTGCGGCGAAAACGGGCTCCGTTCATTGCGTGACGGGGAGATGATTCATTACCTATTGAAACGTTGAAAGGAACACATTGTTCCTTCGAGCTGCCAAATCGGGCCAACGCCCCAAAAGTGGTAATTACTGCTGAATTTTGGAGGAAAGTTGCGGCAGCAAGAGCTTGGGACTTTCAAAAAGCTTTTACCTAATTTGCCTGTCCTAAAGACACCGTTCATTTCAGAATGTGATTTTCAGCAAGGGTCAAGTCATTCAAGCTACGCACGGAAGTCTGCCATAGCATGGATATAAGTGCATTGCTTACCTGCAAGCAATTAGTAAAGGTTGGTGGTGTTCTCGTTTGAAATCGGCGCAATTAGTAAAATTGCGCCACATTAGGTCACCTCCAGTGTCAAAGCGGCGAGATCTTTAGACGTGTCTAACAGTTATAGCGGCAACCTGTAACGTCAAGCATCAGGTCATCTCTGGAGTATTTTCTTTCATAGCAAAGCTGAGCGAAATACAGTAAGCAGAACCGGTTTTCGATAGGAGTGGCTTCTGTGAGACTTGAAGTTCGTATACAAGGCAATTAGTCGAGTTTTCTTATATAAATAAATGCCAGGAATAATTATATTAGTTGATTCGATTGGCAATCGTCAATGGCAATTTATAATATGTGTAATACTATGTTCCTTGTTTTATTTGTGACTATTTGAACTCTATATATTTTATACTGTTTGTGAGCAAATTGACTTTTATTTGAGAGAAAGCTTGGGGCATATAATTTCAGGTTTTAAGCTACAATGGGTCAAACTCCGGGGCTTTGTTGCGTTGAGTATATGTAACCTCAACTGTGAAAGAGTAATGGTTCTTTTGTTGTAAACTAAGCTAGCTGACAGCAAATGGGCAAATAATTATACAAATTGATCACAGCAACGGGCTAACAAACGTCTTATAATAGTGTGTCTTGCAACGGTGGGGTTCGCACTACAGCATGACTGAAAGCACCGTTACAGTTTTCATGAAGGCGTCTTTCTGCTTCTTTTTCAGTTTCTGTCGTTTTGTGCTTTTCCTTACCTATCTGTGCGTTTACTTCCTTTGTTCTTATATTTGCGCTTTAATTTTGTGCAAACGTTAATGTATACATTGTCCCACCTATACTTTTATCGTTTCTGTCATTCCGGTTTACAGCTCCGCTTTGCTTTTGTCTGTTTTAGTATATTCCAGACCTTTTATGTAGTTTTCTTCCCTTGTTTTCTATTAAAAGTATGTTTCTTACACAGCACTCTATGATTCATTAGTTGAGCGTTTGCATTAACACACCGTCGATTTAAGTATTGTGTAACACATTAATCTAACGCGTATGTAAAGCTTTGGACTTGTTTCCATATTTCCGGAAAAGCCCGGAATTATTTAGTTGCAACTACATTTCTGAATTCCTTGCCACCGGAAGATCATCGCTTAGGTAGCAAATGTCGAGGTATTGTCAAAGCAGGTAGATACATTAACACGTGAACGACCGCTACGACGTCGAAGAGTAAAAATAATGCTGCAAAATGCATCCATCTCTGTAGTACTTCATATGGGCAGTTTGTGAATCCTTATCAGAGAATTACCGTCTTTGCAGTACCGACGCCGACGCCGCAAGCCAAATACAAACCTTAGTAGACGGATACCAAGTTTTAAATCCTTTTTACACAGTCTTGGCCATCGTGTGTTCCTTCCCACTTTCGTAAGTTTTTACCTATTTGGTTTTCCAGACAATGAGCAGTTCCGAATGTCAACGTTCTTTGAAGGATTGCGATGTTTGTGAGCTGTTTGCAATACTCTTGCTACAACTAGTAACTACAATACTCGCAGTAAGTTGTTCAAAGTGAGGTTAGAAATTGATTTTCTTATAATTTAGTATACTACATTGTAAACGTAAACTATGTTTGATCCTACTTAATTTGGTTATTTTTAGAAACTAATATCTATATATATAAAACTGACAGTCCCGACGCACTCATTCACTCACTCATCAACGCCCAGTCCAAACCCTTGGACCGAGAAATCTGATGCGCGGATGTTCCCTTTATGATGTATACAAGGAATAAGGAAATATATTTCGAAATTCAACCCCTAAAGGGGTAAAATGGGGGTTCCAATTTTGTATGGAGAAATAATATTAAATAGACATTTCGACTTGAAACTTCGTAGGAGTACTCCTAAAAACAAATAAGCAAACACGTATTTCGTTATTTTCCGAAAATCAACCCCTTAGGGGGTGAAATGGGGTAAATAAGCCTAAAATACGATATGGGTGTCGTTATTGAGGTTTTTTGGGACGTTTATTGAGAAAATTGCATTTATTTTTAAATCCAAGACGGTGGACAGGACATAAGGGAAAGGACGGGACGGGACGGGACGGGACAAGACTGGACTGGACTGGACTGGACGGGAAGGGAAGGGAAGGGATGGGGCGGGACTGGACTGAACTGGACTGGACGGGAAGTGACGGGAGGGAACGAGGCAGGACGGGGCGGGACGGAACGAGACGGGGCGGAAAGGAAGGGACGGCATGGGACGGGACAGGACTGGACGGGACGGCACTGGACGGGAATTAAAGGGACGGGACGGGACGGGACGGGTAGGGACGAGACGGGACGGGGCGGGACGGACCGGGACGGGACGGAAAGGGAAGAGATGGGATGAAAGGGTGGGGACGTGACGGGACGGTATGGGACGGTACGGAGACGGGGGCGGAGAAAGGGAAGGGGACGGGGACGGGGATAGGATGGGATGGGATGGCAGAAAATAATTAGTCATTATTTAATACACAAATAACGAACCTCGCTCGAACGAAGTCGCGGGTAACAGCTAGTGTAATATATACCTAGTTTGCAATTGTGTGTTATTTGGTTTTCAATACACTTTTAAATGTCGAGCTGTAAGTTACTCAGTTGACGTAGCGACAAATATCTTAAGAGGGAAGTTTGGTTTGGCTTCCCTGCTCACAAATAAGGACTTCACATTTTCGCCTTTTCAACAAGTTCCAACCTTTCAATAAATCACCAAACCTAGTAACTTGGTCCCACCAATCAACAATCTCCAGTTTCTGAAGTACATAATTAAGAAGACTAGATATTCGTCTTTATTCAATTACCGATGTAGTTATACATCAACTTTATTTCCCAAAGCAACTATTGCTCATGCTAAAACATTGACAGCAGCAAATGATACTTTTATAGACTATTAATTTCCTAGGGATCAGCAAAGATGAAAACCCATTAATATTTCAACCGCCGTAGATATTTATGCATCGCTTGGCGCTCTCTGAACTGAAACATGTCATAAAAACTTGGGCAATAAATCTCTGGAGTGTCCCGCAACTCATGATAATGACGCAAATGAAAAAAGTTCAAAGCTGCTAAGCAGATCGCGGCACGAAACAAATTATGCGATTTGTAGCCGTCTTTGCGAGGAAAATTGCACACGTACTCCAGCGGACATAATGGTAGCAGGATTAAACTCTTCGCGGACTCCTTGCGCGCACTCCAACCTCAAAAACAGAATTTAATATCTAGAAATGTCGGAGAAAGTTTAAATTGGTGCCAGAGTTCCGCTGAACAAATATTTCGGAATTGAAACAGAGCACTTATTAATCAGATACCTACAAAAAGAGCGCTGTTATCTTTGTATTAAACGCAATAAGCGACACAGTGGAAAATCAAATAAGTTCAGCTCACTTCTCGAATTTGATTTCATTCCGATGATATTAAAGTTTGAGGGTTGTACACAAGGCAGTCCGCAAAACGAAATTGCCAGGTACTCCTCTTTCTGCCGGTAAATGAATTTGGACAAAAGGCGCCTTCCAATAGAGTAATAAATTTTCGGCGTCGCCTCAAGTTACTTCAGCAATATCCAGAGCTATTGCTTCCTTTATTTAATCTTGATAGCCCAAAAAGCTGTAATAATGTTGATTCCGAGACGGCTCTGCACACCGCGGGCTGGTGGCGCTGCTGTCGGAAAAATATTTGCATCTTTGACCGATCAAATCAGGACCAATTCGTACGTTGTCTCGGTTGATAAATTCCCGCTGATACACTGTTGTGTTGGTAGATGAATATATTTATAGGTTTTTTAATCTTCCAATAAATTAAAAATGGTCGGCCTGCTTACCTCTGCCATATTCAGTTGAATCTTGAAACTATATATTGTGATGATTCACTGCCCATAGAAATTCTGATTGTCTAATTGACTAAATGTATAAGCTCAACATGAGCAGAGAGTTAAATATTTTATCTATTGCAAAAGAATCAATACTTTATATTAATAAGTGCACTTGATGTGAACAGCAATAACTAATAATAATTTGAGGGATAAAAGTTAGCATGAAACAAAGCAGGTTTTAGAAGGGTTACATTCAGAGTTTCAGATATGATAAATGTTCGGAAGGGCTAATGCAATTTAATTTGTAACTGATCGAATTGAACTTATTAATTAATGTCAGACATAAGGTGCATAGAAAAATACAAAATGATTTGTTAAATACAGAAAGAATATGAGCGTTATGTGGTAAAACTGGATAAGCCAGCAAAAGGCAGATTAGCTGAAAGATAAATGAAACCGTGCTAGCAAAATATTAATTGCAAAGAGCAATGAAAATAGAAAGTAACCGATCGAAAGACAATTAGTAAGTCGTTAAATAAACTCCAAGTGTATTAGTGCATTATAAACAAAAGTGAATTAAAAGCAGAGCAAGTGTAGTACAATTATGCAAAGAAAAAGACAATATTAGTGGTTAGGCAAAGCCATCATATCAAAACTGTAGTCCTTAATGTTTAAAATGTTATAAATCCTAATTTCATTTATAAACATTTAAAATCTAGTTGCTAAGATACCTGACTGTCATTTTCTATAAATAACTAAACAAGTTTTTAGTTATACCAATTATGGTTAAAGTTATTCTCGAGCGTCCTGTGCATCTGTGGGTGTAGTTTTCCAGGTGTTAAAAGGTCCAGGTGAAGCAAATAAGCCAGCAGAACAAATCGTCCAAGTGCGAGTGACTTCAAGGGGACAATTCCTTATGCAAGCAGCTTTTCCCAGGGAGAATAGCGCCTGTTACTAATAGGGAGGACATCCAGGAACCACTACGAGCAGAAATCTCAACCAACAAGCGATTCTCAAGTGCATAATTCCCGTTGCGTCATTTGGGGAGTCCAGCGTCCAAAACGTCCCCGATAAAGGTAGGATTTCGCAGGAAACTTTTGCTGCAGCGCACTAATTCGCGGAGATCAGCAAGATCAGACTGCCTATGAGGTGGAGAGCCATATTCCAGAGGTCCAGAGCAGTCCAGTTTTCAAAAATTTAGATAGCGTTCCTTGAAAATGAGAAATGGCACGGTATTTTTCAGTTTTTGCGCGGATATAAACAAAAAGCGGTCGAGCGTCGGTTGCTACAACACAGCTATAAACAAAAAGAATTTAGCAGTTGCTACGTCACAGTAATTAATATTTACCTGACGCGTCTTTGCCATTTTGGTGGTTTCAGAGTTCAATTTACTCTGTTTTATGCACTAGAAGGTCATTGCGTTTGTTGAGTAAAACTTAGGGGTTAGCTAAATGTCAGATAAAATTGTGCATTTGTCCGAAATATTTGAGAGTATTTGTTATACAACAAGTTATTTGTTATACCAAGTTTTTCCTTAATTTTATGAATCCACAACCCTGAACCAAGATTGTCTCATGTTCTCCGGAGCTAGCTGAATGGATATTGTAAAGAGATGAAATAAGAAAAGGGCAAAAAACCATTCATTTGTCGTAATTTTTATTACACTCTTTTAATTTTCCCTGTATTTGACAGGTGAATTTCAATTAAAACTTAAAAATTATAAAGTGTAGTTTTCCTTGCCATTAATAATTAATTAATGAATTTAAAACCCCTATTTTTATTATTAGGAGGGAAGTTATTACAATATTTAAAAGGGAAAATGCAAGAGTCATACTAAACTTAGCGGTTCATAAACGTTTATCAAACGTCACTTCATATGGATTAGACAGTGCGTCGTGTAGTCACCTGGGTTTCACTCTTTTACATTTTTAGGTTGTTAAAAGAGCAACTATGCTGCTACGAGGTATGATCAATGCAGGTTAAAAATAACAGTTGTGCCAAATTAGAATTACTGAATGGTTAAAACCAACAATTGTGCATTTTCCAGAACTGTTAAAATCTCAGTACTTTGATAGTCAAATTTGCATGCTGGTAGCTATCCTAACAAGTAACATAATTTTGTTTAAGTGTTGGGAGTATACACTATACAGCTACCTGGGTAAGTGGCCCTTTGTTATAAGGAACGAACTTGTATTTAGGAAGGTGTAAAGATTTAATCCCTCAGTGATTGTTATTTATGCCAAATTGCACTTACATAAATATTTAGTGGGCACTACTGCTTAGCGCGATAATTTTCGGGCTCCATTTCTCTGCAGCGTTTTATAGTGGTTGCTTCTAATTTAGTTTTGTGTAAGTACGGTACTAGAAGCGTGGCTTGCTTACAATTTTGTGCTGGATGTAAGCAACTCCTTGTGTGGTGTTTGGTCTGTGATATTTTTTGTATTCTGTGATAGCTTTTACACTTTTACATGTCCTCAATTATTGTGTTGGAATACTAGCAATTGTAAACGGTTATTTTATATCTGACTTATTACTTACCATCTAAAGGTGCTATTTTATTATTATTATATGATCCTCGTTGCAGCTTGGTTTTCATTTGATATTTTTGCTTTCTTGAGGAGTGGTTAGTTGTCTCAAGTAAAAAGCCATGAACGTGCCAGATAGAATCAATTGGTCCCCTTTATTTTAGTTATCATCTTTCTAAGTTAAGTTGACCACGATCCATTCTCCCGAGCTGGTCGGTGGCATTCCCCCGTTCATTAAAGTAGTTTAATAACACTGCTATTTAGGGTATGTGTTACATGAAAAAACAGTGAAAATTGAAAGCACTTTTATATATATACACAGAATATAATTACTAAGTAAGAGGATGTATCTGCAAACGCGGTTGATTCAAGACAGTGTAACTTAGACAACCTGCAGAAGGAATAGGAAACCTTAAACCACATGAGATCTCAAAAATACTAAAAAAAGCAATCAGAGTTGCTTAAACGCACAATATTTATTATTATTCAACAACTTTAAATCTACAAAAAAATATCATATGGTTGATAACCGCGCCCCCGGGTATTCAAAAGGTGGAATACCAAAGACCCTGACCCTTCATAGCCCACCATTTGCTTGGAAAAACCGTAGAAATTGCAATAAAGTTAGAACGAATTCATCAGGTACTATGGTTTTGTCCATCGTGCGACACACAGTTCAAGAGACGGTGCACATCAATGTACGGCAATGTACTTCGGCATTCGAAAGGTATTGAGTGTGACTCAAGGATAACGGGAAGAAGATGGGCGTTACTTGACGAACTCGAAATGTAAGAAATATCTGAAATTATATTTCACCAAACAGTGCATAACTGAGGTTTTGGACGACCTTTACATCGTTTTACTTCCAAAATAGCATAAAAATCCTGAACCATACCGACAAGTGCAGCAATTTAATAATCCGTAACATAAAATCTGCATCTAATTACTGATGTTTTTTATAATAAAACCGTTTTGTGAGCGTCACTAGCAAAAGTCCAAAAAATGCACATTGCAATATCGGAAGTAAATTTAAAACTAAAAAATGTTGAAACGTGGCAACCGAAAAAGAGCTCTACAACGAAATTGTCGCGCAGAAGTTTGAAAAAAGAGAATGCCAACTGCGAATGTTAAAAATTACACAAACTCTATAGGCAACCTGATACACATAAGGACATTTAAAGTGGCACAATGACAAATCAAAAAATTATTCAAAGTATAACGATGTTTAAAATTTCAGTACTATAAAACTGGAAAAAACATTTGTTTCCAGATTGTGTAGGTTTCGGTTTTCTGAATATTAATTTTTTACCGACTTAAATTATTTGTAAACCACCAGTAAAAAGTTACATTTACACTTTGTAAATAATAGATAATGTAATTTCCTGAATTATATTTCTTACGCAACCTGATTATGTTTTCTACTCACCCTTTTCATTATTTGGAACATCGTTACGACCGGTCAATCATCAAGTTAACCAAGCTGAAGCGAAACTAAGCACAGTAACAGCGGAACAGACTTTTGGTAGATGGGAAAATATTCGCACTTTTTCAATTCTTTCTGAAGCAGAAACGTTGAAAATATCACGTGTTTTCCGTATAAATATAAATCTACCGACTAATGTTAGAAAGTTCATTTTATCCTCCTTTAGAGTGGATATTATGCGCGGCTTTTAATTGCAGCAATTTATTTTTTTGTGTTTTAACAATGTTGCTACATATTCAAATATTTGATAACGAGCGACTATTTATCTTAGTTTTCATGGCAACAATGGAATTCAGGTTAGAATTTTCCACCAGCTATGTTTCAGATATGTTTCACGAGATGGACCTAAGATTTGAGGTGGTGTTAGAACTTGCCGAATTTTTTTGTATACTTACTGAATATTTAAGACAAACTTACTTATAGCTTACAACAATGATTCTGAGAATTGAACGCAAAGTTCACCAGGACTTACTGAAACCTTTGAAAAGATTATTTGTAATTTTGTTGCAAACTTATTGATTGATTGGTAGCAAAAATATATTGCAAACATGCTGAAAATGCCAAGCAAGTTATTAATATTTGATCTCATTACCTTCCAAATTTTATTTAAATTTAGTGCTAACGTTATTGCGAACTTACTTTCCGAAAAGCTGTAAATTCGTTGAAAATTTGCTATAAATATTTATTACAAATATATATATATATCATTTGCTAGCAATGTGTGGAAAAGTTACTTCAAATTTGTTCAGAAGTTTTTCAAATTTGACAAAACCTTATTGCAGACCAACTGAAATTCGAAACTTGTTTAGTATTGGCTAACAACTTACGAACATTTTACAAGAATCGGTGGAATTCGTTTTATATTATCATGAAAATTTGCTGTTGGCTTATTGAGAATTTACTGAACATTTCTAAGTTTACTGAAAACTTAATATTAGAATAATAAAAAAGTTGTTGAAAACATGCTAAAATTTGTTAAACACTTGCTAACGTTTGTTGAACATTTTTACTGAATGTTTATAGGATTTTTTTTGAAAACAATGATTTGCTTTATATTTTATGAAAATTAGGCGTTAACTTATTACGAGTTTACTGGAAATGCTGTGAGCATAAGCATAAAGACTTACTAAATTTACTCTTAAATTGTTGGAGTTGTTGAAAATTTGTTAAAACAAATCTGCCAACTTGCTGAAATTCGTCAGAAACTTGATAAACGCGTGTAGAAAATTGTCGAATGTTCTACAAACATTTTTTTAACCATTTATAATTATATTTTTATATTTCATTAAAATTCGCTGTTAATTGATTGCGAATTTACTTCATATTTACAAGTTTACTGAAAATTGCTTAGCATAATAAGGATTTGTTGTAAACTTGTTGAAAATTAACTTTAAAATTTTAAGAGTCGATGAAATCGTGTTAAAACAAATCTCACAACTTGCTGAATTTTACAGAACTTTTACAGGAAATTTGTTGAAGCATTCATAATAATTTATTTTTAGAGTTCATGAAAATTTGTCGTTAACTTATTGAAAGTTCACTGGAAATACTGTAAGCATAAGCATAATGAGGTGTTCTAAACTTGTTGAAAATTTACTTTCAAATTATAAGAGTTGCTGTCAACTTGCTAAAAAAATCTGACAGTTTGCTAAAATTCATTAGAAACTTCCTAAAGTGTGCTGAAGATTTTGCTAAACATTTACTACAAATTTCTTAAGGAATTAATATTACTGAATTTTTACAATTAAAAAAAAATCGCTCACAAGTTATTGAAAATTTAATGAAAATTTAGAAGTTTTCCGAAAATTCTATAAAAACTTACTCTAACAATAATAAACAAACTTGAAACTTGCTGACACTGTACTTTCAATTTGTTAGAGTTGCTTAGAGTTGTTAGAAAAGGCTGACAACTTGCTGAAATTCGCTAAAAACTGGTTAAACGTTGATTAAACATTTTGCTGACTGGTTACAGAAAATTCATAATGAAAATCAAGCGTCACCTTATTCAGAGTTTATTGGAAATACTGTAGGCATAAGTATAACCAGGAGTCCTAAACTTGTTCAAAATTTGCTCCCAAATAGCACGGGTTGCTGAAAACTTGCTAAAAAATCTGAAGACTTGCTGAAGTTTGCTAAAAAGTTGCTATCAGTTTGCTGAAAACATTACTCTGAATACAGGAAATTGGTTGCGAAATTCTATTTCATGAAAATTCGGTGGTAACTTATTGTAAATTGCAAGTTCACTGAAAATTCACTGTAAATGCAATAAAAAGAGTTGGTTGTAACGTGCTGACAAATTGCTTTCAAATTTCTAGAGTTGCTGCAAAACTTGTTAAAAACACTCTGATAACAAGTTTTTTTTTGGAAAACTGCTGAAAATGTTGGTTACTGTTTATAGGAAATTTGTTGAAGAAATCTGTGATGTATCGTATAAAGTTAATTTGTTTGCGTCTATGCGCACGAGCCAACCTGGTTGACGGGGCAACGGCGCGTATGGTATTGGGGGGATAAAATGACAAAATGTCAGTTCCATTTTGGGTTACCAAAAATGTATATTTTGAATAGAGAAGTAAAGGTGTTGGTTTGACGAGTGAAAGACATCTGCAGTGTACATCCTTACTCAAATTAGTAAGAGACGTAACAAAATCATAATGATTTGTTTTTATATTTTATAAAAATTAGGTGTTAACATATTAAAGAGCTTACTGGAAATGGTGTAAAAGCATAAGCATAAGCACTTGTAAACTTGTTGAAAATTTACTCTCGAATTGTTAGGGTAGTTTAAAATTAAGTGAAACAAATCTAAAAACTTGCTGAAATTTATTGAAAGCTTGCCAAAGGTGTGTTAAAAGTTTTGCTGACTATTTTTACTTCCTTTTACAATAAAGGAATTACACTGACTATTTGCTAGTAGCTGATTACAGCGACTATTTTTTCACAAACCATTCAAATCGTTCTTCTGCTGTAACACAACTAGCTAAAAGTGGAGTAGGTGAGCAGCAGTTGTTCAAAATAACAGGGCACTCATCTGGAAGCTCCATCAAACCCTATCTACATCTTGTACTGTTTAAAAAATAATCATGCCGAATTACATTCGTGGTAATATTTTTTTAAAATAATTTTAACTAGATTAGCACTCATCTTTGTTGCTATTAGGACGACGTTCACTCGTGAGATTTTTAATAGCAACAAAGGTTCGTGAATCTAGTTAAAATTATCAAAAAATTATTACCACTTATGTAATTACTGTTGATTATTCACAGGACACGTATTCAAGAATTCATAATGACGTTTTTATATTTCATTGAAATTCGAGTGGTCGGTTATTGAGAATTTACTGAAAATTTATAACTTTACTAAAAATTGTATAAAAACTTATTATAAGCGCAGAGCTGGGAAAACTATTTTAAAAAAGTAATTAATTACCAATTACCCCCCAAATAAGTAATTGAATTCCAGAGATTTCAATTACTTAACTGAAATAGTAATGGAATTATCAATTACTTGGTAACTGTAATTGCAATTGCACAACATAGATTAGTTTTTCAAGTACTTTCACTAGAGATCGTTCTCATATATTTGTATTTCGTAATATTTAGATAGTCCTGTGTTGACATCGTTTTAAACAAGCAAAGTAAAATTAATAAATAAGTGTTATGAATCAATATTGTTTAGTGAAGTTAGTTAGTCAATCGTTTCAAACATTTTTTTGGCGTTCTTTGCTCTGTAATATGTACTTACCGCAGACATATTTTTAGCTTCGTACACAATAGTTATTAGTAAGCTACAGCGCTACATTTTGCACACCCTATACTACACAAGACACAACACATGCACATACACACACACACATCCCATCTACAAACACACAAATATATCTTTGCTCGTGCAGAAAAATAGCTGTTATCCGACTAGGAAAACTAGGAAAACATAAATTATACTTATATTGCTCCAAGAAAACGCTATTGCAATTTGTTTAACATGTAACTTAAGCAGGACTTATTTTAGTTTTTGCGTTCTGGACGTTTAATACCAAATCGAGGTCAATAATTTAGTAATTGAATTACCATAAAGTAATTCAATTGCCACCAGTAATTTGAATTACCACAAGTAATTTAAATACTTGTAAAGTATTTTAATTGCTTCAAAGTCATTGAATGTAGTAATTATTGAATTACTTTCAAAAATCAGTTGTCAATCACTATTTAACAAAACTAGCAATTACCAATTACAATGGCAATATTTTGAAAAATACTTCAAATCCAAGGAGTAGTAATTTAATTACAAAGTAATTAATTTCTGCCCAGCTCTGTAGAAGCATAATAAAAAAGTTGTTGAAATGTTTTGGAAAATGTACTTTCAAATTCTTAGAGTTGCTGCAAACTCACTTGTTGAAATTTTTTATAAACTTGTGCTGAAAATTTTGCCGGATGTTTACAAGACATTTTTTAACCATTTGTTATGATGTTCTTATATTTCATTACCATTTGTTGTTAAGTTATTAAGAACGTACAACCTACAAATTTGCAGGTTCACCTAACATTTTATGTATATTTACTGTGAACAGTAAAAAGAGTTGTTGGAAACATGCTCAAGATGTAGTTTCAAATTGTTAGAGTTGCTGAAAAGTTGTTGCAGAAATCTGACAACTTACTGGCATTTGTTAGGAACTTGCTAAATATTTGCAGAGAGATGATAGCGTTTTGTACATACGCAGATTTTGTTTCCATTTTATCATGTAAGTCTCTCTGAGTTATTTTACTGCAGTTGTTACAAACCTATATTTTTCCAGTTTTAGTGATAAAATAATATTCTAAAAAATATGTTGGATTTAGTATTTATCGAAGAAGAGCTCACCTACTATTTATGTAGTCGGGGGAAGCATTAGGGCCGTAAATCGCGTTTTATAAGATCCGCGAAAGCTTGGTCAATATTATTCCACGGACGTTGCGTGGAATAGATCGATTGGCTTCTTTGCGTGCGCCAAAGCCCTAATTGTTTGCATTGGTTGGAGCGCGTCCACTCACCTGTTATAAAGTAGACAACTTTTTCATTGTCCAGGAGCAGCGTGAAAGATGGGCTCAATTAAGGGTATTAACCCAAGGCAAACTCTAAAAAGCCAGCTATTCAGGGAATAGGGTTTAATAAATATGGGGCGAGATTAAAACTTCCGCGAAAAAGTTAGTGTAGAATTAGTACTTCCTACTGCAAACTCCATCCCAGGTTTATTCACTGCCACTAACCTACTTTGCAGTAAGTCACGCGCGATGGATTATCTTATTAAAGTGGCCATAATGTAATGAGTAAAGAAAACTTTATCAAAGGCAAAGATTGACTTGTTTTTAAGGAAGTTTTACAACTTTTGCGATGTCGGAGTGACGTCAGCCGTCTTTGAGTTCAAGCAATGGCTTTCGTTTTGTTAACTTGATTTATTAGGAACTTCTGGCGTTTAGATCTAGTAATAGTTTCAGACAGTAACAACAATTTAGACGTGGGTGATTTTAATATATATGTGTTTAAAAATAGTGCCTGCTCTAAACAATTAATTAGAGCAAGTCTATCATATATTTATTATGATAAAATATTTAAGAAAAACATGATTTTGAAGAGCCTGAGAAAACAAAAATTGAATGATGAAGAGTTTTACTTGAAAATATGGATCTCATGCTGCTCCTGCAATAACGTTTTCGTGGCAGGTTCCAAATTCCTCGCAAAGCTGCCCTTGAGCGATTGATCAAGTTTGGAATGGACAAAAAATTGCTTCAATTTTTGTTACCAGCTTCTCGTCATGACAGGAGAAAAAATTATCAGAAATAATAGGACAAGAGGTCCAAATATTGCCGACAATAATTTTTGCGATTCAGATACAAGTTTCTGCGGCCACGAAAATAACGACGAGTGCTTGCACGAGTCGTTATTTTCTAAAGCAACAGAAACGAGACAATCTGAAGAGCAAAATTGTCTGCAATATTTCGACCTAGAGTCCTATTCATCTTGACAATTTAACTTTTCATTAAAAATAGTTACAGAAAAAATTGTCGCTGAAATAAAGCTCCTCGAATTATTGTCGCTGAAATAAAGCTCCTCGAATTATTGTCACTAAAATAATCGTTCGATTGGCAACTTATTTTTAAATTGAAGACAGCCATTGGTTGACAATGACATCAGTTAAATTGTCATCGTACTACATAATATGCGAATTAAAACTTATACTTTAAGAGCTTCTTTTTATCTCCTGTGAAGGGGTTGTTACATTATTATTCTTCGATAGCGCCGATCCAATTCCAGACATATGCGACCGTGGTGTCACCGTCTATTTCTGAAGAAGACGATTTGAGTGATTATTTGGAATCGCAAAGAAAAGCTCAGACTAGCCACTAAATTATTTATTATGCATTGTAACTGGGTATGAAATATAACGAGCGATTGGCTATTTATGGATACGGTGCGGGTTGGAAAGTCGACAAACAGAATCGGTTTTGCTATTTTTATTATACCTCAATTGTATTTACTGCCTAGTATCGAGAGATCCAAAAAAAAACTGTTCCTCAGCGGGCTGTGGAAATTCAATGTATGAATAATATGTTGGTGACACTGTACGTCAATGTCAAATTCGAGGTTATCAGGTTAGGTTTTCCGTCAGTTATGACACAAAATGACGCAAATCCTAACCTGCTAACCTCGAATTTGACATTGACGTACACTGTCGTCAACATATTATTCATACGTTGAATTTCCACAGCCCGCTGAGGAACAGTTTTTTTTTTGATCTCTCGATACCTTTTTATTTTACAATTCTAGTTTTACGAAACCTTTCTTTTTCGTACGAAAACAAAAAGATCAAGGGTTTTTCATAATATTGAATTACAAAAAGTAATAGCCAATCTTATTATAAAAAGATTCTGGTATCAAGATATCAAAAACATAAGCAGAAGATCAATTAATGAAAACTGGAGAAAAGTGCCTCAAAATTGACGGAAAGTTAAAATTTACCATATTGCTATGAGAAAATTGACATATCAGTAAACATACAAAACACCATCAGATTCACGAAAAGAGGAAAGACATTGAACAACCATGTCGCATTGTTTGGGTATCTTTCAAAATACACAATGTACTGATACAGCCACAGACAGATAAAACGATGTTATTTACGTAGGGGTAGGACATATATGCCCCCATATTTCACGTTGGCAACACTGCCTAGTCTGGTAGCAGTCCATTTGTGGAGGTTATGTCAGTTGCGAGCTGTAGGTCTTTTTATGTGTTTCTTGGGTATTCGTACTTGGATGTGTAGTGCAAACTAAAATAGCAATAGTGAAATAGTTGACAATCAGAATGGATAAGGAAATCATAAAGGTGGAAACTGGAAACAGATAATTTTTTACCAGAATGTACAGACTTATAGCGTTTTAGGTTGTCTAAAGCAGTACCTATGTCTGCAATTTGTCAACACATTGGGCTATCGTTAAAAGTTCGAATATAAAAGAACATTGTGAAAATAAACAGAAACCACTTGGCGAAAAATATCCATTAGGAAGCAACTTTCGAAAATCTAAAATTGACGGCTTATGTACAAATTACACAAAACCAACCCAAATTTGGAATAGTTCAAAGACCAAACAAGAAAAATGTATCAAAACTTCTTACCGTATTGCTTGAACTCTTACCTACATATAACATATAAAACCATTTTTCTGATACAGTTATAGTTAAAGAAGGCAAACTTAATCAGGACAGTAACGTTATTTCAGAATAAAAATAATAATATTGTAACTATTCAACGTATTCTGCTAGTTACATCTTCCAACATAACACTTTGAAACAGGTAGTTGCAATAGTTTTGGGTAAAACGTAACAATAAATGCAAGTGTCCAATATCAAAAACTTAATATTTTAAACAAATATCTCAAACTGACTGCTGGACAGGAATTGTGGGCATAAATAATGCCTAGATAGGCTCCAAAGATATAATAAATACCCAAGAAAACAACAACGGCATATATCCAACATCAGCAATATGTTTATTTGAAACGACGACTTTAATACATCGAAAAACGTTACTAACATCAGGTTCGTGAATGTAAAGTAAATACGGAATTTGCTAACATAAATTATTACAACAGATTCGAAGCACGAATAGTATACGGGTACCTTGCAAGTAGAAATATGTGATAAGAGCACACGGAATCGATTGAGCGAAGTAATAACAACCCTAATTGTAGTGAGCTTAATAAGCCGCTCAAAAAAAAATCGAATGACCATAGAGCCTCTCGAATGGACATTGATATACAGTGTGTCTACTTATTTATTTTGGTACTCAGCCAACAGCCGTTAGGCCAATCATAGGCGTCGCTGTACATTTTATGGGAACTTCCAACCCCACTAACGACTGTCATAATGTTATTATGACATCCGGCACCAACTATTTCCATGACAGCCGTATCACGAGGCGCCGAGAGAAGCAGCCATGGAATTCCCATCCAAGTTCTGACCAGAATGAGCGTTGCTTAACTCTACTGATCGAATGTAGCCGCTTGTTCAAGCTACACCACCCGGGACCTGTTTGTCAAAAAATATGAATTTTGCTCAAGAGTAAAGTACGTTTATTTTTGACAAAATCGAAAATTTTCATGTTTATAGTAGATAAAAGAGATAATGTTTCAAAACTAAACGTAATTTATAACGTTTTCAAATATTTAGAATCAATATGTAGAAAAGTTAGTAAAAAAATAAGAAAATCTGATTTTTTATGATAGATCGGTGTAATTGCATATTTGAATGTAATTTTCAATTCTAATCAACTTTTGTCGATAAAAATTTTCGATTTAGTCAAGAATAAACGTACTTTACTCTTGAGCAAAATTCATATTTTTTGACAAACCTCGTATACGGCTTGAAAAATTTATATCTGACGGTTGCATTTTAAGTTTTGGACCATGCAGAACTTTTTATCAAAAATACCCTTTTCCTAAAACTAATAATAAAACAAAATTCCATATGGCTCTAACTTAAGTAGACACACTGTAGATAAAATACAAAACTATTTCACCAGGAAGCCAACAAATTCTGCGAATAATCGCAGGGTAGCACATATATCAGTAAAGTTACTTGTTTACCATTTTTAAGAAACGAAACGACACAGTTTAAAATTAGAAAACGTACAAAGCAAATGACATTGACTAACTAACATTTGGTTGTCCACCAGTTACAAATTGCTATAAAGTCAAATTTTAGAAAAAATTACAATTTAAAGTTTAAATTCTGTGATGAGTAATTTTCGCGACGGGCGAGATTTAATGAGCTATGCATTTTTCTTGTGACAAGAACCGTTGGCTCTAATGCCAGGTAGGCGGAAAGATAAAACAATTAACCAAATCCGACTTTAAATAGCTGCGGCGGGTGCTGGAAAATCTCAAAGTGGCTGTCGGGACAAGTTTGCGATCGTAATAATTCTGTTCTTTCTCAGCCACAATTTTGCAATTCAACAGGTAGACAGAATATAAATATAAAGCTACTACATACATGAAATAACTTTCGACAAGTAAAACGTTTCAATTCACATAGAAATATCGGATAAGCAACACAAAATCATAAATGCGACAAACAAGAAAAGAGACGGTGAGAGAAAATAAAAAAACGTTTGAAAATATATGCGACAGAGCATTAGATCACGTGAAAGCAGCGATAACCCAAATTTTGCTTTTGTTTGCGGATTTTTTCGCGGGAAAATCCACTAACAAAACGTTACCAAAAAGAAAAATCTGAAAAACACTCGAATTGTTTCGAAAGTACATTTAGGAATCCTCAAAATTTCCAAAAACAAAATGGAGATCGGGAAACCATTCCCACCCTGAAATTGCACACGGGAAGTTGTCGAAAGAAAAGAAGGTCGCTCACGAATAGGATTAGGATTAGGATAGCCACTGACTTTGGTAGCCTATAGCTGCATCATATCAAAGTGTGTTGTGCAGAAAATTAGATTTCAATCTTGAGAGAACAGTGCTGGAAGTAATCAAAAGAGTTAACTTCATCCGTGCCAAATCATTTCTTAACCACTATCAGTTCAAATGATTTATTGATAAAATTGATGCTCAATTTATTACACCAATATAAGGTGTTTGAACACTGAGATTGTAGAGGCAGAAGATTTGAGGTAAATTATATGCAGGGAGTAAAAAGTCCAAGAAAGTGTCAAATCGTCCTCTAGTAAAAACTGAATATGTGGACCTCCATGACTGAGTCAGCAAATTAAATGTAAATAAAATTGAAAATGTATTTTTGGTTACCATTTGCCAATTTAGTTAATCTTCTTCTTCTTCTTCTTTCTCAGCTTCGATTTGTCCACTCCTGGACGTAAGCCTCTCCAGCATCTTTCCATGTCTGTCGGTCCTGAGCTGATCTGATCCAGTTTTTTCCTGCTTTTGCGCTGATGTCATCAGCCCACCTCTTTTGGGGTCTGTCGACGCCTCTTTAGGTTTGTCTCGGTCTCCATCTTATGACCATGGATGTCCATCTATCCGTATCTTGCCGTGCGATGTGTCCGGCCCATTGCCATTTTAGTCTTGCGATCGTTTCCATAACATCTGTTGTTTTTGTTCTTCGCCTTATCTCTGTGTTTGTTATTTTATCCCGTAGGCTTACATCAAGCATTGCTCTTTCTATGGCTTTCTGCGTTATTCTTAGTTTTTCAGCGCTTTTTTGTGTAAGAGCCATTGTTTCCATTCCATGGGTTGTTACTGGAAGGATGCAGCTGTTGAAGACCTTTCTCTTGAAGTTGATTGGAACTTCCTTGTTTGTTAATATGTGTCGCAGGTTCCCAAAGGCTGTCCATGTTAGAGCGATCCTCCTCTTAATTTCCAGAGATTGGTTTTCCTTGCCAAGTGTTATGTTATGTTCTAAATAGACGTATTTTTTGACGAGTTCTATTGAGTGATTTTGGATGTTAATCACGTCTTTACTTTCACTTATTATTTTTGTTTTATTATAATTTATAGTTAAGCCTTAGCAGTGAGAACCTTCCCTGAAATGTTGTCACAGAGAATTGCCTAATTAACTAAATGAATAAGGTCAAAATTAGCACAGAATTAAATGTTTTATTTATTGCAAGATAATCAGTATTTTACATTAATAGGTACAATCTTGGTCATCCAAAAGTGAACGATACCTTGCAAACATTTCCGTATTTTTCGTTATGAGTTATTATTTTAATAAGAAAAAGTTCTAATAAATAATTTTTAATAAAAATGAGGTTGAGGACTAATTAATAGATATATTATTACAGTGAAAGTAAAATCATTTTAGCTTAATAAAAATGTACAAAATATTAATATCGTTCACTTTTGAATGGCCGCGGTTGTACACTTGATGTGAGCAGCAATAACTAATAATTTGAGGGCTAAAAGTTAGCATGAGATAAGGCAAGTTTCAGTTCAGAGTTCAGATATGAAAAATATTCGGAAGGGCCAATGCAATTTAATTTGTAACTGACGGATTTGAGCTTAGTAACGTCAAACAGATGCAAATAAAATGATACAGAATGATTTATTAAGTACAGAAATTGTATGGGCGTTATGTATTAAAAATTTAGAAACCAGCAAACGGCAAGTTAACTGAAAGGTAAAGGAAAAACTGTGCTAGCGAAGCAATAATTGCAATAGAGCAATGGTAAAATGTAAGGCAACCGATCGAAAGGCAATTAGTAAGACGCTAAAAGAACTCAAGTCTTTCAGTGCAGTATAAACCAAAGTAAAAATTAAAAGCAGGGCAAAGTGTGGTGGCATTTATTCCAAGAAAAGGACAATTTAGTGAATATGCAAAGATATGACATCAAAAGTGTAGTCCATAAGTTCAAACATGCAATCAAACCTAATTTCTTTTAAACAATTGTAAATCTAGTTGCTTAGTTAGAGTCAATTGTCATAATTAATAAAACCAGCTTAAATTTTTCATGTTGGGGGCAAATTGAGCTCCACATTTATTGTATTATATTGTGAATAAAAAGTCATTTGTGAAGCCAGTTTTGTGTAAAGTTATTCACCAAGTTGCCGCGCATCTGTGGGTGTATATTTCCCAAGTATAGGGGCTCCCAAGATAGTGCAATTAGGACAGCAAGTTTTCACCTGGTGCGGCGTTGAGTGCGAGCCTAAGTCGGTGAAGATTTTGGGGTAGTTCCAAACATCGGAAGGCAGACCTTTTTATGCTACATGGAGAGGAGACCTACAGCTATCTCTGGGTAGACGAATTAGAAACAGCAAGCCATTTCCAAGCGAGTATTTGCCGCGCCGTCCTGCCAGTGTGCCAACCAACAGCGGAGCATCTCTTCAAAAAAGGTAGGATTCTATAAAAGCTAGGAGCAGCAGCATTCGTAGAAACTGTGGTTCGTCAAGAATAGACCTTTGCGGAGAAGTTCGATGTGTTTCCAGAGTTCCAGATCGATCGAGCTTCGAATAATTTAGCTGGCGTCTCTAAAAAGTGCAAACTGAGGCGGCAGTTGCATGTTTTGCAGGAAATTAAATAAAAGCGAATGACGCGTGGGTTTGCATCATACTAAAAACAAAACGAGCTTAGCCGTTGCTACGCCACAGAATTAATCGTATTTACCTGATCCATTCTTGCCATTTTAGTGTTTAAAGATTTCTACTTAATTTTATGAACCGATCTCCTGAGTTAAGAATTGTTTCATGTTCACCGGAGCTAAGTCCTAATTTATTGCAAATAAATACAATAAGGAAAGAGCAATAAACCATTTATTTCTGGTAATTATTGTTACATTCTTTTAATTTGCCCTGAGTTTGACAGGCAACTTCTTAATTGAAACTTTCATTTCTTAAAGTGTAGTATCCTCTGCCCTAATTATAAATTTTGTATTTTATTTAAAACCTCATTTTAAGCGATTGTACTATTACAATATTGCTATGGTTTGATATGCGCCACTGATTAAACTGATGAAAATAACCTTGCTGATTTGTATTATTATTTTTACTTGACCCAAATAAATAGTATTATGCCCTTTCTCGTATTTTATTTATCTGCAATTTTATTCTCATAACGCTAGCTCGGTAGACACTCAAGTTCTATTCAAAGAGGTGAATTCCTAATAATTTGTGAATATTTACTTAAACTGGTGCGCCACTGCCCACCCGAATTTGTTCCAAATACTCAGTCGCAAATCTGTGCTGTCAAAATTACAAACATGGTTCGTATTGTGCTGCGGCAAGCGTTGTTGACATTAAAAACCAAATTTGTGAACATTCAAAGAGGTACTTATTTAAAACGTAGTGCTTTGGCGGTTATTATTCCCTTTTGTTTCAGGAATTAATTTGTCTTATGACGTCAGAAGGGACGCCGATTGAATTTCTTCATTTGTATAGTCTCCACCTAACCTCACAACTGGACTCTGGTTAATAATTTGAAAAGCACTTTCGCTGGAGGCTTGAAGATGCTTGAATCTTGTTGAGTACGGTATTGTCTCGCATGCACACAAATTTCTGGATGCTCATGCTAATATTTTTAGGGTTAGACAGTAACTTAAGATTTCGTGTTCTCTTCAATCTTCGGAAAGGGGGCCCCAGCTCGTATCTCCGTCTGGAACGGTTCCCCCGGTGTCTGTGCTGCTGGTCGGTATCCTGCACTCCTGCCTGATGGATCGCAGTAGAATGCCCTGGCTCTGGACCCTCTCTTCGGCTAGAATCCTTCTTCGTAATGTTGATGTGGGTTGGCGACTGCAACCTCGGAGATGCTCTTGGTGAAAATATTTAAGTTTGCGGAAATCGCCAAAAACGTTCTCATGTGAACTATATCACTTGCTTAACACAGTGAAACACTTTTTAGCTCAAAATATTTAATTTTATTATATAAAAACTTGTATTCAAAATGAGCACAAAATTTCATGTCATTCTTATAATTTATTCAATTGTTATCTCTTGCAGTCGGCTATACACAAATGCTAATCTAATACTATACAAAAGGAAATCAGCCAAGTTTAAATCAATTACATTTTGAAATAAATTTACTTACAAATTATTAACTTTTAAATTTTCTTATATCTAAAATATTGTCCACATTTTTAATTGTTAAAATGTCTCTTTGCGCCACCACCCGTTTTATTATTTGCTTTGCTCTGTTCACTCGCGTAATTGCACTGATCCTTTTAAAGAGTTCACTTCCTTCATAAACGCTTTCGATGTCCATCTGTCTGCTTTTTACTTACTTTTTTCATGTCTTGCTGTCTGCTTTTCCAATTGTTATTTCCTGACTTTCTGCCAGCCTTTTAATTTGCTTTTTGCAGCGTAATTATTATTCTGGCTTCTTATACCTTTTAAGATTGCTCACAAATTGTACCTACTTAACTATATTGAAATCTACGCTTCATTGATCTGCACATAGGAAACCCTTTTGTGATTATTTATTTCTTTTGGTTTGGCTATTCATTCTGCCCAAATCTAATATTTAATTAATTTGAACTTCAACTTCAACCCTGTAAAAAGCAAGCTTTTTCCCTATGCGTTCCTTACATAATTCAGTTATTATTACTGGCATATCTTTTCCAATACATTTACTGAATGAATTTTAAGCTTAGTATTGCAGTTACATAAAACACCCCAACTCTGTGCTTTGTTGACTTGTTTCTTTAACTGTACTGCAAGCAGAGTAGTCTTGGGCTTAAAATCATTACAATATATCGGGGCAGTGCAATTTGCGTAGGGGTCATTGGTCAGTTTCACATTCCAATCTGCTGTCATAACTTTGTTGCGTTTAAGAACTTCAATTGCATCGTAGTTGTTTTTACAGATTATTTTAATCTATCAATTTCTACCTGAAGAGTACTTTCCTAATCTTATCGTTCTAACCACTTCGATATTATTAATTGTTGACTGATAAGTCGTTGATCCTGGTAGTATTTAATTCTGTCGTCTGCAAACGATGTGGGTGGTTCCTCGTCATTAAAAGCTATAATTTTGCTTGCTCAAAGGTATGTTCGTTTATTTCATAAATTATATTTTTATTTAATTCCGGTGTAAACGTATTAACGTTGCTTTGTTTATTTTTCAAATCGGCTATTTCGATCTTGCGGTGAATACACTTTTTGCAAGGATAATTAATAGCTCTGTTGGCCGATGTAGCTTCGGCCCGGGAAACATTACATTTGATTACCTTTTCCGAGCCCAAGTTCACATTAAGGTTTCACTACATAAACTTAGAAACTTGAATTTAGCAAGGTGCACAAAAATTATGTACTATTTGAGGCTTTCGCGGTTACTCGAATTATTCTCCTTAGCATAGAATTTCGGCTTAGACCGCGTAGTATTTGTATATGAACACCCAGCATTCTCTGGCTTACTGTGCCTTGCACCTTGTGAAGGCGAGCAAAAACCCGCGCGATGGTCATGCTCTTTGGTGGCACGTGTTGTTTGAGTATCTTGAGAACGAGGATACTTAGGCAGATTTGGCCGTTTTGCTGTTTGTGCATCCATATTCACTAACGTTTCGCAAGATCTTGCAGCTTGCATCATCAGAGTGAAAGTCGCACCAAAGAGCATGGCCATCGCGCGGATTTTTGCTCGACTTCACCAGGTGCAAGGCACATTAAGCCAGAAAATGCTGGGTGTTCGTATACAAATACTAGGCGGTCTAAGCCGAAATTCTATGCTAAGGAGAATAATGCACAAAAATTATGATGCTATTAGTTAACACAGTATATGAAGTTGCATATCTAATACATGTACATAAAAATTACATGGTAATGTATACATCCTACTTTAGCATTATGAAAATCTAAGAAACCGAGGTCAAATACAAAATGTCGTGTAAGATTTATCAAATTATCTATTAATTTTAATGTATTATGGGAAATTTTTAGCCTAATAGGCTCACAACCTTTGATGCGACGTGTATGTGAGACAAACTGCTTGCCTCTAGTTTTTCGTGCTACTTCTGGTTCAACCAGCAAAGCAGCAAGTTGTGGTTGAAAAGCTTGTAGTTTAATGAAGTTTTCACGAGATTGAATAGTTCGTATCGCTGTGCCATATTAAGGGAAAAATTCCAAATTAGGTAGTTTGCTGTCCATGTTATAAGGTGAGGGCATTTCTGAAGTCGATAAACATTCCATAACCTAACACCAACCGCTGTGTGGGCGAAAAAGTTGCAGTTTTTAAATCCATTTTCCGTAGCTAATCGGTGGCACGTTTCCATTCATTTTCGCTAACAAATACTGTAACATCTCAAATCGTAAATACGCTTATATTTATCTCTACTTGAAATATGCCTTTGCTGCTCCGGGTTGTCTCTTTTATACTGAGCTTTTGTAAATCTTTTACTTTTTGTATTCCACTTCTTATGACATCATAAATTACGCATCTGTATCAACAAAAATCCAGATGCTTAATAATGTAGACAATTGACATAATTGCTGTTTCCTTTGATTAGAAATGGCGATTATGTATAAATGTAGCCTATAAGTGTACTTAGATTTTATAAGCAATAAATATTTTATTCTAATCAAAAGTTGACGAAATAACTTTCGTATATCCCACTGCTCTTCTACGTCTGTTAGTAATTCAATTAGCTTAATCGAGTCCAGTTTAGATTGCCTATTACTTGTGCTCACTACACTTTTTTGCACTTTTCAACAAACTTCTGTTAAACAATGAGGCAATCTATGTAGAAACCGCTCACCTTAACTATAGCTCCTTCCTGAATTTATTAGCGCTGAAGCTGTGTTCTGCTCATCGCGAGTTATTTTTGGCGTGGACGCTTTGATAGGAGCAAATTTACGACTGCAGGTCCAGATAAATTTCTGCCAGGGCACTGAATTAGTTATTTATGATGTTGTGCAGGCCAGAACACGCTTCGGCTTAATAAGTTAATAAAGAACAGCCTTCCAAATGTGCTGCTATTACATCGGTTAGTAAATGAAGCTGCCGAAGGGCAAGGGCGCGAGGAATCGTCCTCGGGAAGTTTCTGAGTCTTGCGATAAAGCCTGAGACTTTTATTAATGGTTTAGATTTATCGAGTATTAAAGTTTATGAACCGAATAATAATCGGCATTCTGTAAACCAGGCTTTTATAGCTTAAGTGTGTAATATTAATTGAATTATTGTTAGGCTTTCTATTATAAAAATATGGATTTTGTGCGCAGCGCGATCACCGTATCATACAAGGCTTTAAGGTCATGACAGCTAAAAAGAGTTGTAACTAGGACAATTCTATGACTTTTTGTACTTTTTGAACTTTCATTTTATCATCTGTCTGACCTTTCTTTACCGTTTTATCAAATTGTAAGAGTAAATAGAAGTAAGCTAAATGCGTACCATTGGCACCATACTAATATTTTAGGATTATTTTAGAATTATTTCAGCATAATACTGTAACGAACGCAAGAACGACCTTGAAAGCAGATGTGCGCGGGTGAATCAAAGGCTGCCGGCAGAAGCAGGTGTGCAGATGTGTCACAGCGTTCCAGACTTCCGGATCAATCTGGAGCCAGGTGTAGTGCATGACTCACGCGCGCCCGAGGTCAGATGCGTCATGCTTTCATCTGGAATTTCCAGTGAATATCGAGAAGTTTCTGGAATCTCCCCAGTGAAATATAAATACTCGCGCAGCGGAGATGCGAGTCAGTTCTGAAATAATTCTTCGGTAGTTCGAACTCACGTCGAGGCTTGATAGGAGCCCCCATATAAATAACCGCGTGTACATAACCTCTCGTTAAATAAATAAATAGATAACCATATAAATAGAAATACATCGTTAGTGTTTAAGAGTGATATAAATAAATAAGTGTGTTAATCCGTATGTAATAATAAGTAAATGTATCGATAGTTCGTTAGTGCCTGTATTAATTTGTAATCTGCTTGATAATTCTCGTGTGTGCTTGTAAATAATAATCGTAATAATTCATTGTTGTAAATAAATGTTTGAACCCATGTTTGTCGTATAATTTTAAATAGCCCGAACGTTAAAAACGTAACAGTGGTGTCGGTGTGAGGTTTTGAACCGGGGGCTATATAAAAAAATTATTGAACAAACATTAAATAAATAAATTGTTAACAAGTGCCGATAAAACGACGGTCAGATAAATAAATTTAAGTGTATAGTGTGGATGCCTTTGACAAGATCTCAAAGGAGCAAAATGGAAGCTCAATTAATCCAACTTTTGCAACTGATGCAAGTTAGCCAGGACAAGACGGAAAAAGCACAGGAGGAACTTAAGAAAGAGTTGAAAGTTGGACAAGATAAGGCAGAGGAAGCCGCGAAAGCACTTAAGGAATGGCTGAAGGCCAAAAACTTAAGGAATTGAAAGCCGGCCGAAAGAAGGCAGAAAAACTTGAGGAAAATTCAAAGCCACTCAAGAAAACACTCAAGGATGAACTTAAGGAAGAATTGAGATCCGGTCGAAAGAAGGCAGAAAAAGCACAAGAGGATCTTAGGGAACAGCTGGAAGCCGGGCAGAAGGCACGAGAAGAGCTGAAGGCCGGGCAGGAAGAGCTGGAAACCGCAGAAGAGAAAGTAGTCCAAAAGCTTGATGGGAAAATAAATGGAAGAGTTCGGTCTCTGCTGTTGGATACTGGAGCGACGAAGTCCATCGCCAGGTCCGACGTAGTAAAGAACGAGGGTCAGCTGCTGCACAACGAGACACGCCTTCGCACAGCCACGGGGGGCGCGGTGACCACACATGGGGAAACTGATTTGAAGATTGGGAATCAAACCCTCAAGCATCGGGACCTGATGGCTGACAGTGCGGACGAGTACACCCTGGGAGTGGATGTTATGGATAAGTGTGAGTGCGTTTTGGACCTGAGACGCTGCGAGTTGCACGTGGGTGGGGAGGAGCTTCCCCGACACCCAGGAGGAGAGACCGCGGCACAAGTGGTATGGGCGAAAGATGTTATTCTGCAGGGACGAACCGAGAGGGTCGTGGATGCATACCTGGATGGCGATTTCCGGAGCAACGTGGTGCGCGTGGTTGAGCCCGATTATGCTTACATTGCGGACGAGTGCATCCTGGGAATGGATGTTGTGGATAAGTGTAAGTGAGCTTTGGACCTGAGACTCGGCGAATTGCATATGGGTGGGGAGGAGCTTTCCCGACACCCAAGAGGAGAAATCGCGGCACAAGTGGTATGGGCGGAAGATGTTACTCTGCAGGAACCAAGAGGGTCGTGGATGCATACCTGGATGGCGATCTCCGGGGCAACGTGGTGGGTGTGGTCGAGCCTGATGGTGGCAAGAAGCTCACTCTTGATATCCTGGTAGGGAAGACGTTGGGGAAGACTGGGCTTGGGGTCCCAGTAAGGATGATGAACGTCAGCAGGGAACTGGCAACCGTCAGGAGGAACCCAATACTGGAAGGGGGCATGAGCCAACGAAAACGGAAGAAGATAGAAGATTTGGTGGCCCGGTACCAAGACATCGTCGAGTGCGGAGATCATCCCAGCGGCCGTACTGACTTAGGAAAACATAAATCAGTTGAGTTTGGCAAAAGAGTCTTGCTGATGACCGATCATGCTGCTCTGAGATGGCTGCTGCAGTGCAAGAACCCTGAAGGGCAGGTGGCTAAGTTGATAGAGCGCCTACAAGAGTACGCCTGGGAAATAAATCATCGACCTGGTACAGTCCACCGCAACTCCGATGCGTTATCCGAGAGGCCCTGCCCTGCGGACTGCGGCCACTGTTCGAGATTGGAGAGTCGTGCGGTACTCATTAATCGTACCACTGTGGTCGACGACTCGTGGGAGCCAGACGAGTTACAGAGTAGCCAGGAGAATGACCCCGACTTAGGCGCAGTTATAGCCTGGAAGCAAGATGGCCGTCGACCTACCTGGCAGGAGGTCCTCGCTACCAACGCAACAGTGGATATTTATTGGGCGCAATGGTACGACTCCTTGCAGCTGGACAACAACGTCCTGACCAGAATCTTGGAAGATGAGGACAGTAGGGCAACGAGATCACGATCGATGGTTCCAAGGAGTAGAGTGGCCGAGGTTCTGCGCTACCTGCATGATGGCTCCTCTGGGAGACACTTCAGATTGAAGAAGACGTTGGAGAAGGTCCAAGAAAGGTTCTACGGGGCGAGCTGCAAAGGCGACGTCCGACAGTGGTGCCAGAGGTGCGAAGCATGCGCTACGGACCGGTTGGAAGACGTAGAGCTCCGAGGTGGCAGTACAACGTCGGTGGTCCGTTCGAGGGTATAGCCATTGACATCGCCGGACCATGCCCCGAAACGGAAGCGGGAAATAAATAAATCTTGGTGTGCATGGGCCACTTCACCAAATGGCCCGAAGCGTACGCCGTTCCGAAGAAAGAGACCGGTACTGTCGCTGATGTTCTGGTGAAGAAGTGCTTCAACCGTTTTGGAGTCCCCCTGGAGTTACATTCCGACCAGGGCCGGAATTTCGAGTTTGGACCGTTCCAGAACGTCTGTAAGCTACTGGGGATACGCAAGACCCGAACCACTGCCCTCCATACTCAATCGGACGGCATGGTGGAAAGGATGAACGGAACCATGGGGAAGCATCTGTCCAAGGGGGTTTCCGAGCATCCGCGTGACTGGGGCCAGTACATGCACCTGTTCCTGATGGCCTACCGATCGGCAGTACAAGAGACAACCGGCGTCCAGATCGAGGTGTGCTGTTGCGAAGCCTGGAGACCACGGTGGGCTGCTCTTCTTTAGCCAGTCCATTTGCAAGGAGGGCACCACCTGCAAGTACCGCCATCGGACCCCCACAAGAGCGAGAAGACAGGCACCCGACGCAACTCGTTCTGGGACAGAACGACCTAAGGCGGGGGCAGTGTAACGAACGCAAGAACGGCCTTGAAAGCAGATGTGCGCGGGTGAATCAGAGGCTGCCGGCAGAAGCAGGTGTGCAGATGTGTCATAGCGTTCCAGACTTCCGGATCAATCTGGAGCCAGGTGTAGTGCATGACTCACGCGTTCCCGAGGTCAGATGCGTCATGCTTTCATCTGGAATTTCCAGTGAATATCGAGAAGTTTCTGGAATCTCCCCAGTGAAATATAAATACTCGCGCAGCGGAGATGCGAGTCAGTTCTGAAATAATTCTCCGGTAGTTCGAACTCACGTCGAGGTTTGATAGGAGCCCCCATATAAATAACCGCGTGTACATAACCTCTCGTTAAATAAATAAATAGATAACCATATAAATAGAAATACATCGTTAGTGTTTAAGAGTGATATAAATAAATAAGTGTGTTAATCCGTATGTAATAATAAATAAATGTATCGATAGTTCGTTAGTGCCTGTATTAATTTGTAATCTGCTTGATAATTCTCGTGTGTGCTTGTAAATAATAATCGTAATAATTCATTGTTGTAAATAAATGTTTGAGCCCATGTTTGTCGTATAATTTTAAATGCCCGAACGTTAAAAACGTAATAATACTTTAGCAGGGGCTACTAGTGTGTTGTTAGCCGTTGAACGGTCGGAACAATTAATTACACGAAACTGACATCATAACACTCTTCAAAGCAAGCCTGATAGCGAATTACAAATACCGAAAAATGTTATCGTGACTATTACGTTCAACGGGGTTCCCTAACTAGGTTCCGGCAGTAGTGAGTAGGTTAACACTAAACTGAATACGCGCCACCAATTTAAGTAATCAATAATTTGCAAAATCTGAAATGGAAAAGTTTCTAATATTATTGTACATCGAAACTTGCAAGGAAGTCAAAATTTTTAAGATGAGATCTCGCAAATTCACTTAATATTTCGCAGCTATGACAAAACATAAATTCCATGCAATTTTAGTGACGTTTATTTTAATATGTATATGCAGGTAAATGAAACATGTATATTGTTGCATAGCCATTAATATGCCCGTATGATAATAATTCTATCAATAATCTCGTTAACCAGGCAATTAAGATAAACCAACCCCCAGTTCGTATAAATAGAATGTGGGAACAGGCTTGAGTCAGTATTTATTTTGTACTCGCGTTATGTCAATGTATCAGGAGTGAACTTAAGATTGTTTGCACATCTATTGTGAAACTGTTACTTGCATAATAAATTATTCGTTCAACGACTTGTATTATTGAATTCGGGTAGATAGCCTACAGTCCTCGTTAGTGAGTGATTCAATTCATTAATTCAGTTGTGAATTAACGTCAAGTGTTAGTTGTGTGCACGGGTAGCTGGCCTACAACCTTCCGATCGAAGGTTCTGCTCAACTTCCACGAAGAAAACCCCAGGAGTACGAAGCCTCCCATTAAAAGCTGCCATGGTCACAGAAAGTTCCTGTAACCCCCGTGTTGGTTAGTCAGTTCCTGGGTATCCAACAATATATATTGCTGTGTAATTATTATGCATACTTGATTTTGTTTATACGAATGCCGAAAAAAAACCCTTGCACTTACAATTTATTCTAGCACCCGTCTTTGCATAAAAATTAATTATTATTATGGCCACACGTAACAAGTTTTCCACAGCACAACTTGTATGAGACTCTTGTTTTACACGCGTGGCAACTCAGGGTTTATAAAATGCAACACGCAATATCAATACGTCGTGGATTCATGGAAGTAAACAATAACAACGTTTTTTGAGAATTGAAAAACAAACTTTCCTTTATTACTGACTCTTTCAAACGCCCATCTTAATTATCAGAGTAGTTCCACATTACAGTAAAATATGCGAGCTATAGAAAATTAAACACTTTGAACCATGAACCATTGTTGTCTCCTTTCTGAAGTCTGCAACCGCGCGAAGCTGCTCCCCAAATTACTCCAAGATGGCTGCTGGCTTGAACTCGAAAAACCCAAACTCTTTCGAAGTAGTTGTATTATAGCACCAAAAAAGAATAGATCAAGCAGTAAATTTGAATAAAAATGCCGTTCACAGATGACTGCTATTAACTTTCAAGTAAGTAAACGTTTAAAAACAAATTACACAGATACGTCCAATTAGAACATAAAACGTAGCCTCTAAAAGGCAGACCACAAGTGCGACGTAACCCCGTCGGATAAAAATTTAGAAGCTTTTGGAATTTCGGCGCTCTAGTCTTTTATACCTGCCGAAAAAACAAAAGGTGAATGCTTAAATCAACGCCTTTGGCTGAAACTAACGTTACTTTAGTTAGCACAGCGAGGGTACTGAAAGATATTAGGCCAATCAGTATTCTGCCTACGATGTCCAAGGTGTTGGAAAAAATTGTTAATAGTCACATTATTCAGCATATTAATAAAAACGATTTATTACCAAATACTCAATCAGGATTTAGACCTAAATATAGTACCACAACGGCAATGATGAAAATAACAACAGATATAGCCAAAAATATGGATAATTGTGAAATAACGTATCTAGTACTCCTTGACTATAGCAAGGCCTTCGATGTTATTAATCGAGATTTACTTTTGGCTAAATTACGATACTATGGATTTAACAATCAAATATTGAGCTGGCTTAGTAGCTATTTAGCCAACAGAGGTCAAGTAGTTAGGATTGAAAACGATATATCACAAGAATCTACAGTCCTATATGGAGTTCCACAAGGAAGCATTTTGGCTCCTACACTATTTACAATCTTTACAGCGGACCTTCCAAATATTTTACAATATCAGTGGAATATACACCTATACGCTGATGACACGCAAATTTATAAATCTTGTTCACCAGAACACGTTAACGACCTCATTGATGAACTGAACTTCAATTTACAGTGTATACAAGAGTGGTCAGAGAAAAACGGATTAAGGCTCAACCCCCAGAAAACTATAGTCTTGTGTCTAGGCTCAAATGCTTTAATCAATAAGTCTAATCTTATCTTGAAAAAAGAAATAATGCTGAGCGATAAGGTGATAAGTGTCAGTGAAAGTGCGCGCGATCTTGGTCTAATTATAGACAAAAATTTAAAATTTGAAAAGCATGTCATCAAAAAGTGTAGTGAATGTTATGCGAAACTAAAAACGTTGTGGAGATATAAATATATTCTTACCCAAGATGTTAAATGGAGCTTAACAAATACAATTGTCCTCAGTTATCTTGACTATGGAAGCGCAGTATATTATAACTTCTTAACGGCTTATATGAAAAACAAACTGCAAGTGCTTCAAAACTGTTGTTTAAGATACTCCTTTGTGATACCTTACAGAGATCATGTAACGCCATATTATAATAGATTAAGTATATTAAAATTAGAAAATAGATTTACACTTTTATATGGAACTCTATTATACAATATTTTACAGTCGGAAGAACCAACATACTTATTTAATTTTCTTATTAAACGCTGTGAAATAAATAGAAGCACTATTAGTTTAAGGTACAGAGAACTATTTACAATTCCCCAGCATAACACCTATAAATTTGAGAGTAGCTTTGAATATGTAGCGCCAAAACTAATTAATTCCTTTATGGAAATATTTTTTAGTCCTTCTGTTACTCAGTTTCAAAAAGCATTTAAAACTAAATTGCTCAACATTCAGGACAGTACATCGTCGTAGCACATTACACTGTGTAATTTTATATACATATTAAGTTTTTTTTTTCTATGTTAAGGTGAAAGTGAAAAACGGCAATGCTGATCTTTCTCCTTTTGAATATATGTAACTACAAATTAGTATTAAATTAGTAATAGTGGTACATTTATATTAGTTTCGTTTTTTTTTGTCTATTGTAGGTTATATTCAATAAATATATATCTATCTATCTATCTATCTTTAAAAAACAAATTTATGCTAACTTTAAACCAATTCCCTTCGGTAAAATGCTTATCCTAGTAGTAAAAAACCTTACATCTACACGCAAAGCTAATTACACCATCGTGTTCAGAGCATTTCGGTGCACAAATGTCGAAATTCTCATACAGATCCGTAGTGGTCTCGTATCGAACAGTTTTTAAGGATGTCGGACTTCACCCTACACACAACCCATATATGGTGTCTGGAAGGTGGTTCCATAGCTCTACTGCACATGTGTGAACATTATCTCCCTCGAAGCTGAGGAGCCCCACAGTTCTTCTATTGGATGCAGCAACAGCACCTCTTCCAAGTACATGCATGCTTTATACACTGTACAGACTGCTGTGGAGCATGTTTTGTGCAATAGTTTGCTTCGCAGCAGCTCTAAGTTTGCTGGTACGTATGTTTATAGCTGTAATGTACACAATACCCAATTTTATCTGCTCACAGGCCTTCAATTTAGAACATACACATGCTCTTCAGATGCGGCCGTTGAAATTTGAAACTGCGGCAACATCTGGCCACAGACTAGTTCCGACTACAGTTCCAACGCACACCAACTGCCAAATTTGCTTCGATAGTGCACCGAGTGTATACCTTTCTGATGTTCTGCCCCGATTTTATATGCAGTTTAAATCGTAACTACAGTGAACGTTTATTTTTTAAGACGTACTATGAAATGCACACCAAGATGCACATAAATTAGTCCAAAATGTTGTATTTCCTAGCCCTATACGTTTGCTGGCTCTGTATGTGGCTAAAATAAAAATGTTGATTTAGTTTTGCCAAAACATAACTCTACATTTTGTCGACAACTTAATTCAACTAGGAGTTATGTTGCTACCATATACAAAAATCTCCTATATTTTACATTTGAAACAAACTTATGCCTTAAATGTGACTATTTACAACGAACGAATAAATTCTACGGCAAGGAAATCTGTTTGTGCTAGAAACTTTTCTTGGGCAAATGAAATCCTGCTAGTTTCTCATTACATTAACTCGTTAAATACCCAATGTACATACGAATATCACAGCAATATATAAAGACAGTTGTTCTCACCGAAGTAATATAGGTAAAATTTTATATTTGTTAGGACTTCCCGAACTTTTACGTCCTTGTTTAGCCCTTCCCCCATTGCACTTTTCTGCATTAGAATCTTTAAATATAGGACTCTCGGGCCCTTTTTGGGCTTTTGTTTGATAACGCTTAATGCAAACCTATGTGTCTACCGACATCTGTTAAGCCCCGTTTCTTTGAATTACAAGTTTTTGATAAGGCACGCTGTAGTTTGCCGCCTTGTAAAGATTCCTAATCTCTACCGTGCTGCTTAATGCAGATTTGACATAACATTTTCGGAAGCAGCCCGCAGATGAACCCTTTTTGCGGTTTTACCCGCATTAGCTGTTATGAGCGCCGGATGACGCGTGGATTGCATGACGTTTCACCCTTAATGGATTTTTGGCTTCAACGTTCCGGATTTTCTATGCAGATCCAGATGTGTTCATCAAATTACGCCGCTCTGCGAGTGAGACCAGATGGCGCAATATTAGCGCCTTCCTATGAGCCAGAGAGAGAGAGAGAGAGAGAGAGAGAGATAGAGAGAGAGAGAGAGAAAGAGAGAGAGAGAGAGAGAGAGAGACAGAGACAGAGACAGAGACAGAGACAGACAGACAGACAGAGAGAGAGAGAGAGAGAGACAGACAGACAGACAGACAGACAGAGAGAGAGAGAGAGAGAAAGAGAGAAAAAGTTAAGTAACGCCGGCGTCGTCCCTTTGTGACGCGGGCATCCCTTTGCTAGTGGTCGAATGAATATGACGCTTATCGCATAATAAGAAGTAGTTGGTTGGTAGATTCTCCCTTTTATCCGGGAGTTGTGTCGTTCTCTCTCGCTTGGGCGAAGTGTCCTGCAGTGCCAGTTAACCCTCTCTTTACCGTAAGGGTGCAACTGCCTCCCCAAAGTCCTACTTTAGCGGATTCCGACCGGAGAGAAGTTCAGAGCGCTTTTGTGGGGAGCGTGACCGTTTGGGTTATCGTCTATGGCCCACCCTTAACGCTTGTGTAGCAAGGATTTCACCCCGAGCCCTTTTCGAGGTGGAGATTATCCTCCCAGTAAGAAAGATGAAGCTGTAAGGTGGACGCCAGTAGGTATGTTCAACCCAATGCCGCACCGGACATTACAAACCAGGTGGTGTGAATAGTTGCATAACCAGTGAAGCATCGTTGTTGATTTTAAACGACGTAGTTCGGGCATCGCACCCGGTATACGCAAATTAAGTTGTCGCAAGCTAGTTTTAGAGCGGTGAGAGCTATTTGCAGCTAGGAGTTAGGTCAAGAAGTTAGTTGAGCGAGGTCGGTCCACTGTGATTAATTTATGAGCAGTGAATGGACTTCCGCTGCATTGAAATCAAATGATTATTCCTTACTTTAGGTTTACTAACCCTTTTATTTTATAGATACATGAATGTTAACAATAATTGGGATTTTTAGCTTCAATAGATCCAATTAATCTTAACGTTGTTAGGATTGTCTTATTTGTGTTTGTATGTTGAGCTGTAGCATTCCTTTTTGATGTGGTATGTATGTGTTTTTACAGTGCCCATGGAAGAGCGAAGAAACCATAAAAGGTAGGTCCAAAGAATGCAGACTGGAGACGTCTCACACCAGCACCGTAGAAAAACCACCGCTCTTGGGTTTCGTTTTTTGACAGACTCGGTGAAGAAATTCAAAAGTCGGCGCCACGACTATCTTCTCGTTGTCACGATAACCAACTCCAGTAACAGCAACTCGTCCTAAACTGTAGTGCATTGAAGCTAAGCCCTCTCCTACTGAGTTCTTAACCGGCCAACTCTATGTTACAGGTACAATTAGGGTGATCTCTGCCTTTCATTTAATGTAATGTCGAACGACCCATTTAGCCTTTAACATATTAACCTGAAAATAATATTAGATACGCCACATAATTATATGGCGTTTGCAAACCAAGCGTTTTATTAATTAAATTACAAGGCACGGGCATGTAAAGTACTACTACTTGAATATATTAAGGATAAAACCGACAGAAGCAGAATATTTCAAAAACGTGAGTTATCAAATTAATTCATCTCACTATATTTTTCAATTGAAAATTGTTTATTCGAATATAAATAAGTGGTGTATTTTAGAATGCAGGCGTTCTGCAATTAGGAAATACAATGGGAACTCCTATCTGGCAAGCAAATCCAAAACGAGCAGACCGAATTCACAACCAAACACTCTAAAAAGCCACAACTCAATATATAAAAAAAGAAAAAATACAAAAGAAAGTAGTTATTATAGTAGAACACTATCTAAAAAAACATGGGATAGTTATTCAAGGAATGATAGAAGATCAAAATGCAAAGGAAGACCAAGTATACAATACATATCTCAAATACTAGAAGATATGGGTTGTAACGGCTGTTTGGAATTTTCCTTTAATTTTCTGCATTTTAAGCGCTTAGTGTCACATTCTGCATTTAAGAACCGGATGGCTTCTACGCTGATGTGTGAACAGAGACGCTATTGACACAGTCTCGAAATCATGTATGACACCACAAATCCATTGAAAGTCCGAGTGAAGCTCTGGTATCCATTCATATTGCCTGGCGTTGTTAATAGCGAGTCTGTCGGTGGTATTTGGGTATTATTCAGGTAAACACAGTGGCAGCTCATGTAGCGTATATGTGGCATGTACGGATTCGACTCATTGAGTTTTATCTTCTATATTAACGAACAATATGCTGTATTATCCGCAAAAGTCGCCATGGTGATGTTTGCTAGGTTACATGTATAGCGATAATACAGGATAGGGCCCAGGACATTACTCTGCGGTGCTTCTGCTAACATTTTAGGGAAGTTGATTTTTTCTTTTTCCTGTGTTACGCTGAAGATTTGGTCAGCCAGCTATGATTCTAACAGGCGACAGTAACTTCTCACAGAAGGTTGCTCAGCTTGAAAGTGAGACCTTTATGCCAGACTCGATCGAATGCTTCGGGTATATCGAGGAATACTACCGAACAGCATTTCGTTTGTACTAACGATTTATCGATTGTAGACGTGACCCTGTAAAATTGTGCAAAGGTCGAGTGTTGACTCCGACATTCGAAATTATGATCATGGAGATCGAACAATGGCTAAATGCCTTAATTTAACTCTTTAGGGGTATGAAATAAGATAAAATAGAAGAGCTCATTAAAAGTGCTTTTCAAAAATACAAACACATACAGGCAGTTCTGTTTAACAAAATCTAAATTTATAAAATTTTCCGATTTTGAGCACTCTGTGTGCACACATTTTTTCGAGTCAGCCTGTATAAGCAAAAATATCTTAGTACTGTGCCCCACCTTCGTATCTACCACTTTTGAAGAAACGATTTTTATGTAACTCTTAATTTTAAAGATATCCTCCACCCTTGCATTGTTGCCGGAGTCTGAGTCAACACAATAACGTAAGGGTAAGTAAAGTATGATCAAAAATGATTAAAATCGGGCCGTGACGATTGCAGGGTGCCCCGCTTCCCCCCTGCTCACCCATGTGGAAGATTTAGAGCTGGAACGGGAAGTAATTGTACTTCTGTGTGTCAGCCTGCAGTGACGGAGCTTTGCACCTGTGTTGTATGGTGAATGTTGTGTTTGAGTCAATTGCGTGACTGGGTTTTGGAAAGAGATATTTCGGCGACCCTGACTCGCCCTGTCTCAAGCCATGTTCCTACATGGAATGAAGTGCCTGAACTTTACTTACTCGTATCAGTAAGGGAAACGTCAATTCCAGTGATAGCTTTTGGTAGGCAGTAGAAGTAATGTATTTGAAGACGGTTACATAAATGTTTTTGTGCGAAATCGGTATTTATCCCTTGTTGTAACAATTTTCATGTATTTCTTATTGTGTCTACTATTCTGATTAAACTATATCACGTAAATTATTTCACTTCCAAACATATGTTAGAGCTTAGTTGCGGTTCTTTTATTGGTTTGAAATTTGAACATTCTGTTCTATCTGACTTGGAGGGTCACGCCGTCAACGTGAGTGTTTACAGCAAGCGTAAAATGTGATTTATGAATTCAAGGACAGATATACTTAAATGCCAAACTTGACATTTGACTTTTAAGTTACTTATAGGTAGTTGCATTCTTAAATTATAAACTATTCCATAGCCATACTAGATGAAAATAAGTTTTGATCATAACATATAATTTTGAGATCATAATAATTACCACAGTGAATATGAAAGAGTTGAATATTGTCAGATCAACGTCTCTCTTTTCCATATTTGCTTAATCCTTTACCATTCTACTTTTTCTGACAGATTTCCGTGGAGAAAGTTTTGGGCTATTTTTATCCGCTTTTCTTCGCTGTTCCGCTAGTCCGCCCTTTGAATTTTACTTCAGTTTTTTTAATAGGTACGTAGTTGATCTTTAAAAGTTCCATAATTTTGTTATTTAATATTCGTTTCATCGTCATTTCTTCATCCATTCCAAACAAAGTAACTTAGAGGTATATTAATGTTTTCTGCTTACAAAAATTGCAACAATTATAAACATTTTTAAAATGTATGGTATTACGTACTATCAAAAAAATATTTTACAAAGCTTTTTCGACAGAAGTAGCTCCAGAAAGAAATCAAAATATTCAAGTACCTTTTGAAATCAGGGTGAAAACATTTATTACTAATATTATTCCTATATAATTTATTTTTATAATAATTCGCTGTTAACCGCGATTCATATTTGTATCATCTGGCAACTCTACTTTTATCTCAGCATACGATTTCTTCTTTTTTGTAAAACAATATTCGTTTTGTTTTTTCGTGCATTGCTTTCAAACTTATCTTGTAAAGCACTTCATCATCCAAAATTAATTTGGTTTTTCCTGTATCATGAATTTTTTATGCTGTTTAGCTTTAGATACTCGTATCTCCCAGACATGTTTTTTTATCAATGTTATAAGAGTAAACATATTCAACTCGCCTTTATCTATTATTATTTGTTATAATTGTTGCTGCTCTACACCAGCTTCTTGTTATGGTGATTGATGATTGCATAGAGAGACGTTGGATTGTCAGTTAAAAAAGTGTTATTAGCTTTGACTATTGCATGTTCTCCTGGTTGATAAGAAATACAAATTGTTATGCTGAATGTGAAAATGTTGGACTTCGGTTGAAGAAAAGTTATCACGATTTTGATATTGTTGCTTGTTACGCTGTTTTTGTGAATTTTTAGATAAAGCAACAAATGTAGAAGTATTAGAAAGAGTTGTTAAGAAGTATATGAAAGAAAATAAACAACGGTAAGATATATCCTAAGGCAAAATGGTTTACTAAAGTTGGTTATAAAAGGAATGCAAGAAGGTCAAAAGGCGAAAAGAATACAAAATTTAAAATATCTTGTAAAGTCAGTTTAAAAGTTCACACCGCCACTGCTTTTTAATACATGCGGTAGAAAAGCTCTGTAATTCATCTAGTTGCATACCTTCTTGCGCAAAGATATTTAATAGGGCAATTCCCTTTAATTAGAGAGGTTTTTCTAATGTGACCTTGCCTTTCCATACATGTAACTACTTGGAAAAGTCGTACCAACCTTAGCAAATTATTACCTCCGTCAAATATAACCAGTTCCTTGAAGCGCAGCTTCCCAATTTGAAATTGTTATCTCGTCTTATCTGAGTGCTGTAGAAATTCATATACATTTTCAACGTGACATATTTTAAGGAACTTCCGTATCATCAAGCCGACGTACTGTATATGACGTAAACCGAATCAACCCTGGCTAAACATCTCGTTTTCAGAGATTAGATCAACTCAGACGCTCGTAATCGACTTTGTATTAGACAAGCCGCATGAGCCCTGAAAGAGCACATTGCGTGTAGAACGACACTAATTCGCCCGTCGACAAGCAGCACCAGGTGACCAAGACTTTCTTTGATTTCTGCATCTTTTTCTTAATGTTGAACCTGTTTGCATGTGTAAATTCCAGCCAATTTCACATGTGTTTGTAAGCAATTTTGGAGTTGTCTAATAAGTTTTAGGGTATAACGGCTTAATAATTTCCCCTTCGGAATATATATCTTAGGTGAACGTTTTGCTACACAAAGCAAAAAATTAAATACATACTCTAATGTCTCAGAAAGGCAAAACATGGTAATTCAGTAATTGTCTTGTTGTGTAGAAAAGCCTTGCCAGCTAGATCCTGTGCAGGATGGGGCAGGTTGTCCAGGAGTGTCGTTGGTTCGACACGGTCGAAACCAGAAGATCTACATCTATTGGTGTAAATTCCTAAACCACATAGCATTTACCATAAAGAAGTTAATAAATGGCAGAACTTGCTGCAGCCCAGTGTTTATTTACACTATACAGATTGGTGACGGCTAGTGCGAATATGGGGACATGCAAGACAATTTCTCTTCTACACTATTATAGTGCACTCTGATTTTTTAAATGCAGAATACCTCTATATAATAACAAAACAAATTAATTTATGTAGTTGATCACAAAAAAGAATAGAGTAGATGAATAACGAATTCAATGAAAATTAAATCGTGAACTGAATGTAACATTAAAAGTAACACAAATACTGTAATGATCTGACAGTCATTTGACAATACAGCATCAAGGTGCCTGTTGTGAAAACTCAATTGTCATGCATGTCTCTATATTCGCACAAACCGCCACCAATCTGTTTACACCATGTGTACGGTTTCAAAACCGGACATGGCAAGTTTCTAATACTTAGTAAACAAATAATATGTCTAACGAAATTTGTGTCTAAGGACTTGCAGCCTCCCCATCACCCCCTTTTTTTAATTAAAGAAAATGTTTTTAGTAACCTTGCGATATACCAGGTGACATTGGGAACAGACATGCTTATACCGCCTTTATTTATTAATCTATTTGAATGAAGAGACTAGACATAATTTTTGATTGACGGATGCAAATATTTAAAATGGCCAACTTCCGGTTTCACTGGACGTGGACCTTTGGTTTTTTAAATTGGTCATCCCTTATATCTTATGTTTTTTGTAATGTACGGTGCAAATTACATACACGACAGTGTTGCCAAATTTTCATTTTTCTAAATAAAAAAATATTTTTTTAAATTTTATTTGTTGGCATATAAGGTCGTGATTGGAGAAAATCTGCTCTAATTTACTCTAGTAAGCTACAATAATATTTGTTTCATAAATTTGATCAATAACAAAACCTTCATCCACGAATAAAATTTGCTAAAACTGATTTTTAAGAAAACGTTTTTTTTAAATGGCACCTACCAGGAGCCATCCTGTCATTAGATAAAAAAATTAATTACCAATCTAACGACATCCACTATGTACCACTTTAACTTTATTTGAAACTGTGAAATTCTTAATTAATAAACTTTTAAAGTAATTTTGTGCAATACCTAAGCAAATTTGGCAACACAGTCGTATGTAATTTGAATCGTAGATTCCAAAAAACAAAATATGCAAGATAATCTATTTAAAACATCAAATTTAATGACATTTCCCGTAAAACCGCTAGTTGGACATTTTGATTACATCTGTCTCGCAATCCGAAATTATGTTTAATATCTTTGTAAAAGTGTCATACAATCAGAGCTGGGCAAATTACTTTTAAAAAGTAATTAATTACTAATTACCAATTACCACCCAATGCATTAATTTAATTACCAGAGATCCAATTACTCACAGGAAATAGTAATTCAATTACCAATTACTTAGTAATTGTAATTGTACAACATCAATTACTTTTACAATTACTTTCAATAGAAGTTATTCTCATATAGATTTATTTAGTAAAACTTTCTTGGAAAGTTTTTTGATAATAAATTAAATCTTGTAGCTACATGCACCGTTCACCAAAACCAAAAGTTTTTAGTTTGTTTTGATGTAAGATGTAAGTAAATTCAAGGATAACAATTATATAGGGTGTCCCAAATATAATGGGACACTGATTGGGGATAGATTTCTTAGGTTATAATACACCCATTAAATCTAATATACCTTAGTACAAAGTCCCTTCAGTAAGAAGGTATAGAGACTCGGAAGTTCAAATTTATACATATTTTTTTAATATTAATTTCCACATAGGTTATCACTGAAGTTGACTTTTTATCACGATTGTTGATTTAGTTGCCCGTAGGGCCAAAGCAAATAAATCACATGACGGATACAAAGAAACTTCCAGTGCCGAGGGGGTATTTTTTTAAATCGAGAAATCGCGAAATTACAACATTTTAAACAACTTTTGTAGGTTATGTTGACGTCGGTTGATGTTTAACTATCGCTCAGCTGCCTACATTTTTCGTATTTTATTTGACGATTTCGACGTTCTTCACGGTTGATTAAAAAAAAAATCGAATATGAAGAAATGTCGAATTTCATTTTGGCTAGATTTTGTAATGGTATTAGAAAAAATAGCACGCCGAATATGTTATAGTAGTGATTTTTCCATGTTCGTGATGAATTAATCCACTCGCTCGTAAATTATATGTTGAAAAACTCTCACTTTTTTAACTTGTAGAACAATTTACTATTAAATGCCTAACATGAGGCTGAATGACGAAAATATGTAACTTACCTAAGTATGCAAGGTGCAGCATTGGATTTCTTAATTGTTTGACAGCAAAATTTTATTTAGATTTGGGAAAGAATACTACATGGTCATCCGATTGGCGCAACTTGAGCTTTTTTTATTGGCTCAGTTCGAAAATACTGTTTTTACCCTATTATACGAAAGTGACATTTTCTGTCGCCTATTAGGGGTTTCTCGAAAATATAGGTTTGGTCCCCTGGTCGGTTTCTAATGGCAGTGGGTGGAAATATAATAGATTGACTCCCGTTGCCATTAGAGACGGGAGACAATGTGATTAATAATAAATCAAGAGACAGAAGACAATGTGATTAATAATAAATCAACTAGCATCGAGATTTTCATATTTAAATATTTTTGAATGCAGCTGAATACAAGAGACTATTCCAATTTCAATCCCATCAATCAGTTTTCAAAATTTGAACGAATCAGAGTCGAATACAGCGAATATTTTGCACTAGTGCAATACCCGGGTATTTGCACAAGTGCAATATCGAGTATTTGCGGGAAGAAGAGCAAACCAGCTAGGTACACAAGAAATTTCAAAAAAAAAACTGAAAACTCTTTAAAAATGAATACTGTGGTATACAAAGAATGTCATTTCTTAGAGGAATAGTCTTGCAATATACCCCGCGTGCATTCTGTATACAGAATGCACTAGGGATATAACTACTGATAATCACATTATAAAATGTTAAAGTATCATATGTATAACTCTAGACTAAAATGCCATTACTCCCTTGCATGATTGCAATTAATTAGGTACTGTTATCGCTAAAGCTGGCGTTGGAGAATTAAACTACAAATAGCTATAAAAAATGCGTTACGCAACTTTTGAAATTTAAAAATAAAATATCAAATTGGTGTTGATCAGGGACTGTTGAAAGTTACAGGTGACTGATAGACTTAGTTGAAAACGGCTGATTGAAATAAGAATTCTTACATCAGATACAAAAACAAAAGACATTTGCTCAAGCAGTAATTTTTACATTCAAGAGACCTTTATACCATGTGTTCAAAAAGAAATTACATAAGCAGCAACAGTGATAACAGTTAATGAATTCTAAAGCTTGCTGTTGACATTACTTTTATATTCTATGGCCAACCCTTATGGAATTTCTTTTTGAACATACCGCATAGGAAACGGAAGAAAATACGTAAAATTACTGTCAACGCTCGACAAATAAATTGCTCAGGTGACTTCCATTTTTTACTTGAAATTTCAAAATCAAACTATTTAATAATACCTATTGATTTTAAGTTTAGGGCAACAAAATATCTGCAATTACATTAATTGAGTCACAAATGGACTGTTCTTTTGAAAAAACTAAATGGAATTTTTTGTAAAATCGTTAAGAAGCCAATATTTGTGTTAAGTGTTTCATAAATTTTGCCGCTTCGCTTGTAGTTGTGCGTTGTACTATGCGCATTTCAGCACTTCTTGGAGCGCGCCTGCCCTCACCACTTACCCTCCGTCTGTCAAACTGACTGGACGCGAGCAGTCCACTCCGAGAAACGCTAATTCTTTGTTTAAATGTTCAAATGTTTGTGTGTTAATTTATTGCAAATAAATTACCTACTTTGCTTTCAACGAGTGTATAATTTAGTGAAGAATAAATCCATACAGTCCACTACAGTTCAATTCGAGCTAGCAACCAGACGTTTCCAAACATAGCGGAAAACTGGGAAGCTCCCCAACATTGGTTCATCGATCCAGATTCGCAGCCTAAACAAGACAACAAGGCAAGTACAACACGCAGTTTCAATCGTGTTAAATTCGTCCCTAACGAGAGGAAGAGAGCATACGGTGCTATCAACGTGGGAGCGAGAAAGCCAACGCCGAGTCACAACTTGCAGGTGTGCATGCCAGCAGCCGGCGCGACGGCAGTTCAAGTCACAACAACGGAAAAGGCGGCACATACAACAATATCAATGTAAGCCTAATTTCCCTTTTTTGTGATTTCCTATGCATGAATTTGGTTTTCTATCAGCTGTGTCTGCATGTGCATAATTTCAGCTGCGTATTATTGCTTAAACAAATGGTTTATGAGTCATATAAACATTTTAATTGCGTAAAATACCAAGTTGTTTCGTTTGTTCGCGAGTACAATATCCCCTGCATGTTTCATATTTCAGTCGAATTATTCACAAGTTAATCTCGCGTTGTACCAGTGCCGTTCTTTGCGTCGTAGCGCTAAGTTAATTTTGCGTCGTGGCAGCGCTGTCTTGCGTTGTAAACAAAATTCCGTGCCAGGGGCGTACGAAAGTTGGTTCTATCTGTTAAACTGTTTGAATTTCAACAATTATGGATCCGCTTGTAAGAGTACGAGGCTTTATCAAAGGCAAGGTTACGCGTTTCGCAAATTACGTGCAATCTTTGCAAACAATTCATGATGAAGATCAATTCTTATCTAGCGCTCAGATTATTCAGTTGCAAAAAAGATTGAATGATACAGCCACCTTGTTATCAGAATATTATGCGGTTCATGAACAAATTTTAGAAAACAGTAAGGATGCAGAATCTGAAATGCAGCAACAAGTCGAATTTGAAGACTCTTATTATTTTGCAACTTCACAAGCTGAATATTTGATTAATGAATACAACAAACAGTCTGATGTTGCACCAGATCGTTCTGGATCTCCTAACGGTAGCGTGAGATCAGCGCATTCAAGCTGCAGCTCGCATTGCAATACTCGAGCTGTACGCCTTCCTACCATCTCCACTCCTAAATACTCAGGAAACGTGTCAGAGTGGTTGGAATTTCGTGAGATTTTTATTAGTTTAATTCATGAGAATCAAACGCTAACTAATATTCAAAAAAGCGAGCTTCTTGATGTTGTTATCATTTATGTCGTTTCTAAAAAACATTCCGTGAATGGGAGGTCCTTAGAAACCGGTCAAGTTCTGACCTGCCTAATCTTGACGAGTTCAAGGAATTTTTACAAAACACAGCAAATCTTCTAGAAACTCTGGAAGTAAAAAATATTAAGCTTGTACCCGAAAAGTCTTCCAAGGTACATTCGAAATCATTTGTGTCAGGTACCCCTTCGTGTCCATTTTGTAACGGATCTCATCCCTTGTACAAATGCGATAAGTTTGTCAAGCTGTCTTCTCTTGACAGAAATTCAAAGGCAAAAGAGCTCCGTGTATGCTTTAATTGCCTAACTCAGGGTCACCTTTCGAGCCGCTGTAGCTCCAAATATACGTGTAGAAAGTGCAAATCAAGGCACAACACCCTTCTTCATGAAGACAAACCTCAAAATGCTTCTTCTAGTCAACCAGGATCTGCGGTGTCAGCAGAAACCCCTGTTGAAGTAAATCAATCGATTTCTGCATTCTATTCGAATGCTTTGCAGGTATTCTTACCTACGGCTACCGCTAAACTCATCGCTGATGATGGTACGCCTCATGTTGTGCGAATCCTACTAGATTCCGGTTCCCAATCGAACTTCATACGTTCAGATTTGTGTAAAAGGTTGAAGCTTCCAACTCGCGAAGTCAACGTTACTGTTTCTGGCTTAAGTAAAGCTACTTCTCAAATCAAAGCTAGGTGTGATATCAAGCTGCAAGCCCCTCACACCTCATACAGTATTGGCCTATCCTGTCTTGTTCTCGATGAGATTACAGGTACAACCCCAAGTTTTCGCGTCCAGCGAAACAGTTTCAAGGTTCCTGATAACATCAAGTTATCAGATTTGTCCTACGACCAACCGGGCACCATCGACATTCTGATTGGTTCGCCCATTTTCTGGCAGCTCCTTTGTATTGGACAAATTGGTCTAGGCCCAAATATTCCCATCCTCCAAAAAACTCGCTTTGGCTGGATTGTTTCTGGCCCCACAGGCCCCCCTTCTGCGTACCCTGTACATTGCAATCTTAGCACGATCGAGGATGTTTCTGACCCCATTGCTAGGTTTTGGCAACTCGAACATTACCCAGAGGAAAAGGTCCGAACAAATGAAGAGAACGCCTGTGAGGCACATTTCGTGCAAAATACGCAACGAGAAGCGAATGGTCGATTCGTTGTCTCTATCCCTCTCAAGAAACCTGTAGAGGTATTGGGTGATTCATTGCAAATCGCTTAGAAAAGATTCTTATCATTAGAGAAGCGGTTACAAGCGAACCCTGACTTGTCCAATCGCTATTCGAATTTCATGAATGAATATTCTAAATTAGGTCATATGTCCGTTTCAAACCCTAATTTAAACGAGATATCCTATTATCTACCCCACCACGGAGTCTTAAAAAAGGAAAGCCTGACAACTAAACTCCGAGTTGTATTCAATGGTTCCCAAGCAACCACTTCCGGGCAATCTCTGAAGAGTATTCAGATGGTTGGCCCAACCATGCAACAAGACTTATTTTCCATTCTTGTTCGCTTTCGCAAGCATTTGTTTGCTATATCAGCCGACATTGAGAAGATGTATCGTCAGGTTCTGGTGAATCCTAACCATAGGCCCCTTCAGAGAATCCTGTGGCGGTCATCTCCAACTGAGCCTCTTCTGTCATACGATCTGAATACAGTTACGTATGTCACCGCTTCAGCGTCTTTTTTAGCCATTCGATGTTTGACCCAATTGGGCATCGAATGTGCAGCTTCAAATCCCGAAGTCTCTCAAATTATAAAGGAGGACTTCTACGTCGACGACCTTCTGACAGGCGCCGACACTCCTGAGAAAGCGCGTATTCTCTGTTCAAACTTGAATCAGATTCTTGATTCAGGGTGCTTCAAACTTAGAAAGTGGATTTCTAATTCTCCAGAAGTTCTCGATGGAATCCCAGATCTCGATTTGCATCCTGGTGTTCTTGATTTCAGTGCACATGAGCACACAAGCACCCTTGGTTTGATTTGGTCCTTCAAAAGCGATCATCTGATGTTCAATATTTCAAATTCTACAAGTAGTAAGGCTACCAAGCGTAGCATCTTGTCTGAAATATCGCAGATATTTGACCCGCTGGGTCTGCTAAGTCCATGCACCATGGGTGCCAAGGTTCTTTTGCAACAACTTTGAATGGAAAAGTTGAATTGGGATGAACCCGTTCCCAACGCCATACAAGAAAAATGGTTTACATATCGCAGTGATCTTCTCATGCTCAATGACTTAACAATTCCTCGTCACGTCCTCTGTCGGCGCGTGGTTGAGATATAACTCCATGGTTTCTGCGACGCCTCCAACAATGGTTACGGTTCGTCGATATACCTACGTTCCAAGAATCAGGAAGGGGAAGTACAAGTTCACCTTCTCTGTTCCAAGGCCAAGGTAGCCCCTTTAAAGCCCTTGATAATTCCGAAGCTCGAGCTCTGCGAAGCTGTTCTTCTAAGTAAACTTTCCGTGCAAGTTATAAAGGCACAATAGTGCTAGGATGGTTGAAGACCAGTCCAAATCTTCTTAAAACTTTTGTGTGCAACAGAGTTGCAGATGTTCAGCAACTCACTTCTGATGCCACGTGGAGGCATGTTCCTACCGCTTCGAATCCTGCTGATCTTCTCACGCGGAGAATCCCTCCTTTAGTTTTAAAAGAATTAAGCCTTTGGTGGCATGGTCCCACCTGTCTAAGCGAAGGTGAGGCATCTTGGCCTACTTCCAAACATGTTCTTGCTGATCTTCCAGAATTCAAAAAAGAAGCTCAGAGTTTCTCTGTAACCTCTGTTGAACCATTTCCGTTCAATCAGTATTCAAGTTTGGCTCGATTACAACGAGTTACAGCTTATTGCTTTCGTTTTTATAACAATGCGCGGACCCTCAAAGCTGATCGTCTTTCTGGGCCCCTTTCGACAGATGAATTGCAATCATCCCTTGTAAGGCTTGCAAAGCTTTCACAACGTGAGTCATTTCCTGACGAATTTAAGCTGTTGTCACAGAACAAGCCTGTGAAACAATCTTCTGCTTTGATATCCTTGAACCCCTATCTGGATTCCAAGGGACTGCTAAGAGTTGGTGGTAGGCTCCACAACTCTCAATTACCTTTTGACAAGAAGTTTCCTCTAGTGATTTCTGGCAAACATCCATTCGCCAAACTCCTAGTCTCACATGCGCACCTTCGGCTTCTGCATGCCGGACCTCAAATGCTGTTAGCTATTCTCAGAGAACGATATTGGATTACCTCTGGCAGAAATATAGTCAAGCAAGTGGTTCATCAATGCTTGCGGTGTTTTAGATTTTCTCCTAAGTTAACCGAACCCATAATTGGAGATCTGCCAGCCTCTCGTATTCAATCATCGCCCCCATTTCATACGACTGGTATGGATTATGGTAGACCGTTCATGATAAAGGATCGCAAAGGACGTAGTTCTAAACTAGTGAAGTCCTACCTTTGTCTATTCGTTTGTTTTGTCACAAAGGCAGTGCATCTTGAATTGGTCGCTGACCTTTCTACTGAAACCTTCTTAATGGCTTTTCGCCGGTTTGCAGCTCGTCGAGGCAAACCGCTCCATGTCTATTCAGACAATGGCACTAATTTTGTCAGCGCTAATTCCGAATTAATCGAATTAGGCAAGTTTCTTGCGGAACAAGGCCTTTCCATTTCCGAATCAGTCGCGAACGACGGAGTAGCTTGGCATTTTATACCCGCGCACAGTCCCCACTTTGGCGGATTGTGGGAGGGCGGAATTAAGTCCTCCAAACATCACATACGGCGCGTTATAGGTAACGCTAGTCTAAATTACGATAAATTTTGCACTTTGCTAGCACAGGTGGAAGCGACCTTAAACTCCCGACCCCTGTCTCCTTTGTCCGCTGATCCAAACGACCTTCAGCCTTTGACTCCTGCTCATTTTCTGATCGGTCGTCTTTTGGTGTCACTGCCTGATCCCAACGTCACTAAGATAGCCGAGTCTCGGCTGTCTAGATTCCAAAGGATACAACAGCTCCACCAAAATGTGTGGAAAAGATGGAGTAAGGAGTACATCTCAGAACTCCAACAGCGCACCAAATGGCGCACACACTCTTCGGACCTCCAGCCGGGTTCCATGGTGCTCATCAAGGATGACAACCTTTCCCCTCTGAAGTGGAGGTTAGGCCGGGTCACCGAGCTGCACCCTGGCCTTGACGGCGTTACGAGTGTGGCGTCAGTGAAAACTGTGTCAGGGATCGTAAAGCGATCCTTCGCCAAATTGTGCCCGCTACCTAGTGTTGTGAACTAGTACGTTAGCGTCTTGCGCAGTGTTTCGTGAAGTTTTTTGGTTTTCCATTGTTCGGGTTCTCTTGTATTACCTTAAGATCTATGTATTATTATGCTTTGTATATGTCGATTTTAGTTACATGTCTTACTCTAGCTGTTACATGTCAAATTTGTACTGTTGTTATTTGAAAGGTTACCCTTTCCAAGGCGGGCGGTATGTTAAGTGTTTGATAAATTTTGCCGCTTCGCTTGTAGTTGTGCGTTGTACTATGCGCATTTCAGCACTTCTTGGAGCGCGCCTGCCCTCACCACTTACCCTCCGTCTGTCAAACTGACTGGACGCGAGCAGTCCACTCCGAGAAACGCTAATTCTTTGTTTAAATGTTCAAATGTTTGTGTGTTAATTTATTGCAAATAAATTACCTACTTTGCTTTCAACGAGTGTATAATTTAGTGAAGAATAAATCCATACAGTCCACTACAGTTCGATTCGAGCTAGCAACCAGACGTTTCCAAACATAGCGGAAAACTGGGAAGCTCCCCAACATTGGTTCATCGATCCAGATTCGCAGCCTAAACAAGACAACAAGGCAAGTACAACACGCAGTTTCAATCGTGTTAAATTCGTCCCTAACGAGAGGAAGAGAGCATACGGTGCTATCAACGTGGGAGCGAGAAAGCCAACGCCGAGTCACAACTTGCAGGTGTGCATGCCAGAAGCCGGCGCGACGGCAGTTCAAGTCACAACAACGGAAAAGGCGGCACATACAACAATATCAATGTAAGCCTAATTTCCCTTTTTTGTGATTTCCTATGCATGAATTTGGTTTTCTATCAGCTGTGTCTGCATGTGCATAATTTCAGCTGCGTATTATTGCTTAAACAAATGGTTTATGAGTCATATAAACATTTTAATTGCGTAAAATACCAAGTTGTTTCGTTTGTTCGCGAGTACAATATCCCCTGCATGTTTCATATTTCAGTCGAATTATTCACAAGTTAATCTCGCGTTGTACCAGTGCCGTTCTTTGCGTCGTAGCGCTAAGTTAATTTTGCGTCGTGGCAGCGCTGTCTTGCGTTGTAAACAAAATTCCGTGCCAGGGGCGTACGAAAGTTGGTTCTATCTGTTAAACTGTTTGAATTTCAACAATTATGGATCCGCTTGTAAGAGTACGAGGCTTTATCAAAGGCAAGGTTACGCGTTTCGCAAATTACGTGCAATCTTTGCAAACAATTCATGATGAAGATCAATTCTTATCTAGCGCTCAGATTATTCAGTTGCAAAAAAGATTGAATGATACAGCCACCTTGTTATCAGAATATTATGCGGTTCATGAACAAATTTTAGAAAACAGTAAGGATGCAGAATCTGAAATGCAGCAACAAGTCGAATTTGAAGACTCTTATTATTTTGCAACTTCACAAGCTGAATATTTGATTAATGAATACAACAAACAGTCTGATGTTGCACCAGATCGTTCTGGATCTCCTAACGGTAGCGTGAGATCAGCGCATTCAAGCTGCAGCTCGCATTGCAATACTCGAGCTGTACGCCTTCCTACCATCTCCACTCCTAAATACTCAGGAAACGTGTCAGAGTGGTTGGAATTTCGTGAGATTTTTATTAGTGTAATTCATGAGAATCAAACGCTAACTAATATTCAAAAAAGCGAGCTTCTTGATGTTGTTATCATTTATGTCGTTTCTAAAAAACATTCCGTGAATGGGAGGTCCTTAGAAACCGGTCAAGTTCTGACCTGCCTAATCTTGACGAGTTCAAGGAATTTTTACAAAACACAGCAAATCTTCTAGAAACTCTGGAAGTAAAAAATATTAAGCTTGTACCCGAAAAGTCTTCCAAGGTACATTCGAAATCATTTGTGTCAGGTACCCCTTCGTGTCCATTTTGTAACGGATCTCATCCCTTGTACAAATGCGATAAGTTTGTCAAGCTGTCTTCTCTTGACAGAAATTCAAAGGCAAAAGAGCTCCGTGTATGCTTTAATTGCCTAACTCAGGGTCACCTTTCGAGCCGCTGTAGCTCCAAATATACGTGTAGAAAGTGCAAATCAAGGCACAACACCCTTCTTCATGAAGACAAACCTCAAAATGCTTCTTCTAGTCAACCAGGATCTGCGGTGTCAGCAGAAACCCCTGTTGAAGTAAATCAATCGATTTCTGCATTCTATTCGAATGCTTTGCAGGTATTCTTACCTACGGCTACCGCTAAACTCATCGCTGATGATGGTACGCCTCATGTTGTGCGAATCCTACTAGATTCCGGTTCCCAATCGAACTTCATACGTTCAGATTTGTGTAAAAGGTTGAAGCTTCCAACTCGCGAAGTCAACGTTACTGTTTCTGGCTTAAGTAAAGCTACTTCTCAAATCAAAGCTAGGTGTGATATCAAGCTGCAAGCCCCTCACACCTCATACAGTATTGGCCTATCCTGTCTTGTTCTCGATGAGATTACAGGTACAACCCCAAGTTTTCGCGTCTAGCGAAACAGTTTCAAGGTTCCTGATAACATCAAGTTATCAGATTTGTCCTACGACCAACCGGGCACCATCGACATTCTGATTGGTTCGCCCATTTTCTGGCAGCTCCTTTGTATTGGACAAATTGGTCTAGGCCCAAATATTCCCATCCTCCAAAAAACTCGCTTTGGCTGGATTGTTTCTGGCCCCACAGGCCCCCCTTCTGCGTACCCTGTACATTGCAATCTTAGCACGATCGAGGATGTTTCTGACCCCATTGCTAGGTTTTGGCAACTCGAACATTACCCAGAGGAAAAGGTCCGAACAAATGAAGAGAACGCCTGTGAGGCACATTTCGTGCAAAATACGCAACGAGAAGCGAATGGTCGATTCGTTGTCTCTATCCCTCTCAAGAAACCTGTAGAGGTATTGGGTGATTCATTGCAAATCGCTTAGAAAAGATTCTTATCATTAGAGAAGCGGTTACAAGCGAACCCTGACTTGTCCAATCGCTATTCGAATTTCATGAATGAATATTCTAAATTAGGTCATATGTCCGTTTCAAACCCTAATTTAAACGAGATATCCTATTATCTACCCCACCACGGAGTCTTAAAAAAGGAAAGCCTGACAACTAAACTCCGAGTTGTATTCAATGGTTCCCAAGCAACCACTTCCGGGCAATCTCTGAAGAGTATTCAGATGGTTGGCCCAACCATGCAACAAGACTTATTTTCCATTCTTGTTCGCTTTCGCAAGCATTTGTTTGCTATATCAGCCGACATTGAGAAGATGTATCGTCAGGTTCTGGTGAATCCTAACCATAGGCCCCTTCAGAGAATCCTGTGGCGGTCATCTCCAACTGAGCCTCTTCTGTCATACGATCTGAATACAGTTACGTATGTCACCGCTTCAGCGTCTTTTTTAGCCATTCGATGTTTGACCCAATTGGGCATCGAATGTGCAGCTTCAAATCCCGAAGTCTCTCAAATTATAAAGGAGGACTTCTACGTCGACGACCTTCTGACAGGCGCCGACACTCCTGAGAAAGCGCGTATTCTCTGTTCAAACTTGAATCAGATTCTTGATTCAGGGTGCTTCAAACTTAGAAAGTGGATTTCTAATTCTCCAGAAGTTCTCGATGGAATCCCAGATCTCGATTTGCATCCTGGTGTTCTTGATTTCAGTGCACATGAGCACACAAGCACCCTTGGTTTGATTTGGTCCTTCAAAAGCGATCATCTGATGTTCAATATTTCAAATTCTACAAGTAGTAAGGCTACCAAGCGTAGCATCTTGTCTGAAATATCGCAGATATTTGACCCGCTGGGTCTGCTAAGTCCATGCACCATGGGTGCCAAGGTTCTTTTGCAACAACTTTGAATGGAAAAGTTGAATTGGGATGAACCCGTTCCCAACGCCATACAAGAAAAATGGTTTACATATCGCAGTGATCTTCTCATGCTCAATGACTTAACAATTCCTCGTCACGTCCTCTGTCGGCGCGTGGTTGAGATATAACTCCATGGTTTCTGCGACGCCTCCAACAATGGTTACGGTTCGTCGATATACCTACGTTCCAAGAATCAGGAAGGGGAAGTACAAGTTCACCTTCTCTGTTCCAAGGCCAAGGTAGCCCCTTTAAAGCCCTTGATAATTCCGAAGCTCGAGCTCTGCGAAGCTGTTCTTCTAAGTAAACTTTCCGTGCAAGTTATAAAGGCACAATAGTGCTAGGATGGTTGAAGACCAGTCCAAATCTTCTTAAAACTTTTGTGTGCAACAGAGTTGCAGATGTTCAGCAACTCACTTCTGATGCCACGTGGAGGCATGTTCCTACCGCTTCGAATCCTGCTGATCTTCTCACGCGGAGAATCCCTCCTTTAGTTTTAAAAGAATTAAGCCTTTGGTGGCATGGTCCCACCTGTCTAAGCGAAGGTGAGGCATCTTGGCCTACTTCCAAACATGTTCTTGCTGATCTTCCAGAATTCAAAAAAGAAGCTCAGAGTTTCTCTGTAACCTCTGTTGAACCATTTCCGTTCAATCAGTATTCAAGTTTGGCTCGATTACAACGAGTTACAGCTTATTGCTTTCGTTTTTATAACAATGCGCGGACCCTCAAAGCTGATCGTCTTTCTGGGCCCCTTTCGACAGATGAATTGCAATCATCCCTTGTAAGGCTTGCAAAGCTTTCACAACGTGAGTCATTTCCTGACGAATTTAAGCTGTTGTCACAGAACAAGCCTGTGAAACAATCTTCTGCTTTGATATCCTTGAACCCCTATCTGGATTCCAAGGGACTGCTAAGAGTTGGTGGTAGGCTCCACAACTCTCAATTACCTTTTGACAAGAAGTTTCCTCTAGTGATTTCTGGCAAACATCCATTCGCCAAACTCCTAGTCTCACATGCGCACCTTCGGCTTCTGCATGCCGGACCTCAAATGCTGTTAGCTATTCTCAGAGAACGATATTGGATTACCTCTGGCAGAAATATAGTCAAGCAAGTGGTTCATCAATGCTTGCGGTGTTTTAGATTTTCTCCTAAGTTAACCGAACCCATAATTGGAGATCTGCCAGCCTCTCGTATTCAATCATCGCCCCCATTTCATACGACTGGTATGGATTATGGTAGACCGTTCATGATAAAGGATCGCAAAGGACGTAGTTCTAAACTAGTGAAGTCCTACCTTTGTCTATTCGTTTGTTTTGTCACAAAGGCAGTGCATCTTGAATTGGTCGCTGACCTTTCTACTGAAACCTTCTTAATGGCTTTTCGCCGGTTTGCAGCTCGTCGAGGCAAACCGCTCCATGTCTATTCAGACAATGGCACTAATTTTGTCAGCGCTAATTCCGAATTAATCGAATTAGGCAAGTTTCTTGCGGAACAAGGCCTTTCCATTTCCGAATCAGTCGCGAACGACGGAGTAGCTTGGCATTTTATACCCGCGCACAGTCCCCACTTTGGCGGATTGTGGGAGGGCGGAATTAAGTCCTCCAAACATCACATACGGCGCGTTATAGGTAACGCTAGTCTAAATTACGATAAATTTTGCACTTTGCTAGCACAGGTGGAAGCGACCTTAAACTCCCGACCCCTGTCTCCTTTGTCCGCTGATCCAAACGACCTTCAGCCTTTGACTCCTGCTCATTTTCTGATCGGTCGTCTTTTGGTGTCACTGCCTGATCCCAACGTCACTAAGATAGCCGAGTCTCGGCTGTCTAGATTCCAAAGGATACAACAGCTCCACCAAAATGTGTGGAAAAGATGGAGTAAGGAGTACATCTCAGAACTCCAACAGCGCACCAAATGGCGCACACACTCTTCGGACCTCCAGCCGGGTTCCATGGTGCTCATCAAGGATGACAACCTTTCCCCTCTGAAGTGGAGGTTAGGCCGGGTCACCGAGCTGCACCCTGGCCTTGACGGCGTTACGAGTGTGGCGTCAGTGAAAACTGTGTCAGGGATCGTAAAGCGATCCTTCGCCAAATTGTGCCCGCTACCTAGTGTTGTGAACTAGTACGTTAGCGTCTTGCGCAGTGTTTCGTGAAGTTTTTTGGTTTTCCATTGTTCGGGTTCTCTTGTATTACCTTAAGATCTATGTATTATTATGCTTTGTATATGTCGATTTTAGTTACATGTCTTACTCTAGCTGTTACATGTCAAATTTGTACTGTTGTTATTTGAAAGGTTACCCTTTCCAAGGCGGGCGGTATGTTAAGTGTTTGATAAATTTTGCCGCTTCGCTTGTAGTTGTGCGTTGTACTATGCGCATTTCAGCACTTCTTGGAGCGCGCCTGCCCTCACCACTTACCCTCCGTCTGTCAAACTGACTGGACGCGAGCAGTCCACTCCGAGAAACGCTAATTCTTTGTTTAAATGTTCAAATGTTTGTGTGTTAATTTATTGCAAATAAATTACCTACTTTGCTTTCAACGAGTGTATAATTTAGTGAAGAATAAATCCATACAGTCCACTACAGTTCGATTCGAGCTAGCAACCAGACGTTTCCAAACATAGCGGAAAACTGGGAAGCTCCCCAACAATTTGACTGTCGCGTAGTTAGCATGGGGGTTTTGTATGTTTAATGTTGGCTGAGCTGATCGGAATTATAAGAAAGTCACAATTTTTATAAGACAGATTTTTAATAATAATCGAAGCTAACATGCTGCAGCAGACCGTAATAGATGTTTACTATACAAGTGGAATAAGTGCTTGTATAAGCGCACAAGTATGTTAATGATGCATTATCACACATGTATTGCACAAAATTTTATCTACAACCGCCCAAAATTGAGAAAAGTGTAGAAAGAAAAATGTCAGATCTGTCATTTTCAAAAATATTTTAGTAGGCAAATGTCATTATGTCATTCATTAGTGGTTGTAATGAGCTGCATTACATAACGGAAGTAGTGTTAAATGAGTGACGTAATAAGTTACTTATCCCACTGGAGTAGATAAACAATTTTTCGTAGTCGGAAAATTATGCACTAGTTACCAGTATACAAAGCAGCATATGAGCATTACAATGCAAGAAAGTGACAAAGAATGGATAATTTACAAAATGTTCAATGCGTTAACCAGGCATGAAATTTTGTAATTAGGTAAATTTTATTTATATTTTACACTGTTTAAATGTTATCGGATTTTGGCCGTTTAGTTCAATTCCTCACTCAAAAACGTAATTTTCTGGACTTAACGCCTTTAACACTTGTACGGCAATATAACCCTATGCTGGTACATCATGTAAAACAAGCTAATTCAAATGAATAAATAAATATTATGAGCCAATATCGTCTAATGAAGCTGTTTTAAATTATATTTTAAATGTAGGTATCGTAATCTGTAATGTATTTACCGCAAATATAGTTTCAGCGTATTATACAATATTAGCTTCACTATTACAACGTACATATCACATCTACATACACGCACCAATGCACTTTCTGTGCACGCGTCGTACAAAATGCAAATGTTGCTGTTATTCGACTCGTCAGAGGATATCATAAATTAGGCTTAAGTTGTTCCGGGAATACATTATCGATATGCTTAATATGTAACTTAATAAGACCTTATCATAAATTTTGCGTTCTGGAGATTTAGCACCCAATCGAGGTCAGTAATTTAGTAATTAAATTACCTTAAAGTAATTCAAATACTGTCAGTAATTTCAATTACCACAGGTAATTCAAATACATGTAAAGTAATTTAAATACTTTAGAGTAATTTAATTACACAAAAGTAATTGAGTATCTGAATGTAGTAATTAATTACCTTCAAAAAGTAATTATCAAGTACTTTTTAACAAAAATGGCAATTCCCAATTACAATTACCGCATTTTGAAAAGTAATTCAATTCCAAGGCAAATAAACAAAAAGAAATTTAATTACTAATTTAATTACAAAGTAATTAATTACTGCCCAGCTCTGCATACAATCTTGTTGATAAGCAAAAAAGATAGAGACTTGGCCCTGGTCTCATTTTCATCCGGTATTTGTAATCAGGTCAAAAAAGAACAAATATCCCATGAACAAAAATTATGAAACGCCATCTCCAAGTGAAAAAGCGAACGTTTACACTCCCTTAAATTTAGATAAATAAAATTGTAAATCGTTTAAACTTACCGCTAAGTATATGTTAAATCGTATTTTTTATTTGTGGAAAAAATAAAACAAATGATAAACAATTAGTCAGAACAATATCCCGCTCAATGTTCTGCAATAGTATACGCTTTCCACAGTTGATGATTTCGGTGTGATAACGGAGCACGGAAGCTAAAATTCTCGTCAGAGATTAACTGCGCTATAAAATAGAATTTTCGCAATAGACTTCTGGCGTCAAAATTATTATACACTTTAATTGGTGTAATAAACGTAGTCATGCACAAAACAAATGCTCCAGTAATCCTTCGCAATATTATCAACGAACAAAAGTTTTCGGAAAGGATTTCTAGGCACAGAGTTGAATGCGATTATCAGAGGCGCCAAGTTGACAGGATAACCTATAAAGTTTCCGCTACAAAACACAGCAATATGTCTTCTCTTGCATCAATTTACGTGAATTTGATTCTGAAAATTAACTAACTTAATTTTATTGCTAATACACAGCAACAATGCATTGTGCATCAGAGTATGGAAGTGAAAATTCCCCACGAATAGTTCACTACAGCGAGAGGACTCGAATGTCTGACCTTGCATTTTCCAAGAAACCAAAGCGACTATAAAGTTTTAGTAACGAGAATGTGTGAGTGTTATCACATTGCGTTTGCTCCTCTAAAGGTGTCAAAATGTAAAATCACACAAGAAAAGATTGAACAGTCACTCAGAACCGATTACAGATCTGCAATCTAAGTGATCCAGGTGGTGGGTTCTGAGACCAAAAGGGGAAAATACCAAACAAGGTAATAAATGCGTGAAATATTCACGATACGTCAAACAACGTGCCAGGACAAACCGAGATTTACCTATAGTAGTTGGCAGAATGCCACAGGTAAGTATGCTTGTAAAATACTATCTAAGCTTGGCATAACCAGGATGATTTCAGCGATTGCACATACCACACGCAATGGCTGAGCTAAACTTTTAAATAATATCAAACGATTTAAATCCACATATAGTGAATCCCCGAAAATTCACTACAGAAGCAAGTTGTCAATCAATATCGCAAAATAAAAATGGATACAGGAAATCGCTCTCTCTACATACTGGCAATTTCAAAAATCATCAAACATTTCCCCAGCTTACAAGATTTTTGAAACACAACAATAGAAAAGAAAATTTAGGCAACCGAATGTACATCAACGAAGAAGCTGTGGCTTAAGCCACGTCATAATAGCTGAAATTAGCTTACAACTCAAGACAATCTCTGAATCCGAACTTAGCTTTAATCAATGTAAAATTTAAACTTAACATTATGTGAAGGTCTCTTATCGCGGCGTACCATTATCAGAAGGTACAATTCTTAGGGATTGTTTGTAACTACGATTTTTTGTTGCGATTTTGGCCGCATAAATATATTTTTGCACTACTAGTCTCAGAACGCACCGTTATTGGCCTATCTTTAGGTCGTGAAGTTGATTTTCTCCACCAAGGGAGAGAAAGTAAAATAAACAATTTTCACCGTGGTAACTAATAAATTGCTAAGTTACCAAATATGACTATTTAGTTTTGACGTTTTAAAGAACTGTATTGTCAGGTTGACAGTTAAAATATTTTCGAAATTTGTTGGGAATTTAGGTATTAAGCCGTTTGGTAGTGCAAAAAATAGTATATACACCACGGTAGCGAATCGTCTTATAACCTTCGCGCTTTAGATACTTCGCGCTGCAAGCTCAGTATCTAATATGCGCTCAGGTTATAATACTGCGCTTCGCTACCTTGATGTATAATATACTATTTTATGATTGTTATCTTAATAGGGTTCTTCAATTTACTGGATGATTTCATTTACAAAGCGAAGTGCAGTTACGTGTTTTTTGAAATAAAATGAGCTTCTTATAAACCTCGTAAGTCATATCTGGCGCTCAGTACGCATACTTTCCATCACCGAGAGAAATATACTCTTGGCAGGAATTTTCCTCAGTACATCATCGGCAGACAAAGCACCAGGTAGAACTATTAAAGATAAAACAAATTTGTAGCCGTATTTTCTAGGTACAATTACATTGACAATCTTGAGCGAGCTTTTTTTATTTTAGTCTATGGTCCACCCCTCACGCTGAGCTACTGAATATAATTGAACTTGTTTCCAAAAAAGATGATAATGCTGGAATCATAGCGACGTATCATATCATGATCTTGAGATTTGTTGACTTTACGGTTTGTCTGCTCTACAGTTACTAGAAGTTTTTTTTAAAATAAAAACAGGAACTAGTCTGAATTGAAAGAGCGTGCTTTAGAATCTTTGATGTGTATGAACAATAAACTAATATACAGGTGAAGAAGTGGAAACTAGGAAAATACTTAATATTCTCGCCTTTCAAACGGCAAATCAAATATGTAAAACCACCTTTATAACAGTGCTCGAGGCGACTTGCAAAGACACTAGATTTGTCAGATCCCTATCGACATATTCTTCAATCTGCATGACTAATTTGAATGGTCGGAAAAAAGCAAGCTTGAAATAAATAAAAATTGACGATCTGCCAGCAGCCACCTACCCTCATCTGCCTTTATGGAAACAAAACCTTTAAAATTTGCGGTCGGCAACAAAAGGGTAATGCCGGTGTAAACGGAACAAACTCGATCGCAATAGTAGACAATAAACGTCACAAATCAGTCACGCCAGACATGTTTGCGTTGTGAAAAGCACGAACTACGTCCTTCTTCATTGAAACGTTCTGGGCGTGTCAATCACCGATGATCTATAGAACGATTTCATTTCGAAGAGCAAATTGAGTGCTAGACTCGACTGTTATGATTGAGTTCGATTTTAGGCTCATCTGTAAAAATGAAAAGAGAGGCTTCATTGGTATTTATTAAAAAGTTCGGCGTCGGAACCGAGAATTGCTTTAAGATGTAAATTTTAACTCGATTTTTTATGTACTCGCGTGTCTTTGTGGAGTTTTAGTCGACTAAATTTCGCTCGCTCTAATCGAGTTATTAACGCACAAGGTTGTAAACCATGCCAGTCGGATTGAATGTGCCTTTTATTATGCTAATTCGAAGCGAGGATCTCCGCGGTGCAGGTGCTCTTGGGGCCCCGAATACTCTCCGAGAAGCCCCTGGTTGTTTGAAAGTTAGCACTTAGTGAACGAATTAACTTAGAATTCACCATTAGCTCCGGGCTATACACGATGACGTGGTACTTGTATGACGTGCCCTCCAAGCTGATTTCAGCGAATCAAAATACATCCGCAGTTTTTAATAAATCCTGGTGAAGAGCGAATAAAAGAGCAAAGGAGAAATTTGATTTAACTTGCAAACGAGATCTCAGGTTGTTTGAATCACACCTTAAATAAAGTAGATGGTATGAATAACTAGCTAGCTTTTAGTATGCACAAGTTGTTCACATGCAAATCGTAATTTGGTAAGCAAAAAGAGCAACTACAAAACTAGATAATCTATTTAAAAATCGTAGCAAATTTGAAGGTTAAATAAAAATAAGTAAATCATTTGTATTTCTTTGCTTCAGGATTGCGTCCACTGGTTTTGACCTAGAGTACACAAAACTGATTCTTATAATTTCTATGGATTTGCTGCTATCTCAAACATTTTCTTGTGCAACTCTAATTTGTTTTTACTTCCTTTTACAATAAAGGAAGTATTGGATTCACACCAAAAATTCAAAATTGAATTTTCAACAAAATTTTCACGTTTTAAAGTCCCCTGAACCCAAAAAAACATGTTTTGGTTTATTGGTCTGTCTGTCTGTGTGTTTGTCTACCAAGCTCTGTAGAGTGATGGTTATCACATCTGTTTAGCATTCGGGAGGTCGCGGGTTCGATTCCTCTGGCCGTCTGCTCTGATTCAGGTTTTTAGGTGGTTTTCCTGAGTCAACAGAGTACCTTATCTGAGGCGAATGCCGGGGCAGTACTTTTCCACCTCTCCTGGCTTTCCTTCCATTCTCCAGCCCTCCTTTTTCTCACCCATCCTATAATTCCCGTTTTTGGCTGAAGAGAGACGCAAGGTCCCTATAGCAGCATGCCCCCAGTTGGGGAATTGAAATTACCCTGAACCTTTACTTTTGTCTCTCTGGCTGTGCGTGAACAGAATATATCAAAAACGAAACGAGGTATGACGTTGAAACTTCGAATTTAAGTTTTGTGTACTATCTAGATGTGACAGCAAGCTTTTGAAGAAAGTCGCACAACCGGAAGTATGGTGCTTACTCATGTAATTTTTCAGTTTTTCTAAATTTTTTTCAAAAACGCTCTAACGATTTTTTCAAACTTTACATTTTTATTACATTTTTAATGTGTATTGATGTGAGATAGGCGATTTTCCAGATGAGTACCTCTAAAATAGGTTTGCTTTGTTTTTTTCTTTTGTTTGTCCGGCGACCGTTTAATCTGTGTTTACAATAAATTCGGTATATCGGGGGTCTCCGGGGAGTCGGATAATTTGTTCAGCGCCACAGACTTGTAGTTTCCCCTGGAAGTTTCGAAGGTGGTCGGAAGATTGACACGTCCCTGAGCCAGCGCTGACCCGGTGCCCCTTTGAGTACTGGGTAAAAACGCTCGTCACTTAAACCGGCGCCAAAGCGTTGCCCAGATTAGGAGAGGACGTTTTGTGGGGGGAGATCGAACTTGTCAGAGACCAGCGCCGAAGTTCGGTCGGTGTCTTACGAACTGGGGATTATGCACGTCGCTTGAACCGGCCTCTTGTGCATAATCAAGGTGAGGTTATTTGGGCTTAGGAAAGGTTATTGGTCAGGTCAGGCGAACTTCAAGAGTTTCTCATTCTGACCTAGGCGAATGCTTTTGTATGCTTTTAGGGGGTCCGAATAGTACGATAAACGACTGCGTTGAAGACGCGCTCCCCGTTCCCGCTCACCCCGTGACTACCACCCAAATCTTGCAACAAAATATCGGGTTAGAATGTACTAAGGTAGTGACATTCAAATTTGAAATAATTAAAATTATATATATATATTATGGTCTTTAATATAAGGGTTTAATATCAAATTAATAAGGTTAAAAGAATACAGTATTAAAAATTACAAAGATCATTTAATTATTATCTGAGATGAACAAATTCCATTCAATACATTGACGTCAATGTCAAACAATTCATTCAAGGTTGGTCGTTTTTCCTTCCAGTGAAAAAAAAATAAGTTTCTTGTTCTTTATAATTGTTATTCGTTGATAACGAGGGCAGATTGTCCCTCGAAACGTTCGTTATTAATATTTTCGTTATTTAATATTTTTAATTTGCAGAGTGGCGAAATACCCAAATAAGAATATGAATTATGAATTCACGCCACAAAGAAGTTTCAGAGATTATAATTTTATTCCTTTTTCGTACTCTTTCCTGAAATACTTTACTGTACAATTACTGACTTCAACATTCACTTAACATCACTATTCCTTTCATAAAATGATCATGGATTACCTGTTATTAGTGATCACTCTGCAGCAAACTGTATATTAGGCTAAAACTATTTAATGAAGTTTTACAAAGATATATACAGTACAGTTGATAAAGGTGTATGTCTTCTGAGTGCAATTATTTATAACTGTAAACAAAGTTGCATAAGAAACTTTTTGAGATAACTTCAAGGAAACCTACTCCTCATATTATATATGCAAATTCTAAAACTTTTGCAGAAAGCAACATTAAAACGTTGTTTTATTAAAGAAAAGGGCAATCATACTTAAACGGCGTATTCTTTTTTTATTTTATAGTACCACTTGTACGCTCCAAACTAATTTTCTGGGGTTCGTTCCGAATTAATTTTCAGAAAAACATGCTCTTATAAAGTATGTAATTGTCTCATCAATAAACTAAACTGCCGGAGAGCCATAAAAATGGGCCCTTAAGGGTTGATGGATCAACAGAGTGTGACAGACCCGCATTGAAACATTAAATATTTTTAATACTCCATCATAAACCACCAACTTGAGAAGAAGGGGTGATAATTCCTTACTGTCTCATGTGCAGAATAGAATCTACCCTTACAGCTTATGGCTGTCACACGTTCCTTTTAGATGACTGAAAATTACACTTTTCTATTATAACTAATTTATTGAAGACAGCCTTGAGGCGTATATTTAATTACTTAAGAAACATCCCTAAGAGTTCTCGACCTATAAAACGAACGAGTCATTTAGAAACTATTAGTCTCGATCGATCTTGTGTTCTTACGGGAAGCTACTTATTAGTTATAGGCGGATGTTTGAGAAGCGACCGTAGGGTTGGGCAGTAATCGTAAATTAATGCAGCGGAAAATTTCGAGCTTGCAGGTCATCAATTACTTGCTATTAATAAGCAAATCTTGAGTGACAAGGAGTCAGTTCTGGTTTTTACGTGTGTTATTTTGAATGTCAGTTTGTTTTTCATGATATCCGGAGTGGACTCAAACCTAAATTAATTATATACTACGAATAGCGAATCTTAGCAACCACAAGATGCAGATTTTTTTATATTCCTTAACATGGTTTCAGCCATAAGACTTTACTAACGTATGCAAAGAAGCATTAAGTTATTAAACTTTAGATAGTCTGTGCAGCAATAATATAATCCTAAAATTAATGTATAGACCGATTATACCTACTACCCTTTTCCAAATTACTGCGGACTAGATAACACTGCTTTGGATTTTTTTATCGATGTAGGAGCATCTACCGAAGTTTGCACCGCTCGGAATTCCCAGTGGACGTAATGCCAGGTGATTATCGCACGGACACATCGCCATGCTTAGTTTAATCTGGGGGAGAAACGCCCGTTTTGAGCGCTCGTCTGGCGATCAAATGGTGTAATTGCAATTAAATGAACGACTCGGCCTATCCGATTTTAAATAACAGTTTTGTGTCAGCTTCGATTATTCCTATCGGCGTTTACCTTCTCAGCGTTTTATTGCATCCGGTGATATTCAACACTACCCCTACTACCTGCACTTTCAAACACAGCATGCATAGAAATGTCATATAAAATAAAAGTTTCCCTGCGTAAAGCTGTTTCAGCATTATTAAGGCAATATTTATGCAGATATAGAATTTGAGCTGAAATTATTTTCAGGTCTTTCAAGTTTGCTTTAAATTTGTTACTTTAAATATGCGTCAAAATCTGGTGTAGGTACTGTCATTAAATTATTACTTTTTCGCATGTCAGTGCTTTTGGGACAGCTAGTGACCAAGAGTTTGTAGATTGCTTTGATTGATTAGATTCAGAATGCTTTAGAACGATTTTTTTGCCTTTTGTAGTACACGTCATTTTTGTAAGTATAAGTATAAAATGGATCCACAGTGTAAATAAAATAAAATAAATTTGGATTATGATACGCTGCCGCCGCCAACAACGTCAGAGGGGCCTGTAGCACGTGCAGCAGGTCAACGAAGAGGGCTCGCTCAGGTCGGAGTGTCTTGGTGACAGTGCTGCGATTCATTTTACTTAGAACTCAAAGTAAAATGGCACCGCAGGCAGGTTGTTTGCATTGGAGTGGCTGTGCGGCGTTCAGCTACTTAAGTGCAAATAACCTCTAGATAGTTTTTTCCAAATTTATCCCTCTTATCTCCATCTAAGTATTCGCTTAAGGGAATTCAGGTAAGAATTCGCCGTGGTTAGCTGCTCGCGGACTCGTGCATTGCTGGGCCGTTTCTCTTAACGTTAAGTGAACGAGAGCTGCAGGTCAATTGTGATTAAGTTAGCGGTGTTCAAATTTTTGCACATTATTTACGTGTAAATTTAATTTGTACGGGCGCAAACGCCACAGTTTTACTTTTACTTCTACCGATAGCGTGGAAGCTCTTTTTTACTATCTATGTGCCGCGGAAAAAAGAAAAGTGTAAGGTATTAACGTCTGAGCAACTGAAATGGGCCATATTCTCAGGTGAGACATATACAAGCCCAAGAGTAGACGATAACCTACTACAAGAGGCATCATCTCACCCCTATACTGTAAGGTATATTCCCTATGCCTAGAAAGTCATGACCGCTTGTTTTCGTTCTATTTAATTTCCTGCTAAGGACATTGAAACGACTGGTAAGCAGGTCTATAAAAAGGTGTACTGATTTATTCACTTTCATATCCATGATAATACGCGTACCAAGCAGACAAGTGGCTTAGGTCAGCTATTAAAGTGGCATTCGATAATGTTTCCCCTCATACCCCCCATGTATTTTGCAATGAGAACACCATTGTGAAGTGGCTCAAGGCCTTGTTAGCTAAGCAGAAAGTCATGGAAAATACCTTTGATATTGTTATTCGCAGCAGAGACTATTTCCTCAGAAGCTCCTCAAAATTTTTGATCTTATCTGAATCCCAGTCTCATGCAGGCTGCAATCTGGAGTTGGGTATGCGCTAGACAAATTCCAGGACCCTTGTTCAATAATATCAGATAGCTTCGACAACTTAGTAGAAAACAAATAAGAATCGTGGTAGATCTGGTCACAGGCCACGTTGATGTTAAGAAAGAGCTTCACATAAAGGGCTTCCAGGAGATCCCAGGTGTAGATTTATAGGATTTGTTACGTGGAGGAAGTTTTCCAGAGCTTCACTGGAATAATTGGTAACGGTAGTTTAAACTATCGCCGTGAATTCACACGCCGCAAATCGAAGGTTTTTTCAGAGTTGCGTCGATAGGCGAAGATGACTGTTTCGCGGTATTTAAAAACGAAACGGAATTCGGAATTTCCAGCTTAATAGGAAAGCTAAGTAGATTCGACAATCGTCGTGAATTTTCAAAAGTGGCACGGTAAGGTTTTATCGAACAAGTGCATTTACGAAACGGGACGCTTATATCACAAACATAAAAACCTTAGCTTAACTGTCTCTGGTCAACTCTAAAAATGAATATTCTCGTATCGCGTTTATCTTATTTTATTCAATCTACATCAACTACTCATATTCAACGGTCTTGCCTTGCACTGACTTAAATGTGATCGGCTCTACTAAGCGGAAATGCTAATCCTTTCTTTTTCTTTGTGGGCGTAAAACCTAGTGGCGGCGTTGAGTTTCAAGAGATCCTAACAAGTTGGAAGATTAAACTTTTACTTACCTTATCAACTGCCTCACACTTACCTATGACTGAAGCTTCAACACTTACTAATCGGAATCGGAATAATAAACAAACTACTTCTCTTTGGATTGTATGAAGAGTATTCCGATTCGTTTTTGAGGTAACAGTAGCGCACCCTTTGGACGTGATGGTAAAATATTTAGCAGGGCATCGTTAACATTATTGTTGTAGTTCTACCGGTAAACAGTTATTCTTTATTTCGATGAGCACCGCTCACGTTGTTTTCTTGCACGGATTTGAGTATCATACGCCAAGTTTTATTTTCTACGATGGCTTTGAGAGAAAGCAACACGAGTTTCGCATAGTAATTGGCCGGAAAAGAGTTTTATTATACGTACATTTGGTACAAATTTAACTAACAGACGATGTGGGTTAGCTGATTCTGGATTTACATGTACCAGACAGCTTTTGTATTTTCATGAATTCCACCTGTCTTATGCAAATCCAATTATCCATCAATCACCCTGGAATCTCACTTCCAACCGTACTTTATAGGATCTGCCTTAAGTACCACAATTCAAGTAGATGTACAAAAACATGATCGATCATTAACTTTGCAAGATTATAGCTTAAAATATTCACTGAATGTGTATGTATTTCATTATTGGCTAGAACGTGTCTATGTATCAACTGAGAATAATTTTTACGTGTCAAAGAACGATTCCTTATTTTATTAATCATTTATCTATAAGGTGTATTGCTTGAAATTTTAAAGTTGCCTGATCCTTCGCAAAATTATTTATTCAACAAATGTACATAGCTATCCAAACAAAAATTTGTGTATTTTTATTTTAAGATAATTGAATTGATAATGATACCTCAATTGTTCATTTTTATGATATTAAAATATTAGCAACCACATCACCGTCCTTAGATTTATAAGGGTTTTAACCATTTACGTTTAATATTGTTTATTAGTGCCCAATAAATGTAATTAACCTTACATTTTATTTGGATGGTATTTCATACTCCTTCACCTGTCATTGTCAAGGTAAAACTTAGTTGAGTAATTCTAGTTATCCAATACCTCAGTACCTTCTAGTAATTGGTTTAAAAATACAATGTTCTAATTATTTCGAAATATTGTAATTAATTGAGAAAATTATTTAACCCATCCCTACTCTATCACGATTTCTGTTTCGGGAAAATTTCATAGTGACAGCTCCATACCTGAATTTGGTTCTTGTTAAATAATGGTCACAAGGGTAGTAGTCCTACTACTAACGAAGGTTGTACTGTGAACAATGAGCTTTAATGGCCTGAGTGTTGCAGTTTTGCATTTCTGTGTTAATACTGACAATATTAAATACACAATTATTGGTTAACTGGTTCTAACAGCGTGTATTTAAGCAAAAATTAAAACTTCACACAATCTCTAAAAAGCAATAATTGTCCTATTGTCTAATTATTGACCGAGCTGTTTCTTACAATTTAGTTTAAATACTATGTGCTGTAATAAGGTTTCTTTCTGAGAACGTATAAAACAGTTTTAAATGCCTAAATTATGATTTAAAGAAGCCTGTGCAAATATCCTAACTAAAAGATGATTAATGCATTTTCTTTAAAGTTGAAATTTTAATAAGAAGTCGTTACGTTGCTGTAATTTTTAAGTATAGCATCCTTATAAAGCAAAAGTTAGGTACCGGGATACAAAGTGATTGTTTGAGCGAGTCTGAAAAGGTTTAAATAAGTCTCACAGGCCAAGAACCGAGTGAAAAGGATGTAATAATTACGAGGACTTTAATTAATAGAGTTTATTACGAGCTGTGGAAACCCAGCGCAATTCATCCAAACTGCAAGCGAGATCTTTCCTACTGAGGCCATTCCAACCGAGCAATTGTACTTTTATAAATCCTAACACAATTATGTCGATTTGTTCCAGTTCCAGCGTTGATTTAGCTAGATATTAAAGGAAAATCCAAATGCAAGCTCTGAGTCGGCGGTTTGAACATAATTCGCAATGAACTTCCAAATTTGGCTTTGATAATGGTAAAATGCGTATCCCACCGCGCTTATTAAGGGTTAACCCATTTATTTCTGTTTGCTTTGTATTCACAGCCCAACGTGAACGTGGATTTGCACTCTCCCCGAGTTCCTGGTTATGCAATTCTACCAATATTCGGTTATTTTGCCGTTCCGGCCGAACGTTAATGAGTCGGACACTTCTAAAAAGTTTGCGACGTAGTCAAAGCCATTGTTGGCTTTTCAGCTTCTGTTGGTCTTTGATCTCAGCCGCTAATATCACTGTTTGGAAGTACCACTTCACCACTCGATATTTGGAGGGAGATTTCAGTTTCACTTAATTATTTATCATCTGGCAGTTCCCCAATTTCCTAATTGAAAACATTTTTTTGTTCCTTTCTCCTTATTAGTGTGCTTGCATTTGATAATATGATTTATAGAGAAACATTTAGGATACCTGTTTATCATATAAAAAGTAGCATAATATGAATTAACAATCTGTTCATTAGATGTACGAATACATGGCCACGTTTTCTTTAAAGCGTTTAAGCGTCTTCTTTTATTCACCTCAATGGAGAAAGCTATCTGCACAGTATGATAAGAAGTCACTCGAAATTTGACTAATGTACATATGTTACATATTAAATACCACACGTCCTTTATTACAGAAGGTAAGCCCTACAAAGTAATACAATTTCCAATTCTTAACAATATATCTGACGATATCTTTTTCTACATCTTTAACCGACATCAAAGAGTAAGTTTCGATAAGCAACTGCGTCCACGTACTGTTGACAGAGCTATTAATAATACATTTGAGTTTAGGAATGGAGAGGGGTTTGCTACTACAAACAGGACAGATGAGAGTCGAAAGGAAATACACACTTGCAATTCTTAATGGCAACTGTGGCGACAGAACTAGTCACCTATATCCGTTTAAATTCGCATTGTAATTAAGTAGATCAAACTAAGGAACACTAAGGTGAGGAAAATCATTAGAGCCAACATTAATAAATAGAGCCAAATAAAGGTAACGATATGGAAAGTTGTCATCACAGTCTCAAGAATCAGAATATTGCAAACGTTGGTCTTTCCCACCGCGCTCTATGCATCAATTATAGGCTTAAAACAACTAATTGGTGTTTGAATTTTAAGACAATGATTTTAACGTATTTTTTGTGTTACTAAATGTATTTTGTCTACTTATATTCGAGTAGATGCAGCTATCATCTCGCACGTAGGTATTACTAAAAGTTAATCCTAGTTTTATTTAATTTTATTTGTTTTTTTTTGTATGTGCTTCGAGGTCAATAGATTTTGTAAACAAATTGGCTTTCCTTGTGCTGGTTTGAAGTCAGTTTCATTCCAACAATGCTATACAGGGGGAGCCAGTTTCCTGTTGTGGTAAATATTAACAGTTTCTATCGACTAAATGGTATATTACAAAGATTTTATGTTCACTGAGCAAGCAAGGTGAATCCTTTTTCCTCTAATTTTTTAATATTGTTTGTAATTATCTTCTGCACCCGAACATTATTATATTGGTTTCAGTTTCTTATTTGCGTCTTTCTTGCATATGACATTTGACTTTCTTCTTGGAGGCGTCTATCTTAATTCAGGGGCTTCCTTGGGTGCTCTCGTACACTAATGATAGAAGGTTGTGCAATTTGAATGGAACAGCTTTTCTCTAAAACATTATTTAGTTATTGCTAACTGTATTGATGTCTTAGCACTCTAGGAAACAAATCAGACGTCACATTCTTCAAAAGTGGTAGAGTTAACCGAATGCTAGGGACAGGGTTCATGGTACAAGAAAGAATAAAAAACAAAGTGATGACATTTAGACCAGTATCAGAACGAATGTGCGATTACGTTTAAAAGAGGAAAACTGTAATATTAGTATTATAAACCCACATGCCTCGTCAAAAGAGAAAGAAGACATAGAAGAAGACCTATTTTACGAACTAATGGAAAATGAATATAACAGGTTAAAAAGTAGGTAAAGAGGATATATATACACCAATAATAGTGTAATGCTTTTCGGTGTATTTATTCAATAATAGAATTAATTAATATTGCCCAAATAAGTGGGTCGTTCTTACTGGGTCCGGATTCGATTTAAATTCACTTTGATTCCAAGAATACCAAGTAACAGAAATTACATTTATCCACCCCTATGTACAGTTCACGTATTAAGGATAGAATTAAATCAGCATGTAAATTGTATATAATCATATGTACAAAATTAACATCTAATTGTATTCCACTTGCGGGAAGGCCACTCAAATGGCAGGAGCGGGTTCGGTTCCAAACTGGTTCACAGCCACAGGCATTCCCAGAGTATTTGGCTGATGTTGACAATACTGCAAATTTAAACAAACTTCAACACAAGTGCAGTGAATACATGGTGTTATCAGTTACTGTATGTAATGAAAGCAAATAAATGTTCATATACCACCTTGGATTACTTTCTCTCGAAGGCGAAATGTCCCTCAAGTGCGCGGCTGTGGAATTTGAAAGGTTATCTTTGTTTGATAGTGGGTGAACAGCGCGTGTCAAGGACGTGTAACAACAATGCTCAAGGTATGTTAATTTTAGACCTGGGGGAATCACCTAGTATGTGGGGTAGTTCGGGTGGCGTGTCGGCCAAAAAGGTTTTGGTGCTGTCGGACTGTGTAAATACAGCCAGGCCTGCACGTCCGGGAAAATTATTCGACGTAGTTCGGTCTCGGGAAAAATTTAGCGCTAATCTCCATGCACCCGCTAGTAACAGCTAAGATACTATGGGATTTTCTAGAGCTTTGGAATTAGCTAGAGCAAAGTGGCCCAATTCTAAAATCCGCGTTGCTCTTGAAATGAAGAAGTTATGGGAGTTTCGAAACTTTGAATTATTTAAAACAGCGTAACCCGATTCTCAGGTTTGCGTTGTTTTAAACTAGGAAATTGTGGGAGTTTTGGGACTTTTAATTATTTAAAACAGAAAAACCCGATTTCCAGGTTTGCATTGGTTCAAATTACGAAATTATTGGGGATTTGTTAGCTATTTGCCTAAAGGCAGTTTATTTATAGGACGATTTATTCTTCGGGAATATGAATCTAGATTTTCTCGAATAATTTTGATCCTCAGTCCGGCGAAAATTTTTATTTTATACGTTGTTGTCGAGTTCTCTCTCTGGTATCAAGGCGGGAGTAGAAGTGCGCGACGAACAATTCCTTGTTGCGTTCGCGTAGAACCGCTAATTTACAGTTTCGGACGGGCTGAAGCTTTTGCAAAGTTGAAATGCGAAACTTTAAATGCACATATAATTGCATTAGGATTAATTCTCGTTTAAAATAGGAGCGAAACGTTACAATAGGACTTTTTAGCAAGCATGAGGAAGCCAATAATAACGGTCAAAGAATGATACGGTTCGCGGCCTAAAGAGATATAGTGGTGAGAAGTTCACAGTTCCAACATAAGAAAATATACAAAGAGACGTGGATACCCCCTGATCAACAAACAATTAATGAAATAAACCATGTTTTAATTGGAAAAAGGCATATGAAATTTATTACAAATATAAGAAGTGTGAGCGGATGCGCAGACAGTGGCCAGTTCCTACTGAAAATAAACTGTAAATTGGATGCCACAAAAACAATTAAAAGTAAGCAATAATCAGACAAACGGAGGCAGTACGATACAAAATGTTTGGAGATTGAAAATATAAGAAGTAGATACGAGCAAGAAATTAATAAAAGCTGACAGTACAAACAACAGGAGTGGAAGTAAAATGAAAAAAAAACAGCAATAGAAGAAGAGAATAAAAATATTTTATCAAAAATGATTGCAACCGGTAAGAGAAAAGATTGGTTTGACCATGAATGTAGAGAACTGACAGAAAAGAAAAGTAGAATAAGACAGCTGATATTAACCAATCACGATGAAAACATCGAATGCAATTATAGAAACCCAAGGAGAGAGCTAAAAGCAGTCTGCAGGCGGAAAAAATCTGAAGATATGAACGACACGGGAAATCGAGTACAATTTCCAGAGGGTCAACCAATTTACCTATTTGGGAGAAGTAGTAACAACCAACGCCCACGAAGAGCAAGAAATAAATGCAAGGATCGCAAGAGGCAATAAAAAATACGGAATGCTCCTACCTCTGAAACCAACAGTAACTTTATCAAAGTGAGACATGGAGTCTAACGAAAAGCCAGGAAGAAAAGCTGCAGTGTTGCGAAGGGAAAACGCTTAGAACAATTTTCGGTGGCGTTAGAGGAATTTAAGGATGGAGAAGAAGAACCAACACAAATAAAAAGGTCATATAAAGAACCCAAAATAACAGCAAGAATAAAAACGAACAGATTAAGATGATTGGGGCATATAGAGAGGTTGGAGAAAGGAAGAATGACAAAAATTATGCTGCACAGAAGCTTAATAATTGTCAAACGAAGAAGAGGACGGTCGAGGAAAAGATGGTTTCAACGTGTGATGTTCGATATAACTAAGCTGAAAATACGAAATTGGAGAGAGAAAGCTAGAAATAGATGAGAATAGAGGAAGATTACCACCCGGCCTATAGCGCATGTATCTATGACCTTACCGGCGCACGAAATAGAATAACGCAATCTCACTCTTAGAAATTGAGTGGATTCTCACTAATTTCAGGCATTTCAAAACGAAGGTAACATAATGAGGAATTTTATTCACTAAATTAAAATATAATGAGCACAGGGATCAAGAGTACATTGCTAATAACGCTATGAAAGCTTAAAGAGGTTTCTCATAATAGAGAGAATCATCGTCGTAATACCCCGAGACGCTTAATCCAACTGCCTTAACTGATGCTAAATCAGTCCAAGATAATTACATTTCTTGAGGGACGCCGCCTCTCAGTATGTGGCACCTGAAGTAATAACTTATCAGGCCCGATTAGGGGTTCACGTTTTATCCCCAGTTATTCGAGTCGGCTTATAAGACAGTTATTAGAGTCAATAATCCCCAAACAAAGTTGATTCATTATATCTGCCCGACGTTGATAAGTTTCTAGAGCTAAGAAATTAATATTCCATCGCCATCTTTGATGTGCACACTATCGATGGACCTTCATCCGTGTCGGTTGCACGTGTCTTATTGGAAGTTCCAGACTAGACACAATTCTTCAATCCGTGATAAGTTTACGGTGAAAGCGAGGCGCCAAGGTTGATTTTTAGCCGGAGCTAGAAACCAATCAGGAGTGATGTAATTTGACAGCTCTTGTTGGCTTTTTACTGCAAGTTCTTATTGGAGCATTGTCGCTTTTCTTATAAACGTCATCTTAGTGAATTGGATTTCTCGCCATCTCTTCTGCGTTTCATTACTGAAGCTGGGCATAACCCATGCTGAGCGACTTTAATATGTTTGCGGAATAAATTACTATCGCCAGGTTTACCAAATCCAAATCTGACAGTAATATATGCAGCTCAATCCGAATCGACGCGTCTTGAAACTTTTTTATAAACGACCCCAAAGCTAGGTTTTGGAAGCTGAAGCTTTTCCCGTAATTGCTAATTCAAACTACTGTGATTGATCAGTTCGAGCACCTCCTCCAATATTTACGTCGGTAAAGCATCGGGATGACGCATGTAGTTAATTAACGGCAAAGACTGGAATTGAGCCAACGCCGGCGTTTCCAAATTTCACACAAATCGCGCTGTTACTGAAGACAGGTGGGTGTACTGTGGCAAATTCCTACATCGAAGTTCCTAGCTCAGGCCTTGACCTTGCGTCTCCTGAATAGTTGAAATTTTCCGCACTGTGCCACCCTAGCTGAGTTATGAATCCTAATTTTGGGTTTGTTGCTTTTAGGAGCCTAAAATATACTCGTAGCTGCACGTAAATACCTTTTTGTAAGCGAATGTTATTTGAGGATAATGTTAACATTGAAATTTAACTTTTGGGGTTACCGAGACCAAAGGAAATGTTTGCATTAGAGTCGAAACAGACCAGAAGGCATAATATATACCGGTGATGATGGTAATGATGAAGTTTATCTTAGATAATTCTGCTTTATTTTGAAAAACGAAGAGAGTTGATGTTTGCTTCTCCCGTGTTAGCAGTTATTACAAACACAATTACTAAAGTTTTACTCAAAAAATCTATAAAGGGCTTTACTCTGAACTTCCCTCGCAAGTGGACGTTGTGACACTAAACAATTTTAAAAATCAAAGAAAAATAAAGGTAAAATATCTTTACGTTTGTAATAATATTGAGCCAATAAAAGGAAACACTTGGTAAATCAAATTACACCAATTTGCAAGTAAGAAAAACATTACCGGCGATGGGATTCGAATTTCAGCTCTTGCGAACTAGCCTGCGAATGCGATTTCAATGATCGACGCGGTAGCTCAAAGTAAAGCAGACGTTCGCTACCTCGCCCACCGACGAAGCCTCCGATCGGTGAGATGCGGCCGCTTAAAAAACAACGCATTTCTTGACTATTGTTGTATTTTCTAGAACATTTATTTGACGGTTTCCATTTTCGTCAAGGGTAAAGCCTGAGCTATGTGGAAATTATCACTTTTATCTATTGCTCAGTTGAAGCAAAATTAGTTTTTTAGGTGCTCAACCTGTGTATGTTGGATCCAAATATTCCCTCTTTCGTCAAGGGTAAAAACATGTGCCATGTGCAAAATATTACCTTCATATAAATGATAGTTCTTGAGCTAAAGCAAAAATAATTGGTTTAATGTACCCACCATATATAGCCGAATTCAGCCCGTCGGTGGTGTCGATTTCTTGACCCATGGGGTCACCGGCGCTATTAATCACGCCACAAACGGTCTGCGAGACGTGCTATCCAAAATATGGAAAGAGTATTTTATTACAATTTCAAAATGGAGCGTGTGTATATTCATTCGTCTACGGAGGCTGGCCCGAAGGTGCCAGCGCAGAGCGTTATTTAAATACGATGTAATTCACCTATTAATAAAGCTGGTGCAGCACTTTGTTCTTAATTGGCAATATCTTTATTATATGTTTACATATACCGGGTGACCACGAAAGTTGTTACCCCCTAGCTTTTCCCATGGCTTTTAGGGTGGTACAACCTAACACCAACCATTTCAACGTTTCCATGGCCTACTATCTAACAGTTATGTTGTTTTAACGAATTTACGGCCATCTTTGAGATTTGTTAAAAAGTAACTCAGTAGGCCATTTTTGAAACAAATGATAATGTGTGATACGTCATTGAAAAGGAAGTTTTTTGCACATTTCAAGTATTGAATCAAAATGGTAGGTTTCTATTTAAAGGTTGAACCGGAAGTGATTTTAAATGTTTGTTTAGCTAAAAAGTGTCACCCTATAAGTCCATTTTACCCTAAAAGTTTGAAATTTTTATTTTGAAAACCATGGGAAAAACTAGGAGGTAACAACAAAATAAAGGGGCTATTAACAAATCTACTTGGTGAAAATATGAAAATATAACCTGGAATTAATAAAACCATACAATCGGTAAAGAGATTGTGCAACACAGTGAATTGGAAATAAATAACACAGAAGATTACATTATTTGAAGGGATTTGGATTTATTGATACATTCAAGATATAATTAGGATTCATTGGTGACGTTAGTGGTTGTATGGAAGACGGGTCAAACATTTAAAAGGAAGTTGTCGGAGTTAGCTGCTTGATTTGGATGGTTCTGTGGGTGTTGCTGAAACAGAGTCCTATCTGAGGAATAAAGTAGGTTAGATTGGGATCATCTATAATACTGAAACTTACCAGGAATCGATTGGAGTGACGGTGTCATTGATAAAGAGAGCAGGACTAGATTCTACGAACAATAGGAGTTATTGACAGGTTAGATGCGGTTTGAAAGTTGAAGGACCATCATAGTTGTGAATATTGGAGGAATCAGCGGTAGGCGTTGCAGACTGTGAACATCGGGAGCTGTGGACGTTGGGAGCTGTTGATGTTTTGGATATTTGCAGTGAAAGCTGGAGAAGTTTTAAGGTTTGTGTTAATAATTCATACAAAAGCATTTTGAATAATAAACAATAAAAGAAAGAGTGAAAATAAACATAATACAGTACTTACTTTGGTGAATTGATTAATAGATGTGTCAATGTAAAGGATAATTGTCAATACTTGGTTTGATTAAATGTAGAAGTCAAGTTGACAGTTAATGTCATTCAGTAGTCAAGAATTTATATGGAATATAACTAGATTGGTGAACCACCCTGATAAGAGTACTCAATTGAAATAATTAGTTAAAAGTAAAATTTAACATAATTGATTTGAAAAAGAAATTAATTAAGGGCTAGCTCAAAGTGGAGCTACTGCATAATTATATAAGTCGCCCAACGTGGTGCATTGCAATATATAATCGAGATTTTCTCGAGTTTATGCCAGGATGGCATATAATCCGCATGCAAAATATCGTCTTCCACCAAGAAATAGTTTTTAAGTTACACAGACAGACAGACAGATGGAATCGAGAAAACCTGTTTTTCCTCATCTAGGAACCCTGAAACGTAAAGCTCTGAAGAAATTGCGGAAGCTGATTTTTTCGCGAACACAATACTAAAAGACGAAGGAAATAAAAAATGAGTGGTCATTGCACTTGCCACGGGATCAGACAAATACCAATACATCCACGGGAATAAATTCCAAAGTGAGGACAAACTAATCGCGCAATTCCAGATAATTCGCAGCCTCGTCCTGGAACGGTCCTTTAATCGCATCAGTCGCTCTTTGATTACTCATCCGACAATTTGTTACATTGTGGAAATACGTGGCCTGGGCAGGGAGCGGACAGAATAGTATGTTTCCCTTTAATTAAATTCATTTTCCGACAATTTTAAGTAAACTTCAAACGTTTGCTCAAAATCCATAATACGACGTTAAGTGGAAATATATTGGAAATATTATTTAATAAAAAGGGAGTTTATCCAAGAGAAAGTTTCATTGCCTGCGATTAATCAAAGAAATGTAAGTTTGAACAAGCCCGGTCAATAATTGCAGTTATATTATCAACTAATGAATTAAAATTAATCGTTAAATTGTGTGAAAGACGAGATATGCGAATTTTCGCCGAGTGGATACGTAGATATCGAAATCTGCATTGCAAATTGCATTAAAAGTGCTACAGTTTCTCACGTAAATGCAGATTAAAATTTAGTTGATACAAAGAATTGTCTACAATATTCTGAATAAAATATCAGAAAAAAGTAATTACTGAGAAAAAAATTAAAAAAAATCTAGAACATTCTCACTTAATAGATGGATCAAGTAAAATAGCACAGTAGCAAAGTGCTTTTTACAAAACGGTTCAACAGTTCCAAGATTAAAAACTTTGTAACACACTGTATATCACTATTTACTGACAATGCAGGTGAAGCGTTCTGTCTGAAAAGCGAGAGAGTCAGGTCTAGACATTTTTCTACAAGACTCCTTTATTCAGGCAAGAGGTCGGCAATGGTAAAAGCGAAAATACACATAAATACACACACTTGAGCCTTAGCAGCGAAGATATCTCGCCAGATATTCTTACAGAAAGTGTGCTGCGCGTTTTTTCAGGGCGAGGCTTTCAGCAAGAGTCTTTGAAAAGTTATAAACGAGCGGTGGAAACGCAAGTATGCGGAGAATAGCCTACTGACATAACTATAGTACTACAGTTCTGAAACTGAGTGATGGGTAGGAAGAAGTTATGAGACTCAGATGTAAACAAAACTTGGTTTTATCCTTTAGCAGTCTACTATGTTTTTACGTTTGCAAGTCTTATTAAATTTTCCAGTCTATTTAAAAGTTAAACGGTGTGTTGCTAGAGTCATTTACTTTTCTCTACTGTAGAAGATCGCGTAATATACTATAGCCATATTACGTAAAGCAGTGGATAAATGTTGAAAGACCTTTAAAAACTCCTTTCTAAAAAACATAACAAGTGGAAGCGAAACAACATATTACTTAAGTAATCAATTTTCGTAGCTTCAGCTCACTCAATAAATTTCATTGTTCAGTTTAGGATTTAAGTGGTAGGATACAAATGCATCATGTGAAGTTTTTTCGAAAAAGGAGAAATAAAATATTGCATAATCACATAGCTCAACTATTCGAAAAATAAAAACTAATTAAGCGAAGCAAGATGTAACAGTGCATGAGGTATAGCCGAAGTGGTACTTTAAATTTGAATAAAACATCTCGTCTTTCTTAATATTTGAATAATTATTTGCCCTCTGTGTTTACCTTGCTAGCTCAGTGAACATGAAATTCTAAAATATCTCAGTTCGTAGATAGGATGTGTCAGTATTTACAAAAAAACAGGAAGAATCTCTCTCCTTAACTGTTCTCGGGCTGAAACTAACGTCAAACAATGCACAAGAAGATTTATTTATAAACAAACTTATTGACTTTAAAATTCAGGTAAAAGCACATACAGGGCGATCAAAAATAAAATGAATCTCGGCCGCCCGTAAAAGTGGGACCACTGTTTACATTGCACTCTATAAAGCTGCATTCAAACTACAATTAACTGTATTGTTGGTTGATGTGGCTTTAACGCAGTCTAATAAGCTACAAATTATGTATTTTGAATCAAATTTGTAGATTAAAGTGATAGATAACATTAAAATAACACGGAAATAAATTAAACAAGGTGTCAAAAATAGATTTTAAACAAGTTTATGTTTGATCTCACTGTACAAAAACGAGTGGAAAGTAAAAGAAAGCTAGGATTGGCTCCTAGGAATACGTATATGCGAAATAGCTGGGGCTACTCGAAGGCAAGTTACAAATATATATGAAGAAATATAAAAATAACGTTAATAATAATTTACGATACAAGTGCGTAAAGCTACTCTTTAGGCACGAGTGGGGTAGAGTTAACACGCGAGTGAGCGAGCGTTTTAAGTCCAGCGAGTGACTAAAGATGCTTTACGCATGTGTATCGTACAATATTTTATCTACGATAGAATCTAGAAAACACGGTAAATATGAAAAAAAATTAAATGTAAATTAGGATTACCAGCAACCGGTAGTAATTTTGGGTGTTTTAAAAATTTTAACACACGTTGCACAACGTGCCTAATGAAATCATTTAAATACATTACTACTGACGACGTAAACTAATGAAAACATGTTATTAAACAGTCGTTTTACAAACTTAAAACTGCCAACTAAACGGCAATTTTACACACTGTCGTAGATAAAATAATTGATTCAAAACCCTGCCTTAAAGCCGTCTATGGTCGAGCTTGCATGCACGAAAACTGGGCGCGGTATGCACACCAAAGCACATTCTTTCGCGCTCGATAATGCTTCTCACAGCTAGACGTAAACCTCTTCTATATCATATTATTTTCCGATCTGTAAACCATCCAAACCCAGGATAGCGTGATACTAAAAGTCCCTGATAGCGGGCAGGATCAAGATTATAACGAAAAATTTAATGCAATGATCGCTGAAATACAATGAAGAAAATCGAAAAAACTAAATATTCTGTAACTGAAAACCAAATGAGATAAGGACGACTAGGACCATTCAATAGAAAATCCTACAAAACCAGCAGAAGCATTGCTATAGAGAAAATGAACACGACGACAATCAGATGCATTTCAACATTCTCCCAAATACAGGAGAGCTCCTAATAAAATGTTAATAATACAAGTATGTTGCACAATTACGTAGTCGAAATATTAAAAACTAATAAGCAAGTTGAGTAAGGCTTCTACGAGGACTACCCAAAAGGTGAGTTAGTAGGAGGAGGAAACTTACGGAGCTTCTGTTTAGTACTTTTCAAATTAATCTCAAAAATGCACGCCCCAGTGCGAGCCGCGTCATTCGTATTGTCGAACTTCTTTTCGACGTTTGACAGCTCGGGGAGAGATCGGCAGAAAATTGTCCAGTATCCAGCTACTCCAAACTGCAGTCTATGTATTTAAAATTACGAAAATTGCCTCTTTTCTAGTTTAAAGATATTTCACAGCAGCAGATGATTGAATATATTTAAATGCAAATTTTCTATTGGGTTTGGCTGAGCTCAATATGGTGACAAAGTTTTAAAATCTAATTGTCGTTGCGGTCCGCAGCTTGAGTTGGAGCTCGCATAAATGTATTTTTATGAATGTCTGATTTGTATTTGTAAAGCGCAGTGCAGTTTCTCGTCTAAGTTAACTAAACATTTTTAAAGATACAAAAATAAGGTACGGTCCAAAACTCGGATCTGAGCACGGCATACGTTTTCCGAAACCGTAAGCAGGGCTATCCACGGTGGAACCGTTTCATTACATCACCGGCTGATGTCTCACAATGGTGGTGCCGTGGTGTCTTAAGCAACAACAATATTATTTTCTTCCGTTCCACTTGTTTTGCCTTTTGTGTCAATCTTGTAAGCCTGTTGCATGTAATAACCTGATTTTAACCTGTAACAAGCTTCTTCCACAAACATAATGAACTATATCAAATGGTCATGTAAAAGGTGTGTTGGTAAATCAACTACCTAAAACATTAAAAAAACAAAGCACCGACTGAGGGACATATAAAATAAAGCAACTAAAATATTCATAGAAAATGTTTGAAGATCTTATCTTAATCTATTAAAAAAAACTAAAAAACAATTGAAAAAAGGTAGTCAAGGCGATCACACTTCTATAAGAAAAGAAAAATATGGAGGACATGAGAAAGCTCTGTTTCAGATGATAGATAGATAGATAATACTAGGAGCATGATTGACAGGATAGCGAATCAAAAGGAATATTTTTGCAAAGAAAAATAAGAAAAGTAGGAGAATCAAGAATTAATGATAAAGTTGGTGATGCATTTGGACTTATATCAGTGTTGAAGCGGGAACTTGGATCTTGCAATACCATTTTGTTCCTATTTTCATACAGCAGTAATATTATCAAGTGTTATCGTCTATCTATTGGTATACGAATACATTTAATTTGCTTGAATTTTGGCTATTATCAAAATCACCTTTCACAGAACTATGCTTAAGTATTTGCTCTTTTAAATGTCAGATTGACGTAACCGCAAATATTTATGACTATTCAATTCACCTGTCATCTGTCAAAAAGTGACCAATGAAAATCCAGAATTCTGACGTTTCTTGACCAATCAAAAAAATATCAATGGATATATCTTCCTAGAAGGTATTCAAGTGACTATTTTTAACAAATGCGATTTTTATTAGAAAAAGTCAATATTAGTGTTCTGTTACTATAGAAATTACGTAGTTTGTTGCTAGATTTACTGAAAACTAATTTGAACAAGTAGTTTGGTTCATTAAATAGTCCCTCGAATACCATTCTTAGTCAAAGTTAAGTAGATTATTTTTGCAGTGGTATCACTACTCATGTCAATTGCGCTTGAGATTAGGACTCGTGCTAGCGCACTCGTCCTAATCGTACCAAAGCGCAATGGACATTCGTGACACCACCGCAAAAATAGTCGACATAACTTTGACTACTCATGGTATTATAAGTGAATATATAGTTTTTTCATTTTATTACATAACCTGGTGCGTTCTTTTTTATGGGTATTTCGCCACTATCCAAAATCAAAAATATTAAATATCGAACGTTTCGAGAGACAGTCTGTCCTCGTTATCAACGATTAACAATTAAAACTACAAATGAATAGTAGTAGAGAGGCCAAACTAAATTAACTCGTCAAATAACGATTTTCGTGGGACTGAGTAGGTTTATACCGACAAGTGGTATCTTCTTATTCGGTGGTGTTTCCTGAGTATGAAAAATCATGTTGTCGCTTTCTCAGCCTGTGGAGTGAGGAGCTATGACGTCAGAAAGATGGCCATTCTTGGTTCCAGGTTTTAGTACAGAAAACCCGGGTTTAACCCAAACAGTAAAAAAGAAAGTTCTACCCAGCAGCAAACTGTTTAGTACCCTCCTCTTAGTAAGTGATAAAAAGTTGCACAACATTGCGCGTCGGGTTTAGGCGGGAGGGGGTAGAAAGCTAGAAAGGTAGTAAAATGGTAGGTTTCAACAGTTTTTCGCGAATATCTCGTTAACTGTAAGGTTTAGCGCAAACTTTATCTTATATAAAATTAATCTATATTTAATTTACAATAAAAATGCTCTCATGCATTTTTGTCAATTATGTCATTATTTTCTAGTTAGCTTGAGATTCATCCAAATTACTTGAAAATGAGTATGTTTCGTTATAAAAAGTACTTAGTAACGCATCATTAACATAGGAACATTTGTATATGTGTATGTACGTATGTACGCCTATGTGTATGAATCTGACAATATATCTTTCATTGCTCCCCTCCTTCGTCGTTTTTATCTTCATTTTGCCTATGTTTCAGTTTAAATTATTCATCATATCGTTTTCCTCTTTCCCATTTGAGCTTTTATAATTAAAACTACTTAAATTACCTTCATCTTTTGTCATATTTTTCTAAAAATATAAAATCATGTGGATAGCATTGAAACAAGGTTGACTACACACTTTATCTAATAAGCTTTTTTCTTCACAATACATGCTTTTCAGTAAATTCAATGTTCTTCAATGGAAAGTGGTATGTACAACGTATATGGTAGTTACATACATAATAATAAATTACAGCAATCAGTAACCTAAAAATCGTTAAGCTCTTTTTCATGTTGAAGATTATCTTCATCAATGCCGTCGTCAATAATTAGTGCATCTCTGTTGGTGAACCTATGTTCGAAGCAATTCTTGTACATATTTGAGCATTTCTACCCACTCTGACGACGCTCACAGTTTCTGACATACCCTGTATTACAAGTGCAAACAATGAGGAAGAGCAATTTTTCAGGATCAGCTGGCTTTGTGGTTGCAACTGGACGCAAATAACCACCAATCCTTTTCCAACTCCATTTTAGTGAATCTTTATTGACATTGAGCCATTGCTGCACTTGATGGTAAACTCTATAAGAGTGTTGTTGTCCAGCTGCTGAAGTGGGGGAAAGTACAGCCAACCTCAAATTTGTGTGTACAGGCTCCTTTGCGATGGTCTGCAAGTAACATGGAAGGCGCAGAGTATCCAAATTATCTGCATTTGTTGATGCAAGTATCGAAAGGAAAAAATGGTTCCAGCATCAGCTAGCGCATCTGGGTCTGCATTTGGGTTGTTAAAAGTCAATAGCTTTATGTAAAGCTCCTTGTCACGTTACACTTTTTCAGAAGGCGTTATTTTTCCCTTTCTATAAATTGAAGAAACGGTATCACATCCGGCGAAAGTGTAAGCTGTCAAGAAAACATCTTTCATTTTCCCGATGCCAAGCTGTATGCACCAGTGCAGTAAACTTTTTCTTCTTGGTTACCTTTCTTCGGTGCAATCATCTTCAACTGTTTGTTGGCTGGAGCATGAACAACCAACAAGACCAATAAATCGGTGTCATTGCCAATTACGATAGAGTCTGTTTTCTTCTTTGATTGGTCAATTGCTGTAAAAACGATCTTGATGTCAGCACCACCTTCTGCCTGAATCACTTTGCAGCCAGCTTGCTGTTGTGTACAGTGATTAGAGCAATTAGTTGCATCTTGTTTTTAGTATTAGTTAGAAATTTTGCTTGTTCAAGAGTGTCATTAATTCCATCTTCCACTTTCACTTCAACTTGTGTAGTAGTGGATGATCTGCGCAAATGTACGAGTATGTCGTCTTTGGTGCTGGGTGCTTCACCATAACCATTTCGCCTCCCCACTTCCTTGAACGCTTTATATAATACACTTGGAGCGAATATTACGAGTTCATAGGCGTAATTTTTGAATTTTTGCCAAACAGAAAAGTTAAATTTTTCCCCTCTCCATATCTCCGTAATCCTTTACTGAACTGCAAAAATGTATAAGACCATTTTTAATTAATTTTGTATAAGGTACATTTCACAGTAAACTGCACAGGTAACGAGATATTTGCAAAAAACTGTTGAATCCTACCATTTTACCACCTTTGGGACGTCATAGCTCCTCACTCCACAGGCTAAGAAAGCGACAACAGGAGTTTTTCTACTGAGGAAACACCGCTAATTACGATGGTATCACTTGTCGGTATAAACCTAGTCAGTCCCACGAAAAGAATTTTTAATTCACTTGGCCTCCCTACTATAGGGCAAACTTAGCTTTTCACTGGGACTGAGAAACGATAAACCTTCAATGAATTACTTGACCCCGACAGTTCATTACCTATTTAATATTTTTAATTTTGCAGATTCGCGAAATACCCATGAAAAACATGAATTATATCACGATGCAAAACGGTTTTAGAGATAATCTAGTGCAAATTACAATTTACGAAACTTGTCAAATCAAAAAAATGTATTTATTCAAGTTACGGAGTTACATATATGCAGTTTACAATGTGACTACTAAATGATAACTGACATAAGAACTAGCATAAGAACTGACTAAGTACAGTGTGCACATGCTTATATAACATTTCTTATCACTAAAGATTCTAGGAAGCTTGAAGCTGGGGCTGGAAACTACTTCGTAAGCACTTACCCAACATATCACTTAACATAATCTGCCAGTTACACTGTAACAGAACAGTCTCCTATTGTTTAAGTGCAACCTTGTAACCTCGTATGCACGCGCTTCCTGTCACGTGCATCCTTGGAAGATAAGCTTATTTTTGTAGATTAGAAATGCTTAATAAGGTAATAGTACGATATTTTATCTTTTGTTCTATAAGTAGCAGCAAGTTCAGTTGTATGCATAGCAGCAGGTACTTGACTAGGGTGACCACCTCTCAGGGTTTCACCCGGAACATTGCGCTCATTCTTTAGACATAGAAACGTACATGCAATTACTGGGTCAACTTGTGATTAAACGAATATTTAGGTTTTCGACACCGCGTCTCCGGGCTCCGAGTTTTGTAATAATTTCTCCGGGTTGCACTTATTTTGTAATAATGTCGAATTATACCTAACCGTCAATTATATCAATGAAAATAAAATACGTTTCACATAATAGCCGCAAACATCGCGGGCGGCGCGTGCGTATCATTTCCTGCTATTTGCCTTTTTATTAAATAATAGAATTATATTTCGAATTCAACCCTTTAATAGTTAAAATGCAAAACTGCTACGCTAGATTCTTTCTAGGTTCAATCGTATTCAGCAACCAGGAGAAATTTCATATAAGTAATTAGGTACAAAAGATTTGAGTATTCGTTTTGTTTTTAAGCTCATTTGATACTAGAGGTAATTTACTTATGTATTTTTCGACCTTTCGTGATTCTTATTTCTTGAGTCAATAATGGTTAAATTTTTCTTTTCAAACCTCTTGTTTATTGTGTTCGTATTCAAGTGTTTATTTAAATTGCCATTTCTCACTCGTAAAGTAATTCACAAAAAATCATAATTTTTAGGTAACGTTGAGTCTTTTTTTAATAAAATCGTAATTATCTTCAAAACCGTTAACTTTAGAACAGGGGTTCTCAACCATCTTTATTGACGCATCCCTTAGTTGTTTCTCAAGTACCCTTGAACACTATTGTATGCATAATATTAGCATAAGCTTCGTTATTTTATGTATGTATGTATGTATGTATTATCAATAACCTCATTTTACCGTGCGGCGTAGAGGCTTTTGCTTTATGCGCTTTCATTTGGCGGTACAATGCTCAACTTGCCCCGGATTCGGGATACAAAGTTGGAGCGCGACTTTTGTGCTTGCGCAGCAACCGTTGTGTGAGGTGTGTCATGATGATGTGTTGACTTTGTTACTCTATCTCCTAGCTTTATTACTGCAAAATAAAAAATCATTAATGATTGAGGGAGTATTTTACAAAAATTACAAAGAAATACAAAGAATGCCTATATTATTTATATTTTAAGTAATTTAAATCAGAAAAATGCTAACAATATTCGTATTTAAACAAAAAAAAAACACAGTAGAAAAATATTTATAAACTAGATAAATCTATACGCCAAACATAACAATTCAGAAAATTAAGAGTAAGTATGTATATATTTTTTTGGTAAATCAAATTAGAAAATATATGGATAATAGTAGTAAATTTAATGAGATACTTGTCGAGGAGATATTTTCTACCAATAGACGACTTACTTAAAATTTTTAAAAAATGTATATGGCTTTATAGTGTTGAATTTTTAATAAAAACATTTATACGAGCTGCAAATTTTAATCTCTTAAAGCCGTACGTAAAAATTTAAAACCATTTCATAAATAAGCCTTCTACTGATTTTGCCAATTTTTCTATGAAAATCCTTTCTCAATTTACAGTGAAATGTTATAAACCTCATTTAAACAACACCCCCCCCGCAATTAATATCTCCGTAAAGGTTGAGAATTGAAACTATGCTTATACGATTTGAATTTTTTTGACCAATTTGTGACGTACGATATGGGCAAGTATTTGGTTACATCCTGTATTATATTTGCTAACGATTAATAGTAAGGAATAAAACCATTGTTTGTATTTGTTTGTTTTTTGTTTTCTATACACATTCTGTATTTCGCATTGAAGAAAAAACATTTTTTTACTCACGAAGGATCTCAGGGTTTGTATAAACTTAAAGGTGGTCATCCTATACTTGACTTGAGTTAGATGTAAGAAATTGTCTAACTGTGTATTTGAGCTTCAATGTGTAATATTTCCGTTGTAAAATAAAAGTGTTTTTTAAAAAGTCGTTTCGACGGTCTTATTATTTAACTTGCGCCAATTACATTTTTCTAATATAATTTCTTATGTAGATCAGTAATTAATTTTGAAGCATACCATTCTCTCTCAGGTTGGAACAGGCATTTTATAATTGTAATGGATTTCTAACAACTCCCTCTGTTCTTAATACCAGTTATGTAAAGTTTTTTAATATAAAATGTACCTATATTGGCAGTTTCTTTAACCTCAAAATTTTATAGCATTTGTGCAAATCATTTATCATTTTATTCCGGATAATTAATTATTAAATGTTACATGGTTTAATTTATTGATCATAAATATTGTTTTTCAGAAGCATTTCAATTCGCTCTCCAGTATCCAATATTGGTCTAACATTTTTATAACGTATGACGTTCTTTAGTACAGCTAAAGGTTTTACTTCTACGGGTTTACAACAACTCCTTTCGTTATCTGCACCATAGTCGAAGATGCTAACACTCCTAATATCAGGTATGAGCCAAATAACAACACGTCAATTACGGAACATCACTTTAATGGAAAATATTCAATCACTTATGCTTTTGTAGAATTTAAATTATCAAAGCATTACAAAATAGGTAGGTATATCACCATTAATTCTAATTTGTCCGTCTTTCCTCAAATTTTGGGGTTAACATAAAAATTGCTAATTCAACGAATTGGATATGACGAAACAACTATAGCGGTTGGTTCATACCAATAAACGGTTTTTGGTTTTCACTAAGCACATAACCTAGTTAAATACTATTCTTAGCTGGTCCTAAAGTCAAACATTTCTTATTATTGATCAACAACACAACTTCCACGCACAGTACAAAATAAGTATATCTGTCACTTTCAATTCTAAACGTATCATCTCTAAACAAAGTTTCCAAATCTATACAGTTATATACATTAAAACTTCATCTGAGAGGCTGGTACTCCTTTTCATCTCCATTACTAACATATCCATCTAAAATTCACTGTAACACCTACCTCCCTTAATTGCATTGTACCTTACTAATGTTCTTTTCTTCCAGGTGATCCGACTCTTGTAGTTGCCTTTGCTGCTTTATTCAACTATTTACCATGTTATGAAAATTAACAGAAGATAAAGTGGTTTATTGGCACTTTCCAATGAAAGTGTCATTTTAGTCCCATTTTGTATTAAGGTTCCTAGTGTTAGTTTTATTTATTGATTACAGCCAAATAATATAGTGCCACTGAAAATGTAGTATTATTGAGCTAGAAAAACTCAATAAGGGTTGCTGTCCCGATCTTTCAATACAGTTATCCAATTAATATTAGTAGACAAAGCACAGAACCATCGCAATATATATACTAGCAATCAAAACAACCTGTAAACTCTTCGAGCTAGAACTACAATGTGTCGTTCTTAGAGTTGAACATATTATTAAAAGTTTGATTTTCAGTATCGCATGGAGTTATAGCTAAGGTAGTTTTTTTACGACAATTATGAGCCTGTTCGATTCAATGCAGGTGAAGAATGATAGGATTTCCAATATTTACAATTCCGCTTTCATTCCCATTATACGAATATTTTATGCTGCTCTATTTTTAGCGACTGCTGGCAAACTAATGCAGTTCTTATAACTCACTATTCAAAACAAACTTCCTAACGATTTGGCAACTTTCGTAAACTACCACTACCAAAGTTCAAGTTGCGAAAAATAGAATGCCGTTCGCCTGCCTCGTTTGGAAACTTCCCCGCGGCTTTTTCTGCCCACACTCTTACCATAGCCTGCGTAAATGTTTAAGCAAAATCAATGCTGCTTTTGTGTTTGGAATTTGGACTAATCAGCGCTACAGGAACAATGCGGTTTAGAATTAATAGTGGACTCATATTATTGCGCGTTCAATCCATTAAAGGTATAGTGTGGAAAATGCGAGTAAGCTTCAATAGATTCAAAGTTTTCTATTATTTTAATCGTATGCCTTTCTAGTACGGAGATGAAAAAAACAGATGTCGGTAGATATAACTTTGAAAATCTTTGAACACGATGCACTCATAAAGAAATAATTTCCAAACAGATCATAACATACTGCTGAAGGAAATTGAGAAATAGATGTCTTGGTTTTGGTGTGATTATTATATTTTTCCTTTTTTAATTACGTCAAATTTTACAATTTAATTGGTAATGAACAACGGAATGAAAATAAAGATATGGAAATTTATATCACAATAAAAGCAAAGTCAAACAGACAAAATAGGTTTGGCTAACAGAACGATGCACATAAGTTGATCAACTACAAAAGAAATACGACTTCTTTAATCTGCACAAATATATTAGAAAGATTGCTGGCACATAGTAGATAGAGTGATGTAACATTGCGAAAGATGCGGATTGACATAAAAAAGAAAAAAAAATGTATATTATATAGCATAATCCCAATACAGCAATATTCACAATCACATTCACGAACAAAATTGTTTAAGTGAAATAACAGGTTCCATAATATTATATACACTCCTCAGCCTCACTTTAGACTCATCGGTATTGTGTAGTGTGCGCTTACTGCTCAACTACTGAATGTATCACTAATATGCCGATAGCATACAAATAGATTTTGTTTGATACGGCTCAAGCTTCTAATATTATTAACGGAGACTTTGATCAATTCGCTATCATTTCTTATTTGGAGTCTCTTAATATTAATCCAAACAAAATTGCTTGACTGTTTTTAGGAGGTAGTAATGGGACCAAGATTCTTTTATCGTGGAACTTTGTTCGTTGTGGAGCAAGCCAATTTGTAAATGTAGTTAGAAACATTGTGTGTCAGACTAACTTACAGTGAAAAAATAAACTAGAGTGAAAAGAAGCTAGAGCTAAGAACTGTGTAAGTTTACTACTATTTCCCGGAAAGGATTCAGATACTGTAAAAAATAAGTTAAGTGAGTGAAGTTCAGCATATGTAGGTATAAGAACACATGTAGAAAGTAAGAGTTCAAAAATATAGGGCGAAAAGTATAGAATCTTCAACTGAATTCTTAGCTAAAGGTAGCAGCAAGGAAGTGACAACCGTCAGAAGTGCAAAGCAGAACAACGTTAAGAGAAAATACAGTAAAGGAGGTAAGCCACTCTCGCGAGGCCTTTGCGTATTAGGATGATATGAAGTTATTAATCCGCCCACTTCTGAGCAACGGTCCACAGCTGCCGATGGTGTGGCGTCGCCTTGTCTGCAGGCGACGCCTGCCAATGATTCTTATCCAAGCCGTTACACAGCTTGATCTTGAGAACATAACCGGCTCTGTTTAAATTTGACTGAATTTAACAATCAGCTGGCCGCTGGCCGCACTGTGCAGCCACCCAAGGGTTAAATACAAAAGTAAAGCAGATAATAATACAGATACTCGCTTAAAAATATCGTTTGACTGTCGACTCAGGTAATAGAAATTAGGTCCGATGACCTAGTTAATGCCAAGATAAATGCGAATGATGAAATTAACAAAAGCTTGACCTGCACACCAATAGGGTTGGGTTTAACGTCAAATTTGCGGATTCAGATCAACTACAATACGATGGAGCTCAAATAATTTTGATTGGTTCCTGGAGCATCTTACAGCTGGATTTAGTAAAAGATAGCAACCTGACCTTCACTGCGATGCCGAGCGTTGCAAATAATGGCGCCATGGAGCTTAAATAGCAACAAAATTCAGTCAAGCTCTTCGGCCCAACCATTCCTGTTCGCCAAGAGCTTTGGCAATCCAGTTTTATGGCCGAAATATCCCTGCTTGTTTGAGTCTTTGCATTCAGTCTTTGTACCCAAACCAGTCGACAGTCGCACCTCTCGTGGTCGCCCCGAATCTACTTCTTCGCCAAGAGGCCGAACCAAGCTTTGCCTCCGCAATAGCCCTGTCTATGTGGAAACCCTCGCTTATCGGCACTACGCACCTGCAGCACCCTCGGCCACTATTTCGAGGATCCGTCCAGGTTGAAGCCCTCGCTCACCCGGCACTATGCTTCCTCCAGGAGGAAGCATCGTTGTTGATCCATTTTAGAGCACCGTCCAGGCCGAAGCAACCCCTCGAATTGAGCGCTTCTTCAAACCCATGCCAACCTCAATAATCTAAGTATGTTAAAACGATTTAATTATTTTGTGTTTTTCAGTTTTGTCTTAAACATTTTGATAATAAGAACAAGGAAAATGTCTAAGACATCTAGCAAACAATCAGAACAGCGTAGCTTAGCTTCTCAAATGGAATCGCTCAAAAAATAGGACAGATCTAAGCAAAAGTAAGTGGTCATTGCCAATCAGGCGGGCAAAAATAAATCGTTGATTAAAGGTAAAGATTGTCTTATGGCAAAGTTTATTTACTAGGGTTAGTAAGATGCAATAAACGTTTATAGAATTTATGGAAGTGCACACTATGTGTTGTTTATTTAGTGCGTAACTCGGTCATTTAATTAAATAGAAAAAATCACATTTCTCTAATAATAGTACCAACTTACAAAGAAATTTAAAACTTCATCAATATTTTAACTATAGTCTTTCGTCAAATAAGAATTATCGTTAACTGAAATAGAAAACCTCCCCAGTCCATCGAATAAATTTTATGAAGAGCATAGGTTCAAAAATAACTCAGCGGTCGAATAGCCGGTGCCGCCGGGGGGCAGTAAATATTTTTCCAGTAAGAGTGGCTTGTATTATGCAGCAGAAGGGATCATAGTCTATCATATTTTATTCATGATTTCTGGTGGAAACTATTGCAACCCGATGACGTGGCACAAGATTATTTTGATTAGATTACCCATCTTCGTGTTTGAACCTGTTGCGGACACTTCTGCAGATGTTTTGGCAGATAATGAACGCCTCCAATCGACCCCATAAACGCATAAAGCCACAACACTAATCAGTTGATTTTTGAATAACGACGCTGGCACATCCATCACTGTTGTTACACGCTTCTTTCGAAATTTATTCACAGAACTTGAAACTCGGGTTATGTTAATTTCAGATTCAAAACTTAAAGCGTGCGAACTTTTGGAAGGCGGAAGGGTGGACTTTCCCTTTTAGATTCAAACGATTTCCGCTACATGATCGAATGAAATAAGCTTCGGAGACATGGGCGTCGAACCTAGATGCAAGAAGTGTACTCGAACCCCCGTCATTGGGAATTGGGAAATTGTTACTATTTTAAAGGGAAACATTGTTCGGATTATAATGTGAGAAACAATTACAATGACAACGACATTGATATTTATGGAGAAATAATGTCCATTAAGCCTCTAAGCATGCTGTCGGCGCCCTTGTGCGGAGACATTCTCATGTTACAACTTGTTATTTTTGCCAAAGGACGTCAAGTATTTGATTAATGTATTGGAAACCGAATCGCAAAATATGGGCAGAACTGGACATGCAATTCATACAGGACGCAAAACATCAAAGCGCCGCCTACATTTGTCTGTTTGATGGATATCTATCTCAATTATGGGCATAACCTCTAAGGGGTTTGTGAAAATTTTACTTGAAAAAACTGAAACTCACGCATACGAGCATCTCAGCTGCATTTTTATATTTTACTGTGACATCTAGAGACATTTATAAAGATATAACGTATATGTCGGTGTCAAGCTACGGCAATAACTTTTGCCTACGCCCACGGTAGTTGACGTTTATAGCAATGCAGGACCTGGTGCGTTAAAGAGTAATCAGGGTAGTTCAAATGCTTAGTGTAGTAAGTGCGAAAAATTATTTATGAATATGCAGTCCTAATACGAATTTGTTTGTTGTGAGTAAACCACGGCTATAGTAAAAATTTTGCAACACGTTTCCATGAAGAGGTATCTGAAAGCTTAACTAGCCTTAAAAAGCGACCGCCATTAATTATATACTTGTTTCAACTAAATAGATTACAATTGTTTCCATTTTGCTTTCCTTTTGTTGTGTCTAAATCGTAACAATATAAAATTATTGTATGTATGTATTATCTGTAACCTCATTTACCTTGCGGTGTCGAGGCTGGTGCTTTAAAAATAGAAAACAATTACCGTCTGTTTGTTGCCGCCATGCTATTTAATAGTTACTGTCCGATTTGTGTTGTAGCATCTATGGTTGGCACAATACTAATCCACCTTTAATAACCGGCATTATCTCCATTCCAAACCATTCCTTATACTCGTACAGTGTTATATAGAGCAGTGCTTCTCAAACTATTTGGTGTGGAGGACCGGTATTATTTTTACTAATTTGTGATGGACCACTACATTTATTAACAAATGTACAACGTTACCTTAATTAGGGTTGCCAACACTGTCATTTTGACCCGAAGACTTCAGGTTCGGCAATCATTCTTCGCGCTTCGTGTTTTCAATAAAATTCTTCGGGTTAAGTACATACATAGATTGTTAAAAATTTTACTCCTAAATATTTGAAAGCTTCAGAGCAGAAGTCATTGGTCAAAGAGATAAAAATATAATTTTAGAAAATATCTTAAATTTTCTTCAGAAAAATGTAGTTTCTTAATCGTTTACTTAACTTCTAAGATGGATTTTGAACGTTTTTATGGAATGTCAAAAATAGTTTTCTTCTTTAATTCCTATGATTTATAAAGGCTGAGAATTATTCTATGTGTAACGGGCCAACTAGATCCCTTACCGATAATGGTTATTTTCATGCTTAAATGTAGAAGCTAAGTTGTATTTTCTATGTTTAATATTGTGTTCTATGTAAGTAAATGCTCGCAAAGCCGGTATGAATTTTTGTTTTCGCGAGTGTAGCAAGAAACTCACGCTTTACGCGGGATGCGGAGATTTTCAATTCATGCATATTTAACGAATACGGCAGCAGTCGCACGCAGCTTCTTCTAAGAACTGCGTGGGATTGTTAGATTGGAAAGTATGGTACTTGAATTCGACCATGGAGGTATAAGTTAATTTGAAGCAACCCAAAAGAGCTTGGCAGCCAACGTTTACTGCAAACAGAAAGAGTTAAAGTGCAGCGTACCAGCATTTTCAAATTCCGCAAACCCATTTCTGAGTGTACATGTAAGTACATTCATTGCGCTATATTTAAAGGCTCATTTGAAGCGCCAATTTTGAGAGGCGCTAATTCAACTGCCCTTATGAGGCCTGTACGCGATCAGTGGTTCGCAGCATAATGTCCGCCAGTAGCGGTGATGCAATTAAGGCGTGCTTTTGCAAACGCGCAGGAATGTGTTTTAGCAGCAACTCAAATAAGTACCGGCTTTAGCTAAGTTTGACATTTGCGTTCTTTTAAAAGATAATTATTTCAACGCTATTTTTGGTGATGTTTTACGCTGTTTATGTATGTTTGCAATACGCTTACGAGTAGCCTGAATCTATATCGCACGTAGATTGTTTCAGAACTTAATTCTATTGCCCTTTCTTTCTTTTGTATTTTTATGCGTGTTTTTTGAGTTTATTCTTTTATATGTGTTTTGAAGTCAATAGATAATGTAAACAATTCGGCTTCTTTGTGGATTGTTTAAAGTTAAGTTTCTGTCCAACCAACATTAACAGGAGAAACCAGATGTCGGTTTTGGCCGATAGTGATCTTGCATAAGCGACTAGCTGAGATATTAAGAGAGTTTCATATTCACTGAGCTAGCTACGGATAAAATGAGCAAATAATTATTTAAATATTAAGGCGTACGAGACATCTTGTTCAAATTTTATGTATCCAAGGAGGGGTAAAGAAATTCCGCATTTTATATGCTACTTAAAAAATATAAAGTTATTTTAGGAATTTTACCTTTATAATGTAAAAACCGTTTCACCTTGCACTTTTTATTAATTTTATTTCATACTCATGTCAAAAATGACATTTTTCGGATTATTTATGGTACAAAAAATGGAACATTAAAATCCTAGTACTTTAAAGTAAAATTTTAAAGTCCAAGTACTTTAAAACTTATTTATTGTACAAAAAATGGAACATTAAAGTCCTAGTACTTTAAAGTAAATTTTAAAGTTCAAGTACTTTAAAATTATACGTCAGTTGTTGACATGAAATTTGAAATGATTTACAACTTTTTATTTAAAATTCATTAAACTTGCAGTATGAAATAAACCGTTGTATTCACCACGAACGAAAAATGTTTTTAAAGGTCCTCGCAAGTAATTCCGTCCTCGGCTGACGCCTCGGACGTAAACAACTTTCTCGTCCTTAAAATACCACTTTTCGTTCTAGATAAATAAACTACTATTATCTCACTTTTCTTCTCACCCAAAAAATATTTTCTTCGGGTCAGCATCGACACAATGTTGGTAACCCTAGCCTTAATGTAATAAGTGGGTTTGCGTATTCTTTGGCAATTACTCTATCCGTGGTTCATAACAGCGCTACACGAAATCGGGGATGCATCTTCATACTATTCCCATAGTTTGACGTGGTAGACTGACTGACAACATAATCCAGTAGATTGTCGAAATCAATAATAATTGACTTCGCGGACCGGCAGCATCTTGTTCACGGACCGGCACCGGTGCGCGGACCACCACTTTGAGAAACACTGATATAGAGTATCACGTAAACCCATTCGAGGTTGTTGTTGATATAATCAAAATACATTTATTTAAAAAGAACTTTGAAGTAGAATACTCGCTTAGCGAAAAGTATTTGAGTGTAGGTTAACTAAATAAAATTAGTTCATTTGCAGATTTTCTTTATAGGTTTGTCACTCCTTTTTATAGCAAAACTATTAACACATAGATTTCATGTCGCATGTGTGACTAGCTTGACCTGGCTCGCCTGTGTTTATTTAGAACAGTGTTTTAATATACAGCCGATAGCCAAACTATAATGAGAAAAATTCTAGACAACTGGAAAGAAGGTGTCCCTGTTAATGGAATAAAAATTAAAAGCTTTGCTTACTCTATATCGTGTATAATAAAACGAAAGTCATGATTATTGGCAGAAAAAATTGTAACATACCCGAAATCAGAATTATTGCTAACTGTTAGATACTTAATAGGTTTATTTGGGAGTTAGGATCCATGCTAACTACTGACGGATCATGCACGCCCGAAATTAGACCGCGAATTTGAATATACAGGAACGCCACCTGCAATCTATCAACAATTTTAAAAGATGGAAGTGTAACCAATAACACCAAGAAAATATTAATGAAAACCCTTATGTTTCCTATATTACCTTATATCTCAGAAACATGGAGCCTCAAAAGATCTGATGAGAAAAAAATAAATGTTTTCGACATGAATGTGGAGCTGGAGACGACTGGAGTTCCTAGATGTGCGTGATTATTTTGTTAGGGTTCGAAAACTAATTGTCAAAATCTCTCTCTCTTTCTGCCGAAGTGGGCATTCATGCTAACAATATTTATCGTTTTATTCTTTCTAAGTTAGTAAAATAGTAACACATACGTAATAATACCAATGTAGGTTATATTTTTTGGCATGCTGAATTCATAGTACTTATGACGGTTTTGAAAGCGTTAATGTAGGTATAACAACAAATTAAAATCAGCTAAAACAACTTAATTAGCTCAAAAAGAGCAACTACCTATGCACTTAAGTTGTAGTATAACTCGGAGAATTTTTATACATTCTCTGTGGTGGCTCTGTGTGACGACCAGAAGTTACAAAATTTACAATTGTCAAGTTTGCACTAGAGCTAACATAACAAACCAAAAAGGTCTAGTTATAATGACAGTTATAAATAGATTCCTAACCCTACATGAAATAATTACGCACATCTAGGAACTGTCAAGAAGATTACTACGGGTCTCATGGCAAGAAACCAAAACTAAGCTTTCTGTTTTACATGACACTCAAGAGCCTACTAGATTGACAAGTATCATTTATAACCGAATCGCTAAATTCTTTGGACACCTACAACGCAGGAACTTCGAAAATCTTGAAAGATTGATAGTACAGGGCAGAATCCAGGGAGCAAGAGAAAAGGGACGCTCACCAAAGAGGTGACAGACCAAATAAAACAAATGCAAGAAACAAAGATCGATGGCACTAAATCACAAAGAACATCTTAAATGATACTTAGATCAAAGGTCACAACTGTTCTGAAAAGAAGAATATGACAACGAAGAAGAAATGCGTTTTAGCCAGATAATTATATCGGAGTTTGGTTATCCAGCTAATTCGATCCGCTTGTCACAAATAATTGTTTGAGGGTTTGTTAACTGGATAATTTCCGATCGTGGTTATTTTAAAGCTAAGTATAAATTTTAACAACGGTTACTTCTAGTCTGGTTAATTCGCATAGATTTATATAAGTAATGGTAAAGTTGGAAGCATTTTAGGATAATAATTTTATTGGCAAACATAGATAACATTATCCAGATAACCAAACTGGTACAAAATTCGAATAAACACGAATAAAATTGTGCGGCTAACCAAATTCGGCTAACATTAGCAAGTTATCCAGACACGGATAAATGATCCGTTAATTGCAATCATATACTATTTTCCGATTAACCAAACTCAGGCAAAGTTAGCCAGTTATCCAAGAACGGACAAAATTAGTAAGTTACCCCAACACTGAAAAATGTATGCGTTCAACCCAAATCAATTAAGTTATCCGGCTCATCAAACTCGGAAAAAATATTCGTTTATCCAAATATGAAAAATATTACCCGATTAACCAAACTCGAGCAAAATTAGCTAGTTACTGAAATACGGATAAGAATACGCGACTAACCAAGTTCGGATAAAATTATCCAGTTACCCAAACACGGCTAAAATGACCCGGTTAACCAGAATCAAATCAAATCAGCTGGTTAACCAAACTCGGATAATAGTATGCGGTCAACCAAACTCAGATAAAATTAGCCGGTGATTCAAACATGGATAAAATGATCCATTTAACCAAATTTGTATAAATTGAACCAGTTATACAAACACGGATAAAATTATCGAGGTAACTAAACTTGGATAAAATTATCTGCTTATCTAAATACGAATAGAAAATAACTGAATAAAAGTAGCTAGTCATCCTAACACGAATAGAATTAGCCGGTTGACTAAACTCGTATTAAATTATGCAGTTAACAGGGATAAAGATATATGGTTAGCTAAAGGCAGATAAAGTTATCCAGTTATGCAAACTCGATAAATTATTCGATTAACCAAACTCGAATAAAATTAACCAGTTATTTAAACACTTCGGCTAACATTGCCCAGTTATTTAGATATGGATAAAATGGTTCGGGTAACTAAACTTAAACTTTTCCTTCTAATTAAACTCGGAAAGGTTAGCCAATTATTAAAAACACGGATAAAATTGTCCGTTGGCCAAACTTGATTAAAAAAAGTTATTCAGTTATCTAGACACGAATAGAATTATGCAGGTAACCAAACTCGAATAAAATTAGCTAGTTGTCCAAACACGAATAAAATTAGCCGGTTATTCCAGCAATGAATAAAATTATGAGGTCAACCAAAATCAAATAAAATTATCCAGCTCATCAAATTCGGAAAAAATATTCGTTTATCGAAGCATGAACAAAATTATCCAGAATAAAACTTGCCGGTTATTCAAACACGGATAAAATTATGCTGCTAACCAAATTCCGATAAAATTATCGACTTATCCAAACACGAATAAAGTTATCCGGTTAACCAAGCACGCATAATTATGTGGCTAACCAAGCTTGGATAAAATTAATCATTTGTCTAAGTACGAATAAAATTAGCAGGTTATCTCAACAATGAATACATTAATGCATTCAACCAAAATTACATCCGGCTCACCAACCTTGGAGAAAATTTTCGTTCATTTAAACATGAACAAAATGATTCGGTTAACCAAGCTCGAATACAATTTGCCAGTTAGTCAAACACGGATAAAATTATACGGCTAATCTTGGACAAAATTATCCAGGAACACAAGTACGCATAAAATGACCCAGTTAATCAAAATCGGATAAAATTACCCGTGTAACCAAATGCGGGTAAAATTATATGGTTAACCAAACTTGGCTAAAATTAACCAGTTATCCAGATGCGGATGAAGTTATTCAGTTAAACGAAATAGATAAATGTATCGGATTAACCAAACTCGAACAAAATTAGCCAGTTATCTAAATACGGATAAAATTATTCGGTTAACATAACTTGGATAACATTAGACACTTATTTAAACACGGATTAAATTATCTGGTTAATCAAAATCAGATAAAATTATCCGGACAATCAAACTCGAATAACATATGGTTAACCAAACTTGAATCAAATTAGCCAGTTATCCAAATACCGATAGAATTATCCGATTAACTAGAGTCGAATACAATCGGATAACCGAATATCTTTTTAGTAACCTGATAATCGTCTAAGAATTAAAAATATCGTTAGCACTACTCGGGAGCAAATTTTTTACGTTTAGCTCTACTTTAAACTTTTTCTATATACTACAGATAGTCATGATAGCAGTTATATACATCGACATAAATATTAGCTCGTGCTTTGTTAATATGAATAGAAACTATGATATCTCTAAAAGCGACTGGCTTGTTATTAGAATATACAGGTTGTCCGAAATCCGTTTTGAACATAGGAAATTAATGAGTGCGACAAGGAAAGCATAAACAAAATGAGTAGTAGGACAAAGACAGAACATAATCATGGCTAGCTAAATTTTTAAACTAAAGTCAATGAAACAAACAAACACTTCTGTCAAATACTTTAGCTGTTATTAAGAGTATAAAGTGAGGTTTAAATATACTATTGTTTACTATTCACATAATTATTGTAATTATTTAAACCTCACTTTATACTCTTTATGACAGATAAAATATTTGACAGAAGTGTTTTTGTTTCATTGACTTAATTTTAGTTTAAAAATTTAGCTAGCCATGATTACGTTCTATCTTTGTCCTGCTACTCATTTTGTTTATGTCTTCCTTGTCGCACTCATTAATTTCCTATGTTCAAAATGGATTTCGGACAATCTGTATGTCAAGCTTTTACTCTGCACAAACCAGACGAAACTATTTTTAATTTAGGAGTTATCAATAATTGTCTTAGATTATGGTTGTCAAATCCTGTATTTGGTAATCAAATAAACTGTTCGTTTTTATTATTCTTCTATTCCTTTGGCGCTTTTGGAAATCATTTCTCATCGACAGTATCAATTTCTTGCAAGATAATTTATCTATCTCATTTTCTCGTTTGCTTGCAGTATTTTCATTTTTATGGCTTACAACTTTGAAGATCTTATGTAAAATTCTAATTGACAGCCGTTTTCGCTCCTCGGGGTTATGCGATTAGTGTTACACTATTTTCTGAACACATTTTGAAACATGCGCCGTTACTTTCACATTCGGTTCGTTCTAAAGTGGGCGCTTTTACTTTCCGGATTCCGGCAGAAAGCTAATGGCCGTCTCAGAAGTTGTTGGGATCTTGGAATGCGAGCTAACCCATTTGAGGTGATGGCACTGCTACGTTCCAAAAACTGGCCTGTAACCGTTTAGCCTTGCTACTATCGTAGGGACTGTCCCGAGTTTCTCCGTTTATCCTCGTCGTGGGTGACATTCATACCAGGAACGTTTAGCATATTTTTGGTATGCTAGGATTTATATAGTGAATAAACGAGTTGTTTATATTCGGCAATCGCTGTTACTATTTTCTTGACTGAAGTTGATAATGGGCATTTTATTTCATTCGGTTTACTTTAATTTACACTTCTTTTAACACTTCTGTTACTTAAATCTATTAAGATTCATTTAAAATTTTTCGTGAGCAGGTATTTTAATGGCAACCATGCAGGTCATTTGTCATGTAATAAAACTATTACGACTTGGGCAAAGTTAATCGACCGTAATAAATTGCCGAATACGACGGAAATTTATTCCAGAAGTTTAGAAAATTTGGAATAATTTAAAAACTAGTACGAACGTCAACAAAAGCAATTTATTTAGTTGGAGTTTCGTCCACACATCCTTCTGGAAATTCTCTCTTGTTAGCAGGACATTTCTGAAGGTTAGTAACAGAGTTAGCTATTGATTGAACTTTATTAGTTTCTTCGAGAAGTACAGAAGTTGGTTAACGAACGTGCGTGGGCATAAGCTGCTGGCCGTTTGCCCAACTTTTATCCCGAATAGTGAAATTTTCACATCGCTACTGTCGAGAAAATGTACTGAATTGTTTGTTTACAAGTAACACTAAACACCTGTTGTGATTTCAAGTGTTCTTTCCTCAAACAAGTTCAGCAAGAGCAAGACTGCACTTGTGGGTTTAAAATGATCAAGTGCTCGTTTCTACGCTAAAAGAAATTTCCCACGCAAAACTTTGCCTGGCATTTACACAGCTTTAGAGCTTTTCTCAAAAAGCAAAAATGTATGAAACAGCATGAAAGGATCATTTCATCGCTGTTCACAAAAACTCGAAACGATGAGACTGTGTAATGCAATTTCATGTTAGCAGCGTTGACAAAACCTTGCCATGAATGGGATAAATAAATCAGGAGTTTTGACAGTGTCGTTAGTTACGCTGATGTCAATAAGAATCCTTTCAGCTCCGGATGAATAACAACAAATATGCACAGCGAATTAATCGAAATTCAATATTGACGAGCGTACAAGGGTTGGAGTTTTTTAAACTTGTAATAATTATTTATAGAACACAAGTTTTAGTTCTTCCGTTCATAATACAAACTTTAGTTCTGCGTATGTTCAACGTTGCAATTAGTCAGTGGGAACTGTTATAGTGTTTGTAGGTACTAGACAGTTTCAATTTACCTACATAGGTCTGTATCGAAGCTTTTTGCGTTAGGAAGCTAATTTACTCAATGTTCTTCATTTTAAGTATGCTCGATGGGAATAATCAATTCTCAGTGAATCGGCAAAGTATAAAGGAGTAAGTAAAAGTAGTGCGATACGTAGCGTGAAGGAAGCACTAAATTGTATAGCTGAATTGAACCATATTGTCAAGAGTATAGCAACCTGTACTTCAGACTCGTGGGCTATGTTCTACGAATCCAAAGATCTTCAAAATTTCTACCTAAACACACATTGTTTGATTTAATAAATCTCCATCGGTTTTTTTCTCAACAATATTTAAAAAAGAAGAATAACTATTTAAGATATGTGCTAGAAAACATGACGGCAGTCTTGGATGGCATAAATGCCGGATTAAAAAAGCATTCTGACAAACTAGAGGCATTACAAAATCAGTATAATATAAAAACTACGGTCAAAAACGTTATGGAGCAACAAAAAGACATGACTTACGCTGAAAAATTAAAGTTAAATAAATACGAACCGGTCGTTGTAATAAAACCCAAATATCAGCATCAAAAAGTATTAACACTAAAAAAGACATAAAAAATGCCATCGATCCTACTGAGATAAATATATAGCTGGCCTACGGACTGTTAGCAAGGATGGTGTTGTTATTGGATGCAAAAACAAGGATGATGTAAGCAGAAACTAATCTTGGAGAGAACTATGAAGTTCCAATCCCAAAGAAGAAATTACCAAGTGTAAAAATTGTTGGACTAAACGAAAAATTGGCAATGGAAACGATAGAGGAGAAAATAATATCCCAAAATAGTTTTTTGGAATCACAAGAACCATCCATAAACGTTGTACATATAAAGGAAACCACAACCAAAAACAACATGAAAAATTATACAATAATTGCGGAAGTAAATGCATGTGCCTATCGTGTAATTATGAAAGAAGAAGAAAATAATATCGGCTGGGATAGGTGTAGAGTTTATGATGCAGTTGAAGTAACGAGGTGTTTTTCATGTAATGGATTCAACCATAAAGTGAGTCAATGTAAATCGAAGATAACATGCCCAAAATGTGCCGGTTCTCATGTTTTGAAAGAATGTAATGCTAACCACGAAGAGAAGAAATGTGTGAACTGCTGTAATGCTAAGGAAAGACTTAAGATTAATCTAGATGTAGATCATTTTGCATGGAGCTTTGACAGTCCAGTTTACAAACATAAACTAGAACAAGAAAGAAGTAAGATCGATTTTTTAGAATAGCGAACGAGATACTGAAATTATTTATTCAAATGCACAAACTATGCTAAAACATATGGAGGAAATTAAAGTTTTAATTGAAGACAGACGTCGAGCTATCGTGTTTTTAAGTGAAACAAGGTTCACAAAGAATATTGAAGACTGTGAAATACGTTTTCGGGGTTATGTCACTATTCGTTGTAATTCTGTAAATCGACACATGGGAGGAGTGGCAATTGTTGTGCGTAATAATATTAAATTCAAAATAGTGTCAAACTTTTCATTTAACAACGAATTCTGGCTGCTATGAATTTACAAAACGCAAATATTTCAAAACGGTTTTTACACTGCTGTTTATCGTTCTCCAAGCGTCAATACTGCAAGATTCTTAGAGCAGTTTGAAAAATAGTACGACGATACAATCTCAGACCACACCAAGCATTTAATTCGGGATATCTCGAAAGATTCATTCTACACAAGCAAGCTCGTATGATTAATAAATACGTTGGGTTTAAATCAACTCGTAACCGAATTTACGCACTCAACAAAAAATTACAATACAATCATTTACCTGGCTCTAACAAATCGACAAAATGTAATTGTTAATGTGCAGATTCCACAAATTTCTGAACATAATGCAATTTATGTGACGATACTAAAAATGCGCGTAATTATGACGGCACATTTGAAAAAGTTAATATTACAACGTACGCTAATTACTCCTCACAAACACTGCTTGATAAACTGAATAAATATAGCTGGGCCACCTTATTAGATAGTAAAGATGTAAACAATCTTGCCACACATATGGTCAGCAGAATACAAAATTCCGTAAATTACCACATGGACAACAAAACAATTGTACTTAAAACTCACACCCCTTGGTTTTGCGCAGACCTACACAAGATCCACGCGGAACGCAATTAAATCTACAAGACAACTAAACTTACTAAAACCCCCCGAGGCTGGTAAAACTATAAATATATTCGTAATTTTTACAGCAATAAAATTAAGGAAAGGAAAAAGCAATATGAAAATAAAATAGAAAACTGTGTTGAAAATCTGCAAAAGATGTGGAAAACTGTCAAATATTTAATGAAAATAGGAACAAATACTTCTTAAAACATTTTATTTGATGGAGAAGAAATTAACAATTCCCAGTATATTGCTAATAAATTTAATCAGTTCTTTGTAAATAGCATATTAGAGCTAAACAAGTCCATTATTATAAACGACCGTTTTGAAGAAGCTACGTTTCCTGATATCACTACTTTTAAATTAAAGCAATTACATTAAAGCATATTAAAAATGCAATAGCTAAAATTAAAAGAAAGGGTTGTTCCGACCATATTACAGTTGGTGTAATTGAAGATGCCTTACCTGTAGTAGGTGAGATATTTGTTAAATTAATAAATCAGTCTCCCGGAACAGGGTGCTTTCCAGAATCATGGAAAATATCTGGAGTTGTTCCAATACCTAAAGTTAAATTAACTAACAAGTGCTAAGAATTTCGACCAATAAATGTGTTACCGGTATACGAGCAAATTATCGAACTTATAGTGAAAGATCAACTCCAAATCTTTTTAGATGAACATGACATTATAAGTAAAAACCAATCAGGATTGAGAACTAAACATTCGTGCGAAACAGAGTTAAACTTGGTTATCATCAATTGGAAAAGTGACTTAGAACTAAATAAAAGTTGTGTAGTTACTGTTTTTCTAGATTTAAATGTGTATTTGAGACTATCGACAGGCAGCGGTTAGTGAATAAACTACATAACTATGGAATACGTGGTAACGAAAATATGTGGTTACAAAGTTATCTCACTCATCGACTACAAACTACATACTTCAATCAGTGCCAGTAAAGCTACATTGAAAACAACGTGGGTGTTCCCCAAGGCTCTGTCTTAGGTCAATTATTGTTTATTTTGTATATAAACGATTTGGAATTGAATCTAAAACATTGCACCATAAATCTGTTTGCAGATGATACATTAGTGACAGTTACTGACGAATATGTTAGAAATGCTATTAATAAAATGAATATGGATTTAGAAATTATTTCTAAGTGGTTAAAATGTAATAAACTGAAACTGAATATCGCAAAAACAAAAGCAATAATTTTATCAGGTACTAATGTAGAGTCGGTTAATAAAATTAAAATTGAAAACTTAGAAATAGAAAAGGTATCTCAAGAAATATCTAGAAGTGATTATAGATGACAAATTAAACTTTAAAGCACAAGTAGATTATGTAATTAAAAAAGCAGTTAAGAAAATAGGCTTATTCAGTAGAATTTCTAACAAACTTAGTATACAGTCTAAAATTATGATTTACAAAACAATAATGGCACCGCATTTCGATTACTGTTCTAGTATATTATTTTCATGTCACGAACAAGAATTAGCTAGGATGCAAAAACAGCAGAACAGAGTAATGCGCTGTTCGAAATGTACAAGAATTTCTGCGATGCTGGATTGTTTAAAATGGTTAACTATGAAGGAACGTATTTATTTCAATTCTTTGTTGTTAGTTTTTAAAGCAGTCAATAACCTGTTACCAGAATATATGACCCAAAACTTAGTTTATGGTTGTGATATTCATAATTATAGTACAAGAAATAGGCAGAATGTTAAATTACCTAAGCTTACAAAAAGCAATTCCCAAAATTGATTCTTTTATAAAAGTTTCAAAATTTATAATAACCTTCCAATTGAAGTTAAAGAAACTAAAAATGTCTACGAGTTTAAAAAAACTAAGCGACTATGTTAAGAAAAATTATTAGTTGAGTAAATATGTAAACAATTGTAAATCGTAAATAGTTTATAACTAAATAAACATTATTATTATTAAAAAGTTGTTATGCTTGACAGTTAATAATTATATTAACATGTTCAATATATTTTTAGAAGTGATGAATATAATACCTTTCATAGTTATAATACTTTACTGAATAATCAATTTTAGGAGTAATTCCGCTTATTTGAAATGATTTTATGGAAAGGGGGAAACTGTGATAAATTGTTAGAACATGTTTAAAATGGCTTTATTTTTTCACTTCTGCCGTTGTTGCTACTAATTCTCTAAAACTGCAGATAAACGATTCCGGCAGATTTTTTTATAATTTTATACAACACTAGATTCTTAAAACTAAATCAGACGGTTCTTTGAAAAAATCATCCAATCTAAATAGCATCAAGGTAACCACTCATTCTTTTTGCAAAAGTATGCGCAAGCTTGAAAAAGTTATTAACAATATACAGTGAACTAGAGATGTTACAAGTGATAACGTTCCTACCAGCTTTTGCTTTTGAACTTATTATTTGAACGAAGAAAAGCAGCTTATTGGTAAAATTGGTTACGGCCAAAGGCCATAGCTAATACTAATAATAATTTGATCAAAAATTGTTGAAAACTGTCTGAAACTTTTTATATACACTTACTATTACTGCAATTGTTATAAAAATTGAAGTAAAGTATTTTAAAACCATTGCTAACTCGTAATGTGAACAAATTTCTAAAATTTTTGCTGCAAGTTGATTGTAATATTGCCACACGATTTCTCAGTCCCTACTTGTAAAAGAAAAATAGGTTTTCATTCTATTCACATCGCTCATATTTTATATACCTAGTACATACGAGACCTTCTTTTAAAAAAAGGAGAATATAGTCTTTTCTACATCGACGACACACGGTTTCCAAGAATTCAAAGTAGTCGAATCAAATTTTCGCCCGATTCTTTTGTAAATCCGGTAACTTTAAACTTTGTCCTGCGGTTTGGATCCCCTAAATGGTTTTAGCAGCTTTTCAATAATTTTGGAAATGAGGATAATTGTACTTTCGAAGCTATATGACGTGTGTGTGCAAAAGTTTTCTTTCAGTGACGTTCTACGAGCGGATTTTCCTGCCTAGTAAATCATAAATTTTGGAAAAGTATTGTTACTATTGACGGAGCGCTGCTCCTGCTTAATTACTTCAGATTATGATAGCTTTTTGGAAGTAAAGCATCTGCTGCCCATCCACAATGTGATATAGGTAGTTTTCACCTGGGTTAGTGCTTACTAGAATCCATTTTATTTTTTTCATTTTTCTCCTCTTCTTTTTCCTCTTTCCTCTCTCGTTCTCTGTTCGACTTCTGTGTTCTTCAACACATGTCTCAACCATTAAGGTCAGGTCTTTCAGTTATTCTAAGGTTTTGCGGACATAGCTTGACCCTAATATACTTACTTATAGTAGTTTTTAATGCTAATTTATGTTTTTTATTCAGAAACTTGTTACTGCTTCTCTCAATCGATTCCATGCGCCTTTTTTTTTGCACGGTACCCATATACTATCCGTATCATCGAATCCGTTGTAATAATTTAAATGTTAACAGTATAATTTGTTCTAGATTCATTTTGCGTTCATAGATTGTGTTTTTCAGTGTATGAAAGTCGTCGTTCCGAATAAAGTACTATTGATATTTAACACTAATTGTTGTTCTTTTTGGGTATTTATTATCTCTTTGTAATATGCCTTTCGTAACAGCTCTACTACTCCTTATGGTTCAGTAGGATGTGTCACAATAAGTTCTTGAACTTGGAGCATTCAGTTTGGGTTGATTTTTAAAATTATTAACAAAGATGTTGGTATTACATTTTACCCGAATGTTCGCCAACTGATAATGAATTTACTTAATCATAATATTGTAACATTTGTATCTAGTTGTTAGAAAATGATAAATAGATAAATGTTTCATTTGGAAAGTTGGTTCAAGTATCAAAATAAGCAGAATGTTTCCTAAAGTAAAGAATCAAAATGGGGCTTGTATACTACTTACCGATGATATTAAAACAATGGTTTTCAAAGAAAAATTATTATAAAGAGAAAAAAATAATATATGGAAAAGTACTGTTATTAAAATTTAATAGAGTTTCTAGAACGAAATCATTAATTAAGTAAGAATATCGCTGCTCTTAACGTTAAATCATTAGCATATAATTAAGAACCCACATTTCAGTCCTTAGTAACTATGACTTCACTAATTTACTTAGGTTTAGAACCTTGCCTCTAGTAAAGCAACTATAATATAATTATAATTCATTCCGGATTCTCCAGTCCTCATTTATGGAAGTAAAGTGAGCTTTCCCTCGCGGCTCCCCTTTCATATGCATCGGAGAGGTACGCTACCATCGTTAGTAGTTCTACAAGATATTTTAAATGAAGAAGAATATAGTCTTGATTGCATCGGTTATTATAGCGAACTATTAATTCTGTTGGAAGTGATTTTGTGGATTATTAGTTAATAGATATCAAGGTTGAAGTGAGTTAACGCCATTTCACCGAAAATGAGTTTACTAGCAGGAACGCTGTGAAAATTGCTATTAATAACAATTAGTTCCACTGCTGAAAATTGATCAAATCTTTCGCAAAACTCCGACAGCTGAATTACGAATTAGCTTCTTTTCTAACAACGTGCTACTTTACGTGGTTGTTGAATCCTTCTGATTGTAGAAAGCCGAACGCCTATTGCTGCGGGATTCCCTGAAAACTGACAAGAAAGAAAATTCAGTTTGTTAGTTTGAAAACAGAAATTAAGGAGACCAAGGCGTAACTAGATTTTCCTATGTGTCAGTAGGTATACGTGTTTTTCGTTTTGACCAATGCGTTTGATTGGTCGGGAGTACATTTTTGAAGAGAAAAGTTAATTGGTTAACAACGCGAAATATGTTAAGAGTTAGGTAATAAGAATTCTAACTATTTTAGCCATCAGCGCCTGTTTTTGGTCACAAATTTTGTACATTTTGGTACTAATGTATAGATATCGTATGCAGATCAATTATTTAATTAATTCTTTCTTAATTGATAGTTTTCTTCTGCAAATTAAATTCGATATGCATAGCTATATATTTTTCATTGAGTTGAGAATATGCAGTTCATTTGTTCAACCTTAAAAGCAGAAAACCGAGAACGGCTTGCTCAGTGACAAGTAATTTTGTCATCTTGGAAAATAAAAATGCATTTCTATTGTCAGCGATGTGTCGCAGGTTAGGAAAGCAGTTTGCTGAATAACTGAGCACCCGCCGGCGTGGCATGAGCTAGTTGGTTCTAAAGTTGACCAGAAACTATGAAGCAATGTTTGCATGTGGTGTGTGAATTGTTCCTGAATATATCAGTTTACCGTGGCTCTCAGGAAAATTAAGACAAATTGTCGGATTTAATCGGCTTTACATCACGCAGGCAAAGTATGACCTTTGGGAATTTCTAATTACCGTTTCGTTTCGAATTGTCGCGAAGATCTTATGCCTACCTTCTAGTCGGATTTAATGAATTATTGACGCCCTGCACTGCAATTATCTTTACGATTTTTGAATCCACTTGCAGTTCTAGAATTCGTTATCGAGAGCCGACCAACGCCCTATGTTTATTTTACGAATACCGCAAATTCTGCCTCCAGCTTGGCGACCAGCGCTGGACTTTGCCCGATTAACCTGTCTAAGCTATGGGTAGTATCTAACCAATAATAAACACCTACATGTCTTTATTCATTCGACTTTTATTGGCAAGCATCTAAATTTTTAGCTTAAGACCCAGCCCATTTCTCACTGCTAGTCTAGTGCACTTTTCATATTTTCTACGCAAAGTATTTAGCTTTTCGCCCGTAACAATACGCACAGCTCCTCGAGAAGCCCTGTAATTTGCTTTCTATTGTTGATTTCCAAACTTCACCTCTGATACTCCTTCTTCTACTTCATATTACCGAACGTAATAACTTTCTTTTTGATATTCTGTGTTGGATGTTGTAATCATGCCTATGAATCCCTTTGTCTTTCGTCATTGTTTTCAATTATTTCTTTATTTTCCTGTATATAATAATTAATAGTCTTAATAACCACATCTTCCATTTGTTGCAACACATATTTGCTACAGCTTTTCAAGCTTCAACAAAATTTCACGTTTCACAATTATAAACATCGTCTGCACTGGAATTATGGATATTTTCCCATTGCCATTTCAAACTCATCTGCCATCACCCGATGTGCCTCAATCCTCTATTCACCCTTCTCCAGTCTCATAACTGCGAGGCTACGTTTCTAAATTTTAAATGCCTCAACAGCAATGATTTACAAATTCTGCAGCCCAAGTGCGAGCGCCGGCTGCTTGGAACGCCATTAACGATGTTTTGATATCTGGGGATCCCCGGCTTTGCATAATCCAGACCCGGAACGAGCATAAACTGGGCCACGTTTTCAGGACCACGTATCGGATGTACGGGGTTTATGTTTTTTTGAAGAGGGTTCCGGAAATTTTTGCTGTAAAGGTTTTGTAAACTTGCGTGTGTCTCAAGGACGGCCACTTACTTGAAAAGCGTTATTGTGGCCGAGCGTCGAATATTAAGCATAGAGCTTTACTATTATCTGCTGAAGGAGACATTGGTTTTGTGGGATGCGAAGACAGATTGAATTTTTTAAATATTTGGGTTTTGTTTTACTTGAAATGAAGTAAAGCAAGTAAATCACCTCTTAGTGGCGTGATTTTGTCGAATGCGTTCTAATGGAAGTTTGCAGAACTTAGCTGTTGGCATGACAAACAAAGTTACGCGTCCTTGCGTTCCATCTTCGTCGTAACTTACGCCTGTTTTGGTAACCTAATTGTTGGCGTGTTCTATTTCGCTAATTATGTTTTATTGATGTTAGAGCGCTTATGCAAATTACAATAAAATATCGAACGGTAGTTGAACTATGGCAAATTGGATGCGTAGCAACCTAAAGAGCATCTATAAATATTAACAATGTAAACAAGATATAGAGTTTGTGTCGTAGTATATAAATAGGTATAAAACTTTTAATTTCTATCCTTACCTAAATTAATGTTAGCAATTTGGCGGCGAAGGAGGGAAAGTAGGGTGTTGAAATCGAGATTACAAAGCAACATATATAGCCATTGGAACTGAAGCACACAAAAGACAGTTAGTAAACGCATAGCAGCGCGTAGATGTTGGATGAACATTTAGTGCTAGAAACAAAATTTCAAGATGAAAGAACCAAACAACTAATTTTAGTGTTATGAACCTGCAGAAGAAGTACGGAAGATGTCGTTATAAATCTTCTACTTCATCCTTTATTTAAGTATCTGCCTGCTCTTTTCCATACGCTTGAAGAACATCAAGAATGGACAAACGAAAGCAATGATTGTCCAAGTGACCGGAAGAGCCATGATTTACATTAGTCAACAATGGAAAGCAACTAACTACATGGTTACTGCAGTTGCTGCACATGATCTACAATCGGATGAAGAAATACGGGTTAAACACAGTATCCAAAGCAAAACCACAAAAAGAACCAAACGCCCAAGAACGCCTCATTTCTTTAGAATTAATCAGGTCATAGTCTCAAGTTACAAAAATAAGTGCGTGCTTATCTAATGTTGGGAGAAGTTTAGACAAACAACATCATAAACACTGTATTACACAATTTGCTCAATATTGCTTAATAGTAAAACGTACTGTTTAACAACAAATCCATTTTTACTAATAATAGTCGTACAGGAAATAGGTAACCTATACAGGGTGCCCGGATTTCGTAGGGACAACATGGGTAACTTCTGTATTTGAATAGATGATGGTAAGCCTGCTTTTTGTTTCGAAACTTAATTTTACAGATAACGTGATAAACAAAAAACAAAGTTATTGTGATCATGGCACTAGTGATTTCTGCCTGTAAAAAGATTAAGCTCAGTTTTTCAAAATTTTGAAGAATTTTCCATATCATGTGATACATCATTGCATTCAGAAAAAAATTTCACGGTACCAATTTAAAATTTTGAGGTTAGGTTAGATTACTAAAAATTTGCACAAATAAAATTGGTTTTATTAAGTTCCAATAAAAGTATTTAAATTACCATGCAAATTAGTTCAAATCGCATCTCAATATCTTAAGTAACAATAAAGTTACGGCATATAAAAGAAATTAGGAGATTTTGTTTTTTTTTTAATTTTAAACAAGTGGGCCATGACAAGTAAAATTTGAAAATGGATTCTTAATGAGCTCTCAAACCTGCACCTTTTTGCTAATTTAACCATCTCTCTATCTCTTCAAATACAAAAGTTACCCATGTTGTCCCTACGAAATTCTGGCACCCTGTATATGAAGGCTTTAGGGCCAAACACAAAATACAGTTAAACTAGTAATCTAATGTCCTCATGCTATAAGGGAAACTCCATTTAAGACAGGTAGCAAGCCTAAAAGGTGCTCGAATTAATTCATTGAGAAGAGGTGTGTCGTAAGCTAAAAGAAAATGCTCGCTCATGATACTCAAATCAATTGATACCATAGTAGCTATGTGGACAAATTCATATATTTATGCGAGCGCCACCTGATGTGTCTTTTGTGGATGAGATGGGGGGGGGGGGAATTTATTTAAGGAGTTTTTTCCACCGCTGCAGAAGATGACCTGAGCTCCAAGATATAACCCTGAATTAAACAACACCCCTACACATAGATTTCTCGCCGGTCGCAGCAACGAATGATGGAGTCACAACAAATTATCCATTAACTACATGTGCATGGCGACATCGCCTATGCACATAAGATAAGGGAAGCCGTACAATACAGCAATTAATTGCAAATTGCGTTCTGCACTCTTCGCTTAAGAGGTCAATTTTAAAATATTTTACAACATTAATTGCTTAACTTAATATAACTGAACAGAATTGCCTGAGAGGCTGAATCAGGATTCCGTTACTTTGCGCTAGTTCTATCCTTCAAGCACGTAAACAAGACTGTGTTTACGTTTTAAACCAATGTAGTCAATGGTACTTGAAAGGACGACAGTAAAACCACCTCTGGGACACAGCCTCATGCCCCATAAATATTATGGCTTGGAAGGGGTAGTAACGAGTGAATCAAACATTAAATGCAGATTGTTTTATTATAAAAATAAACTTGTATTTATATAAAACGAAAATGCCTAACGAAGTAACAATATCAAAGTTCATAATAGTGTAGTGTAATAGAATGCGTTTAAAGGTCCGAATCCCGCAACTCAGCATGATAAGCTTTTATATTTCCGCATGGGTTTGCAGACTGAAGCGTTGAACTTGGCTTTGTAGGTCGCTTATTAAGCGAAATGCCGAGTTGCATTTTTACTCAATGTTTGCGAAACAATATTCGTTTGTTAAGATTTCGTAACTGGGAACTGAATTTTGCCTGTTTTAATTCAAGATTAAAACAGATATAAATTAAGTATAAACTTGCGAAATTATGAAGTAAAACTGGAGGTTAAAACTGTTTGTTTATGAAATCAGAATTACATTTAGAACTTCTGACTGGTTTCGTAAATTTTGTTATTAAAATTTATGTGTGTTTAGACCAAGTTTAAACATATTGCCAATTTTAGGCTTAAGAAAAAGAAAAAGAAAAAACTATATTGTTTCTTCCACATTAAGGGTTTTTAGAGGATATTCTTCTACGGCGGACTGGCGTTGTTTGGATTGATGCTTACTTCGGTTGATCCTTTTCCGAATGTAGTAGAAGGCTCCTATTAGAATAGCCCCTCCCAATAGGCTGCCTGTGATCCCGCTGGATAGATAGGAGTGGTGGCGGATGGTTTTCCATGTCACGTCTTTTAGACGCTGTTGATTATTCTTCTGGATAGGTAGTAGTGATGTCGGATGGCTCTCCATGCTACTTTCTTCAGATGATGCTGCAGGTCTAACCGAGAGGGTTGTAAATCCTCGAAGTGGTTCGGCTGCTGCAACACTGGCTCCTTTGCTATTTCTGTAAAAGAGATTTTGTGTTATTGTGTCGTTGAATACGTTGCCACTTGGTTTGGAACATCCCGACAACGTCCATCTGCTGCCTCTTCCTTTGGAGACGAACATTATATGAGTGCATACGATAATTAATATCACTTTTGTCGAGGTTAGCTGTTTTAGAGGATGCCGCATCGGTATTCCACATTGCGAGTCTTCGGTAACTTCCCTCGCAGACTCTAATAAGCCGTCTTCTTGATACCGTCTTCTACGAGGGGCTAAGTGCTTAGCATTGTGTTTATTGTTTCCTGAACTTGTTGCTGTTAGTTCTTGAATCCACCTTCTATTAGGCGTAGAATATTTGGTTTCGGATTTTTCATTTTCTGAATTCCTGGCTGCTGCCATTTCTAGGTTCCACCCTACACCGGGTGTTAAGTATTTAGCGAACTCGGAGGTTTGCTCGTGTACTGCAATTCTTGCCGCTGTGTCTTGTTGCCACCCTCCACTAGGTGCTAATTGTTTATTGAACTCGGAGGGTTTCTCGATTGCTGCAGTTCCTGCTGCAACTTCTTGACTCCATCCATCGCTAGGCGCGACGTGTTTGGTGTTTTCTTTTCCTGCATCCCCTGCCGACAAGTCTTGGTGCCGCTCTCCACCGGGTGTCAAGTTTTTAATGGAGTCGGAGGGTTTTCCATCTTCTGTAGTTATTGCTGTAACTTCTGGGCTGTATTCATTACCTGGAGCTGCTGTAGGAGTTTCAACGATTTGTTCGTGGCCTGCAATTTCCTTTCCTTTCTGTCCATCGACTTTGTGAATTGGAACTTCCTGAATGGGAACTTCGTGGATGCGGACTTCATGAACGAGGATTTCGTGAGTGAGGACTTCGGAGGTTCCATGCACTTGGTGATTTTCTTGTGGATGAGAAGATGCTACCTTTTCACATTCGATGATAACAGGATGTTGAACTTCCGTATTCTTTATATTGGCAGCTGCGATTGCTCGTTCTTCCGCTGTAGGATCGGTTGTTAATATTTTCTTCACCTGCTGGATTGTTTGCTTGTCATTGGTAGGTGAACTTCGGAACTGACCACAGCTTTTGATGTAGTGACCTCCATGATTAAGAGTTTCGGAAGCTTCGATTTTCTGCGGTCTTTCCTGTACTGATTCTGTGAATTTCTTTTCACGTACCTGATATTTTGGGGAAAGTGTTCTTTGTGTGGGTACTTCTACTATGTCCCAGAATTTTTGTAACTGCTCATCTTCTTCGATTTTGGCAACCATGGTGTTGACTTTAATGCTGTCGTTATGTTGTCTTCCAATGGTTCCAGATAAAATCCAGCCCAGCTCGGTATTTTGTCCTAAGATGCCATCCTTTGTTCTAGTGATTCCTTCTAGAATTATTTTTGAATATTCTTCGGCGCCTAGAATTATGTCTATGGGGCCAGGTTGGTTGAGGGTTGGATCGGCGATGAAAATATTGCTCCAGGAATCTATATTTATGTTTGGGATGGGGGATGAAGGCATGGCTTTGGTAAGTTTAGTAAGTATTAGTAACTTGACAGGTAGGGAAAAGTTACTTGAAAATCTAGGTGTGATCAAACCTGGGATTTTCCATTTGGCAATTTTTGGCTCGCTGTTCCCGATTCCTGTGATTTCAGCTCGAACTTTGGTCCTGGGTAACCCCAATAATTCGGCTGATGCTTCCGTGATAAACGACCCCTGAGACCCGGGATCTATTAATACTCGTAGTAGATGAGTCATCCCGGATGCTGCCTTTACTTGAACCATTGCTGTGGCAAGTAGAACTTGGCTCTCCTGTGCGCCTAAATTGGCGGTGATGATGTCCGACTTCGGCTTCTTTTCTGGAGCGTTGGAAGTCTTCATAGCTGCTGCATGAGCTGACGTTCTCATCCTTTGGGCAGGGAGCGGCCTTGATGGTGGCTGCGCCTTATGAAGCAGTGTATGATGCGGGAAGCGACAGATCCTACAATTAAAATAGGCACGACATGGTATATTTGAATCGTGCCGCAAGCATCGATAGCACAATCGAGTGGTTTTTACTGCTTCTAGTTTTTCATGGGTAGGTAGCCTCTGGAATTGACTACAGTTCTCGATGTAATGATCTCCATGGCACAGCTTGCAATTTAGGGATGCGGAAGCGTAATTCTTCTGTGGTCTTTCCTGCGTGGGCTTTCGAGCTCCATCTATGGATTCTAGGCATTGGAACCGCACTTGCAGGAAAGCCATTAAATTTTGGTGATCCTGGACTTCATTTGGACATTGAAGCGACTGTTCATATAATTTGTTGGTTTCAGGATCCCATTTTCGAGCGATAGCTCTGTTAATCCACGGACCCCAACTGTCCGTGGAGATGCCTAAATTTTTGATTGCCTCCACACATTCCTTGATGGAGTCGTGCAATCTTTTTAACCCTTGGGCTGACTCTTTGGAGAGGACCGGCAGATCGAATATGGTATCTAGCAATTTAGTTAAAATAAGGCGGTTATTTTGATACCTTTGTTGCAGCAGATTCCAGGCGGTGTTGTAGTTTGCTTGGGTAACAGCTAGGTGCTGGATCAGTCGGCTTGGCTATCCCTTAACATGCGTCTTTAAATATTGCATCTTGATGACATCGTCCATATTCTGGTTGTCATCTACTAATTTGGTGAACAGGTCCTTGAAAGTGGCCCATTCCTCATAATTTCCCTCGTATATGGGAATTTTGACTTGAGGAAGCGAGATGGCTGCTGCTTGCTCGTTCCTTGTTGGCGCTTGCAATAAAATAATTAAATTTCTATACCTGTCTTCCAACGTAGTATATTAAGGACTGAAGTGCATTTGTTCTGAAGCCATGTCGTTTGACATAACTTCTTCGTCCATCTCGACCACACGATCCCATTTTTCTCTTAATTCCCTTGTCGTGATGGCGGGCCTCCCTAATTCTTGTGTTAGTTCGGCGTCGTCCATCGCTTGCTTAAAATTCTGAATCCGAATCTGCAGTTTTCGGATACGAACCTTTTGCTCGGGGTTGGCCACTATTTCCTCTTGAGTTCTACTTACGGAGGGGTTGGAAATTTCCGTTGATTTTGAACAGCTCTGCAAGTAACTTTTTGCTTCGCCGTATATGGCTTTAATTTGGTCGTAATACCCTGTTTTAAAATAATTATGAGTTGGAATACTTAGCTGCCCCATTTCTGCATGATTTTTAGTTGCAGTGTTCCAAAGTTCGTCCAGCGTTTTGTTGCGACTGGCGATGTAGGCTTCATTTTTTCGGCTGGCAGGGTCCTTTTTGCTGTTGGAGAATATTTGCTTTATCTTCTGCGCGAGCTCTTCTTGGGCGATAGCTAAGTTGTTGAATTTCTCCATGTTGTTGGCCATTTTCTGGGAACTGGGTGGTTGGCAGATGTTGTCTTCTTCTCGGGATGTGTTTTTTCGTTAGTTGGAGACAGATCCGGCTCGAAGGACCATGAACAGAATTGCCTGAGAGGCTGAATCAGGATTCCGTTACTTTGCGCTAGTTCTATCCTTCAAGCACGTAAACAAGACTGTGTTTACGTTTTAAACCAATGTAGTCAATGGTACTTGAAAGGACGACAGTAAAACCACCCCTGGGACACAGCCTTATGCCCCATAAATATTATGGCTTGGAAGGGGTAGTAACGAGTGAATCAAACATTAAATGCAGATTGTTTTATTATAAAAATAAACTTGTATTTATATAAAACGAAAATGCCTAACGAAGTAACAATATCAAAGTTCATAATAGTGTAGTGTAATAGAATGCGTTTAAAGGTCCGAAGACCGCAACTCAGCATGATAAGCTTTTATATTTCCGCATGGGTTTGCAGACTGAAGCGTTGAACTTGCCTTTGTAGGTCGCTTATTAAGCGAAATGCCGAGTTGCATTTTTACTCAATGTTGGCGAAACAATATTCGTTTGTTAAGATTTCGTAACTGGGAACTGAATTTTGCCTGTTTTAATTCAAGATTAAAACAGATATAAATTAAGTATAAACTTGCGAAATTATGAAGTAAAACTGGAGGTTAAAACTGTTTGTTTATGAAATCAGAATTACATTTAGAACTTCTGACTGGTTTCGTAAATTTTGTTATTAAAATTTATGTGTGTTTAAACCAAGTTTAAACATAACATAGTTCTAATTTGCGATCATTCACAACATGCATTACTTAGCAAGTTTAACTTAGTTGGTGGCAATAAATTTAGGAATCAAAGTGTATCACTTCGGGCTGAACGACGATTTGGCAGACCACTGCAGCTGAAGCAGTCGGAAACGGGCGTACATAAAACGGTCGGAATCGAACGTTGCTTTACAGTATGATTGAAAAACGATGAGAGCGGGATACGCGAAGTAGTTAAAAAGATTCGATTAAGGATAAACATTAAATTCTACTACACAATAACGAGACGGAAACGAAATTTCACACTTAAAGGATATGCTTTGAGAGTTATTAGATCATACGACGTTAAAATTGTTTCTAAGCGGCGTCAATCATCTGAAAATGATTGCTGAATGGAGCGATTCACTAAAAACAGGCACACTCTGTTTGTTTGACGGTTGCTGCATGCTTACTGCCTTCGATTCTCCCGCGCTAACTTTTGTCCGCGCGAAGAAGTCCAGCAAGTTGTCTGTCTCCGCATGCATAAAGAAAGGCAGTAGCGACGTCAATTTCTAAACTGATCTAACACTCAACTTAATAGAAAACTGCATATCTAAATTGCTTTCTAGAAGACCGCCAATTAACCAATATGTTAAATCATTGATCCACGCATGATATAAGTGCATTTCAATATTTCAAAACTAAAGTTAAAGTATTTTTATTACAAAATCTGTCAAACGTTTTAATATATTTTTTGCACTTTCGGGACTAAAATTGGCACTTTAGTCACTTATTTCATGTAATAAAGTAGCCCATTTAATCTCTAGGGACTTACGTAAATTACTTTATGTTACCGTAACTATGGTAAATGTATGTAGTACACACTAGGTTAGTAGGTTAGGTTTTGTTTGTCATTTGACACACAGTGATGCAAAACTTAACCTGCAAATCTTGAATTTGACATAGACTGACAATACACTTCAGTACTGCCAACTGATTCAGGCTATCCAGAGCTTGCTGTAAAATTGTAAAATTGGAATTGTCAGTTTCCAAATTGACAGATTCCAAATTTTTCAAGTGTTTGATGAGAATCTTCCTAAAAGTTCAAAAGCTAGCGTATATCACACGGGTCTAAAGTGCCTAAATCCCTTGAGTGATTATTTCCCTTGGGCTCTACGGGCGCTCAGGAAATAATATTCACTCGCGGGATTTAATGATGCACTTTAGTCCCTGATGATATAATATACTATTTTCTCCAATGGCACAAAAAATATGCTTTTCCAACGTGCTCTAGG